>JBBDGP010004188.1:120000-681225 GCA_037952835.1 Lithobates septentrionalis
TTCTTCAGTGTTGTCACATGAAAAGATAGAATAAAATATTTACAAAAATGTGAGGGGTGTAGATACTGTATATATATATATATATACACACACACACACTATATTGTCAAAAGTATTGGGACACATTTACACATGAACATTAATGGCATCCCAGTCTTAGTCCGTAGGGTTCAATATTGAGTTGGCCCCCCCTTTGCAGCCTTTAACAGCTTCAACTCTTCTGGGAAGGCTGTCCACAAGGTTTAGGAGTGTGTCTATGGGAATGTTTAACCATTCTTGCAGAAGCGTATTTGTAAGGTCAGGCACTGATGTTGGACGAGAAGGCCTGGCTCGCAGTCTCCGCTCTAATTCATTCCAAAGGTGTTCTATCGGGCTGAGGTCAGGACTCTGTGCAGGCCAGTCAAGTTCCTCCACCCCAAACTCGCTCATCAAAGCTGTCTCTGATTTTTGAGGGACTGTCCCTCATTTGGAACAATGCCCCTCTGTCCTAAATGCACTACTTATCGTTCAAACATTTTGTCGCACAATGCTAAACCTCTTATCCAATTTCTTAATTGTATTTGTAAATTCCAAAAGCCAATATAAAGGAATAGTAAGGATAAAAAGCACTCGTGGGTTTAACTAATCATTTTTTTGGTACAATTCTCCTTTAAGGGGGTGTGTCTTATGACTACATTTTTCTAATAGGCGTCCTTCATTCCCATCCCAGAAAGTTGGGAGTTATCCATGTCTTTATGGACCTTGCTTTGTACACTGGTCCAAATCATTTGGTGGAGGGGGGATTATGGTGTGGGGTTGTTTTTCAGCGGCTGGGATTGGCCCCTTAGTTCCAGTGAAGGGAACTCTTAAGGCATCAGCATACCAAGACATTTTGGACAATTTCATACTCCCAACTTTGTGGGAACAATTTGGGGATGGCCCCTTCCTGTTCCAACATGACTGCGCACCAGTGCACAAAGCAAACCTCCCAACTTTTTGAGATGGGAATGAGGGACACCTATTAGCAAAAGAAAGTAGGCATAGGACACACCCCCTATCACGCCCCCTTAAAGGAGAATTGTACAAAAGAAATTAATTGGTTAAACCCACAAGTGCTTTTTTACCGCAACTATTCCCATTATATTGGCTTGTGGAATTTACAAATGCAGCAATTTAGAAATTGAATGAAAGTTTTAGCACTGGGAAACACTTTTTGAAAGATAAATGCATTATATATACAACTATATAGATCAGACCAGAATGAGGGACAATTGAGGAGAATTGAGGAGCTATGAGGGACAGAGGGACATTGTTCCAAATCAGGGACAGTCCCTCGAAATCAGGGACAGTTGGGAGCTATGCATAAAGACATGGATGAGCGAGTTTGGGGTGGAGAAACTAGACTGGCCTGCACAGAGTCCTGACCTCAAAACCTTTGGGATGAATTAGAGCAGAGACTGCGAGCCAGGCCTTCTCATCCAACATCAGCACCTGACCTTACAAATGTGCTTCTGGAAGAATGGTCAAACATTCCCATAGACACACTCCTAAACCTTGTGGACGGCCTTCCCAGAAGAGTTGAAGCTGTTATAGCTGCAAAGGGTGAGCCAACTCAATATTGGACCCTACGGACTAAGGCTGGGATTCCTGTCTGTACCTTTCATCACTATGATGTAAGAGATTTTGGATCCCCTACACTGTTTTGCCGCCAATAAAAGGTGTTTTTCGGAGTGCGGCCGTTCAGCTGTTTTCTTCAATTTTCTAAGCCCGGGATGCCATTAATGTTCATGTGCGTGTAAAGGCAGGCGTCCAAATACTTTTGGTAATATATATATATATATTTTGCTTTTTTAATTTTTTTTTTTTCCCTGGAAAAAACAGCCTTGAGCTTGCTTTGACCCTTTTAAAGCCAGAATGTACAGAACAGAGATCCTAGGCAGCAAAATTGGTTAAACCATATGACGGTAAGTAACAAATCAAGCGGTGCATCCTTGCTGATGATAGATCTAAAGGAGATGGTACAATTAGGTTGTACAATGTATGGTCGGTATATTTCAGTAACAGCTAGAATTTCAACCTGAAGAACTTTTTAAAAAAAAAAAATACAGAAACTCTGCCATCTAGTGGTACTTTTTGAAACTGCTTGTATTAAAAGACAACTTTGCTCCATCTATGAATGATGGACTTTTTCTCTGCAGGCTCTGTAAACATTACTGAGGTTTGTTTTCAGCCACTTGGTCTATTGATGACACAGTCTCTGCCTTTGCACCTGTCTCCGCTGGGAACATGCTGACAACTTCACTTTTAGCCAAATACAGGCCAAATCCACCCAACTCCAAACGATGACCGCAATAGATAGACGTTGTTCACAGCAAAATCAGGATGTAGAAACCGAGTTGGGAGACTGCAGGTCGTACCGCTGCAAAACAGAACTGATCATCGTTAAAAGTCGCCCATTATTCTGGTGCATGTATATGTTTGCATAGAGCTTGCAGGGAGATAATTGGGGTCATTTCCTTAAACTGCACGCAGCTCTGCATAGTAACCAATCAGCTTCCAGGTATTTTATCAAAAGCTTAATTAAACAAGCTGAAATTAGAAGCTGATTGGCTACCAGCTGCCCCCGATTCTGAGTGCTCCAGTTTCAGTAAACCTCCCCCAATGCATTCATACTTTAACCACTTCCTGTCTAGGTCAATTATGACATTCTTCTCCTACATGTAAAAAAACCTTTTTTTTTTTGCTAGAAAACTACTTCAAACTTCCAAACATTATATATATTTTTTTAAGCAGATGTCCTAGGGAATATAATGGTGGGTGTTGCATATTTTTTATGTCACGCGATATTTGTAAATCTTTTTTTTTTTTAAAACGCAAGTTTTCGGGAAAAAAATAGACTTTAATATATTTTAATGCACAAAAACAGAATATAATACACATTTTTTTGCTAAAATATAAAAGATAATGTTACACCAAGTAAATAGATACCAAACATGTCATGTTTTAACCATCTCAATACCAGGCATTTTCACCCCCTTGCCTGCCCAGGCCAATTTTCAGTTTTCCGCGCTGTAACATTTTGAATGACAATTGCGGGGTCATGCAACGCTGCACCCAAATGAAATTTTTATTATTTTTTTTCCCCACAAATAGAGCTTTCTTCTGGCGGCATTTGATCACCTCTGAGGGTTTTATTTTTTGCCCTATAAACAAAAGAAGAGCGACAAGTTTGAAAAAAACACAATATTTTTTTTACTTTTTGTTATAATAAACATCCCAATTTAAAAAAAAAAAACAAAAACAAATTTTTTCCTCAGTTTAGGCGATACGTATTCTACCAATTTTTGGTAAAAAAATTTGCAATAAGCGTATATTGATTGGTTTGCGCAAAAGTTATAGCACCTACAAATAGGAGATAGATTTATAGCATTTTTATTATTATTATTTTTTTATGGTGGCGATCTGCGATTTTTATCGTGACTGCGACACTGCGGCGGACAGATCGGACACTTTTGACACTATTTTGGGACCATTGTCATTTATACAGCGATCGGTGCTATAAAAATGCACTGATTATGCCCCGTACACACGGTCGGACTTTGTTCGGACATTCCGACAACAAAATCCTAGGATTTTTTCCGACGGATGTTGGCTCAAACTTGTCTTGCATACACACGGTCACACAAAGTTGTCGGAAAATCCGATCATTCTGAACGCGGTGACGTAAAACATGTACGTCGGGACTATAAACGGGGCAGTGGCCAATAGCTTTCATCTCTTTATTTATTCTGAGCATGCGTGGCACTTTGTCCGTCGGATTTGTGTACACATGATCGGAATTTCCGACAACGGATTTTGTTGTCGGAAAATTTTATATCCTGCTCTCAAACTTTGTGTGTCGGAAAATCCGATGGAAAATGTGTGATGGAGCCTACACACGGTCGGAATTTCCGACAACAAGGTCCGATCCGACATTTTCCATCGGAAAATCCGACCGTGTGATCGGGGCATTACTGTGTAAATGACACTGGCAGGGAAGGGGTTAACCACTAGGGGGTGATCAAGGGGTTAAATGTGTTCCCTAGGGAGTGATTCTAACTGTAGGGGGAGGAGACTGACTAGGGGAGGAGACCGATTGGTGTTCATACTTAGTATGAACACACGATCGGTCTCCTCTCCCCTGACAGGATGTGTGTGTGTGTTTACACACACACAGATCCACAGTCCTGCTCTGTAACGAGCGATTGCGAGTGCCCGGCGGACATCGCGGCCGCTAGGCACGCGCATCAGCTCCTCGTGCCCCCTATACCGCCAGGAAGCCGAGGACGTCATATGACTATGGGCGGGTAGGGAAGTGGCTAAAATTGCGCACACTTGTGGAAGGGTGTCAAACTATGGTACCTAAAAAAATCTCCATAGGTGACACTTTAGAAGTCTTTACAGGTTACACAGGAGGCCTGGCATTAGAATTATTGCTCTCGCTCTGATGTCTGCTGCGATACCTCACATGTGTGGTGCGATCACCGTTTACATTTGCACCTGGGAGGACAATGGCACTTTAACCGCTTGCCGACCAGCCGCCGTCATTATACGGCGGCAGGTCAGTACGATTCCAGCGAGCCATCGTAGCTTTACGTCAGCTCCTTTAAGCGGGATAGCAGGAGGCACGCCCGCTGCACTCTGGGGATGCTGATGCTCGTGGCCGACGGTCGCGATGACGGCCAGCCGCGAGCGATCGTGGGCATGAGAGGCAGAACAGGGACATGTGTGTGTAAACACAAAAATCCCTGTTCTGTTCTCTGAGGAGTGACAGATCGTGAGTTCCTAATAGCTAGAAATCACGATCTGTCATTTCCTCTAGTCAGTCCCCTCCAGTTAGAACACACACTAGGGAACACAGTTAACCCCTTGATCGCCCCCTAGTGTTAACCCCTTTCCTGCCAGTGACATTTTTACAGGAATCAATGCATTTTTATAGCACTGATCGCTGTATAAATGCCAATGGTCCCAAAAATGTGTCAAAAGTGTCCGATGTGTCCGCCATATTGTTGCAGTCCTGATAAAAATCGCAAATCGCCACCATTACTAGTATAAAAAAAAAATAATAATAAAAATGCTATAAATCTATCCCCTATTTTGTAGACACTATAATTTTTGCGCAAACCAATCAATAAACGCTCATTGCGATTTTTTTTTTACTAAAAATATGTAGAAGAATAGATATCGGCCTAAACTGAGGAAAAAATTTGCTTTTTTTTTAAAAAAATGGGGATATTTTTTATAGCAAAAAAGTACAAAATATTGTGTTTTTTTCAAAATGGTTGCTCTTTTTTTGTTTATAGCGCAAAAAATAAAAACCGCAGAGGCGATCAAATACCATCAAAAGAAAGCTCTATTTGTGGGGGGAAAAAAAGACATCACTTTTGTTTGGTTGCAACATCGCACGACCGCACAATTGTCAGTTAAAGCGACGCAGTGCTGAATGGCAAAAAATGACCTGGTCATTCAGCCACCAAATCTTCCAGGGCTGAAGTGGTTAAACATTATTTAAATTTTAATATTTATTTTATTTAAAAAAAAACATTTTTTACACTGTGTCTTTAATTTATTTTTGTCAACTTTATTGCTTTCACAAGGGATGAACAACATGACGACATGGGCCATGACTTGGGTTGCCACCTTTTCTTCACGCCAAACCCAAACACATTAGCAGCGCACAGCCAAGTGCGCCACTAAAATTTTTTTTTAGCATACACTATAGGATTGTAACAGACCTGGGACACCTTTGGGCGCTACAAAGAGAATAGTAATGCGGCACACATAGTGCCCCATCGCCCTCCTATCAGGCCCTGTTCTGAGCCACATTCCTGTCTGAATATTGTGTCCGGGTTTCAGACAATCTGAAACCTGGACACACGATTCAAAACCCGAACTGTCCGGGTGAATCCCGGACAGGTAGCAACTCTAGCCCATGACAGGTCCTTTTTATGGAGAGATCTGGGGGTCTATTAGAACTCAGACCTCTCCTATGCAGCCGATCAGATACAGATCGATCTTATTGGCTGCTTCACTGTCTGATAACAGCCAGGTAAACAAAGAACAATAGCTCCCAACTGTCCCTGATTTCGAGGGACTGTCCCTGATTTGGAGCAATGTCCCTCTGTACCTCTTTCCTCCTCATTTGTCCCTCATTTTGGTCTGATCTATATAGATGTATATAAAATACACTTTTTATCTATCGTAAAGTGTTTTCCAGCGCTAAATCTTTCATCTGATTTCTAAATGGCTGAATTTGTAAATTCTAAAAGCCAATATAAAGGAATAGTAGTGGTAAAAAAAAGCACTTGTGAGTTTAACCAATTATGTTTTTTGTACAATTCTCCTTTAAGGGGGCGTGGAAATGGGGTGTGTCCTATGCCTGCATACTTTTGCTGATAGGTGAACCTCATTCCCATCTCAAAAAGGTGGGAGGTATGAAAGAACCCATAACTGGAAGTAATGAAATCCTCATCACTTCCGGTTTCTGATGTCACACAGGGGGGAGGAACAACATCAGGACCTCAGGATGGGTCCCAGGAACTGGATGCTGCCGGTCGCCTCCTTACCGGGCTCCAGGATTGCTCGGGAGAGCCTGGTAAAGGCGATGGTGGCGGGGGGTGGGGTGGGACCCCCTTCCACCTGTAAAAGGAATCCAGCAGCTCCTTAGCTGAATTACTTTTACTTTGAAGGGAATCGCTGCAGCTCCCAGAACGAGTGTCCCCATTGAAAGATTTGCCGTTATTTAGTGTTCTGGTGACAACCCAAATTTTTTTTAATTTTTTTTTATTTTTACTTTCAATGATAATGGTAAAGCGGACGAATAGAGAGGGTGAATCTCTTCTAACAGGGGTACAGACAGCAATAAAAACTGACAGGGGTTCTTATCCCTCTCTGCTCTATCCAAAAAATAAATAAATAAATAAAATAAAGGTTTGCCTTTTAGTTATACTTTAATTTGTATCTTGTTATTATTACACGGAGTAACATAATTGATGCTGCAATTTCTGTGTTCCATTTCTTAGTAGATTCAAACTGAGAACACTGCTGCCATCTAGTGGCAAGACACCATGATTACAGAAATATATTATAAAACAGTTCTGTAGATGCTACAGTAGATATTACATTACCAATAAAAACAATAGCTTCTTAACGGCTTGACCTCCGGGAAGATTTACCCCCCTTCATGAGCGGGCACTGCGTTACTTTAATTGACAATTGCGCGGTCAAACAACGCTGTATCCAAATAAAAGTTATGTCATTTTTTACCCACAAATAGAGCTTTCTTTTGGTGGTATTTGATCACCTCTGCGTTTCAAATCTTATGCAATATAAACAAAAAAAGACTGAAAATTTTGGGGGAAAAAACAATATTTTTTACTTTCTGCTATAATATACAATATAATATATATATATATATATATATATATATATATATATATTTAATCACATTTCTTCATCAGTTTAGGCCAACATGTATTCTGCTACATATTTTTGATGAAAAAAAAATCCCAATAAGTGTATATTGATTGGTTTGCGCAACAGTTATAGTGCCTACAAACTATGAGATATATATATGATATGATATATGATATATATATGAGATATATATATATATATATATATACTGGAATTCCATAGTAAGAAAGATGAGCTGGTGCTCTATAGAGAAATGCCCACCCGTCGGATAATGCCACAGATGGATCGATCAACGTCACTCCAGCTGATATGTTGATCAACTGGTGTGACGTCAACACAGCGCATGCGCAGACTGTCTGAGGCATTATCCGACAATCTGCAAAGCGCCAAGGGAGAACGTAATTGTCAGATTCTGCCTCGATGTTGCAGGGCGGGTAATGCCCCTGACGATCTGCGCAGACCTGTCAGAGGCATTATCTGATGGGGGGCAGTATTCGATAGGACACCGGCAACCCAATGGCTTTTTCTTAAAGGGGTTTTATTAGCACAACAGCAATGAAAGATCCAGCATAATGGTAAAGCATTGCGGCCAAAGCCTTCCTTATAACCATGCTATGAGGAAGGCTTTGGTCGAAACGCGTTAGATTTATGCTGGATCTTTTGTTGCTGTTGTGCTAATAAAATCCCTTTAAGTAGAAACTATTGGGTTTCCGGCTCATCTTTTTCACTATGGACTTTCAGTGAACGACACAACCAGTGCACCAACTGCGCTTATTAACTTACAATACAGTGGTAGAGTTTGGGTGAGCTCCCTCTTGTGCATACTGTCAGAAACTATGAATCAGACCGAGACAGAAGTGCAGTAAAAAATCTAACTAGTTTAATAATAATAATAATAATAATAATAATAATATAAAAGGTAAAGAGCAAACGTAGTCAAAACATAGCCAGAGTTCAGTAACTGGAACGGATAGTCAGACAAGCCAGGATGTCAGGGAGCCAGGGATCAGCGTACTTCAGGACAGGCCAGGAGATCAGGAAACCAGAGAATCAGCGTAGTGAAACAGCAAGCAGGATCAGGAACCAGAAAGGACAACCAGACAACCAGATCAGGAACCAGAAGAGCCAAGCAAGTCTTTAACAGGTACACAGGAGAGAGTCTCTGATATGTTGACCAAGGCGAAGGCAGAGAGGAACTGAACTGAACAGCTTAAGTAACCAGCAGGACTGACGAGCAGGATATCATCATCAGGGGAGTCACTGTGGAAAAGATTGGAGCTGGCAATTAACCGACAGCTGAGCGGCCTGCTCTGAGAAAGAAGGGCTGAGCCCAGTCCTGACACATATATACTGCAATATTTATTTATTTTTATACTAGTAATGGCAGCAATCAGCAACTTATAGCGGGACTGCAATATTGCAGTGGACAATCGGACACTAACTGACACTTTTTGGGCACCAGTGACACTAATACAGTAATCAGTGCTAACAAAAATATGCACTGTCACTGTACGTATGACACTGGCTGGGAAGAAGTTAAACATTTAAGGTGCTCAAAGAGTTGTGCGCTGCTTTTACTAAGGGAAATTATGGATTTTATTCCCTGCTTTGCAAGGACACAAAATCCATCACTTCCCCCCTGTCACGACAAGACGCTTGTTTGCAGATGCATGAGGGTACTTGTACCAATTGATGTGTTTTTAATGCATTTTGATGCGTTCTCTGGATAAATTACATCACTGACTCCCAGCATCCAACTGTGTATCCTGGACATATGAGCAAAAAACACTTTTGATGCGCTCTTGTCTACAATAGTGGCTTTTGGCAGGGCAGAAGCGCATAGGTGTTAAAAGGTGATAGAAATCAATGAAAATGCATCTAAAATACACCATGTTGCGTTTTTGATGCGTTTTTTGCTCACATGTCCAGGTTACCCTATTGGGAGTCAGTGGTATATCCAGAAAACACCAAAAAAAACGCTATATGCTCTGCGCTAAAGTTTAGCACACAGCATAAAAAAAATAAGCTTTGCGGTTTTTTTAGACATGTGCATTGACAAAAAAAATATTGTTTTCGTTTTATTCATTTTTTTGCTCTTTTCGGAAATTCAGAAATTTGAGAATTCAGAAATTCGAAAATTCAGAATTTCGAAAATTCGAAATTCGGAAAACCTAAAATTCGGATTTTCGAATTTTTCTGAAATTCCGAATTTCCACATTTTCGAATCCCGAATTTCCAAATTTTCTGAACTCGAAAAGTCGGAAATTCAAAAATTCGAAAATCCGAAAATTTGAAAATCTGAATAAAAGAAAGAAGATCAGTAAAATTCGAAATAATAACTAACTTTTAAATTATAGGTATTGGAATTTCCTTTCAAATTTGGCTGTTTGTGAAAGTAGCGAATACAAATTTATCTGAAGTTACGAATTATCCAAAATAATGAATGCCGCATCTAAACAAATGGAATGGAACAGATTAACAATAAATAATAAAAAGGTTTTATTATTATTATTGCTATTTATTTTTATTAGATCGTTATGTTCCCAGTTTATCTTAATTTTATCTTGAGCACTGGTTGCCAGGCCTGCTGTTCTTTAGTGGGATCCCTATTTCCTGTTCTTTCCCACCATCCTGGGACTTCGACTAAAGGGATCCCCAAGCGGTCACAAAATTTCTGAGTTTCTTCTGGGAATCTCAAAGTTGCCGAGCGGCCTTCCTTGAATCCGTTCAAGCAGGCAGGAAAACCCCAAGAATATTTAACTTCGTGCGCTTGAAGCTGGGCCAACAGCGGTTTCAAAACTCTTCTCCTGGTCAGCGTCTCCGCCGCCAGGTCCGCAAAGATTTGTAAGTTCGTCTCGCCATATCGCACAGCTTGGTTCTTTTTTATGCACGTCTTCACCAGTTCTTTATCCTGAAAATTGTGAAATCTCGCGATCACGTCTCTTGGGACGTCCCCCTTGATCTCAGGGGGTTTGCGAATCCTATGCACTCTGTCAAATTTTATTTTACCATTTATGTTGGGTGGGGTAAACATTCCCCCAAAGATTGCATCCATTTTTCCTTGCAGGTCCTCCTTTTCTCCCTGAACCTCTAGGAGACCTCTTATTCGCAAGTTCCTTGTTCTGCTCCTGTTCTCTTGATCTTCCAATCTATACAGGATGCTTCTCTGTACTTTTATGACCTCCTCTATCTGTTTTTGAACACCTTCCAGCACTTCTCCATGTTGATCTAACCTTGTTTCTGCCTCTTCCACCCTTTTTAGTGTTTGATTCATGTCTTCTCGTAAGGAGTCGATTTTTCCGTTAATAGAGGTTTCCAGCTTTGCGAACATCTCCGCCATTTCGCTTTTAGTTGGTAGTTGTTTTTCTCGGGAGTCTTCTCTTTCTATCTCCCAGATCTCATCACTTACTGCATGGATCTCTATCTCTGCTACTTGTCTTCTTGTGCCCATCTTTGGCAGGCTCTCCGGGGCTTTACTTTTAGCTCCTGTTTGTTTACCTGGGCTTTCTCTGTTACTCTCCTGTACCATATACTTCCTGATGGTTCCCGGGCTTGCGCTTGTTCTGGGTGGATTAGCTGTCATCCCTTTTGTTGATTTTCCTCTCATTCCTCTCTTTTGTTCACTGATATTAGTGAAGGAGTGGTACTACCAGGTGTATTTATGAATATAGGTTTGCGTGTATGAATTTTTCTATATAGTTGTAATTATGTACCGAGTGCAATCGGTTACTCCGGACCCCTCACGTTTCCTTGTGTATAAACCTTATGATAAGGTTTCAAAAAAAAAAAAAAAGTTTATGTTCCTGTTATATGTCCATATGTATTGTTATGTAGAGATGCTGCTCCTCCACAAGCACTATATATGATGTATATGTTTGTATCGTTGTATCGTTCCACTTACTGAGTCCCGGTCACTACACCGCTTCCAGCACCAGCCAGGTACCCTTAGGTTATGCTAGATGCGCATTCACTTGCTTATAGTTACATTTGCAGGTTTGCAGGTTATGCATAGCCATAAGTTGGAATGTATATATATTATTATGTTATATGAAGATACTACTCCTCTGTAGATAGTATGAAAAATATATATACATGTATTGTTGTGGATAGCACTGGGTTAGTACTTGCCAAGATTTACCGGGAGAGAGGCACAAAAAAAAAAAAAAAAGAAAGCAAAACAAAACCCCAAGACTCTGTGGCTAAACCTCGGACGTTCCAATTGCAAAGTCCCGATCACTCAATCCATCTTTTGCGGGTTTTCACAACCATGGGGCAAGGTGCACCACTTCAAACAACATTTCAGGCAACATTTTTGAGATATATATACTTTTTTCATTTTTTTTTTTTTCCTCACTTACCCCGCTGGCTGCTCTTGACGACTCCCGCACCTTCCTTGTGTGTATTTTTTTTTTTTTTTACCTCTGCTCCTTCAGTGTCCTTCCGTATCTCTGTGTCTGCATGTCCTCCTGCTCACGGCTGCTCACTGGCTCACTGGCTCTCCTTTCACCGAAGTGACGGGCTGTCTCACTGCTTCTTTCTGGGGAACCTCCCTGCACGCTGAGAGTAGTATTGACTGGAGGCTGATGACAGTCTCCGGAGCTCCAGAGCTCCTCCTCGTCCCTTTATCACGCTCCTACACCCGGTCCGGCTTCCCGCACACAACCCTCGCAACGGGAGGAACAGAGACCCGGGTGGGGTACGGGGGGGTGTTATTACCAGTCGGAGTGAGCCGGAGTGAGATACACTCACGCTGGCACTCACGCTGACGAGGCACTCACGCTGACGGCACCCACACTGAAGCCCGCCGCCGCTATCCGTATTTGAAAGTCACAGATTGTAAGATGCCAGAGAGCGCCGGGAGCGCCGCTGGGAACGCCGCAAAGCTACACTCGTGTTGGTCCGTGCTGGTCCGTGCTGGCCCGTAGGGGGGGGGGCACCGGCAGGCGAGGGGGCGAAGGGGCTGACGCCTAGTCTCGCATCACAGGGGAGACGTGAACGACCTCACGGGCTTAGCCTCGGCATCTGCCAAACGCCCACATCCGGCTCCTCCCTCCTCTCCTTCACTACGTATCTAAGATAAACTGAGATAATCAAAACTACACCCGTGGGGCAACAGGAAAATACCCTGCGATCACGTGGGGGGGGGGGGGGTTGGGGGGGGGGGGAGCGGAGTGGAGGGGGGATCGTGAGGACCCGGGCAACCCCCAACCAAGGGGGAGCATAGGATATGGGGACGCCTAAGCCGAGCTTCACCTCAAGGGGGATAACCAGTGGGCCAGGAGGGGAGGTAGGGCTCATGGTTTTTCAGGTCACCGGGAGACCAGATTACCCCATTGGAGAGGAGGTGGTGGGAGGGGAGGGTGGGGGAAGAGGGAGGTTTTGGGGGGAAGGGGGGGATGGGTGGGGGGGGAGGGGGAGAGAGGGAGGGGACGGGGGGCGCAGGGAAGTGGGAGGGATAAGGAATCTACCAGTAACAATAGGAAAGAACAAGAATGTGGTCCTTTCTCTCACAAAGTGGTGCGACCAAACATAACAACTGAGTCTCTAAAGGTTATTTCCTATAATGTACGTGGCATAAATGCTCCCAGGAAAAGAGTGAATATTGTGGGTGAGCTGAGATCCCTGGAGGCGGACGTGGTCCTTCTTCAGGAAACTCATTTCGCAATAACAAATAACAATAAGATAGGCTCAAAAGATTACCCCATGTGGTATTATGCTGATTCCCCACTGAGCCGAGCAAAAGGAGTAGCCATAGGGTTTGCCAGAGGTGTAAAATTTGAGCTAGACGAGAGACTGGTGGACCCCGACGGGTGATACTTGTTTCTAAGAGGAAAATTAAATGGAATAGAGTGCACCCTGGCAAACATTTATGGCCCAAATAAGAACCCCATAGGTTACCTTCTCAGGCGGTTGGCCGATCTAGCGGAATTTAAGAAGGGGGGCCTTATAATGGGGGGCGATTTTAATTTCTGCACGGAACCAAAGGAGGATAGTACGTCGAGTGCACAGGGGACTGGGATGAGATGGAGGAACAAACTAAAACAGAAATTGCACCAATATCAACTGGTAGACGTATGGAGGCTACAACATGCCAAAACAAGAGACTTCACGTTTCACTCCCCTGTCCACTCGACATACTCTAGACTCGACTACTTTTTAATAGAGCATAGGTGGCTAGAGGCGGCAATTTGCACAAACATCGGTATAATGACACTCTCTGATCATGCGCCGGTAATGTTACAACTAAAGATAGGAGAGGCAAATATAAGGAATAAGGGCTGGAGATTAAATGAAGAACTCCTACACGATAAATTAATAGAAGAACGAATGAAAAAGGAATTAGAGATTTATTTTAAAGAAAACAATACAGAAGGGGTATCAATAATGACCGTGTGGGAGGCTCATAAGGCCTATATAAGAGGTATTATGATAAAAGAGGAGGCGGTGAAAAGAAGGTGCACTAGAGAGAAGACAAGGGCCCTGAGGAAGGAAATTACCACACTAGAACAGCTACATAACAACAAGAACGATAACGAAACTCTGTTAAAGCTTAGCAGAAAAAGGGAGGAGATGAGAGAACTTATAGAGCAAGAAACAAGAAGGACGTATAACAAAGTAAAAAAAGAAAGGTACCTCTATGGGAACAAACCGGGGAGACACCTAGCGCAGGCTCTAGCAAAAAAAAATCAGCAAATTACATAGACAAAATACAAACAGGTAACGGGGAATTTGCACATAAATCAGTGGAAATTGCCAAGACTTTTAAGGAATACTATACGAGTTTATATGATATAGGTACTAAAAGTGAGGACGAACAGAAAAGGGCTAAAATAAAATCATACCTGAGAGAGAGCGGTCTAAAGGAAATTACTGAGGAACAAATCAGTCAGTTAGAGTCACCCATCACGGAGGAAGAAATAATAAAAACCATAAGAGAAACACCGATGGGGAAAAGTCCGGGGCCGGATGGCCTGACAATTCTCTATTACAGAAAGTTTGAAGACATCCTGATCCCAAAAATGTGCTATCTCATGAACAGGATAGGGGATAAAGAGGATTTACGCAAAGAGGCTTTAGAAGCTACTATGATTGTTATCCCTAAGGAAGGAAAAGATGGAACGCTATGTTCAAGTTACAGACCGATTTCCCTCCTAAATCTAGATACCAAAATCTACGCTAAAATCCTTGCGGATAGGCTGAAAAAAGTTATGCAAAAAATAATACACCCAGACCAAGTCGGCTTCATCGCAGGGAGGGAAGGGAAAGATAATGGTATCAGGACCCTACTAACAATCCAGGAGATGAAAGGAAATGGGGCCCCAGGACTACTCCTGTCGATAGATGCCGAGAAAGCATTCGACAGGGTAGACTGGGGCCTCATGCAAGGTACATGGGAAGAAATAGGATTGGGTGTGAAAATGTTAAAACGCATAAAGGCCCTATACATCAGACCTACTGCCAGGGTAAGGGTAAACGGGATAGTTTCGGATCCATTTGAAATGTTCAATGGAACGAGACATGGGTGTCCACTATCCCCCTTGCTCTTCGTGTTGGCACTGGAACCACTTTTAGCGAGGATAAGACAGAATCCTGACATAAGGGGGATAAAGTTGGGGGAAGAAACACACAAGTTAGCCGCATACGCGGATGATATCCTGTTCTACGTAACCAGGCCAAAGACATCTCTCCCAAGTATAATGAAAACTTTAAAAGAGTACGGTGAGATCTCAAACTTTAAGCTAAACCCAGCGAAGTCTGAAACCCTCACGTTTAATATCCCAAAAGGTGAGGAACTCGTATATAAAAAGAATTTCGCATTTGTCTGGGGTAAAAAAGAAATAAATTATTTAGGGGTTAAGATGACCAAAACCAACGAAAGTCTATATCAAATAAACTTCCTTCCACTACTAGATGAGATCAAAAATGAATTAAACAGAATAACAACAGGAAACATCTCGTGGGGGGGCAGAATAAACATTATCAAAATGACCATCCTCCCCAAAATCATATATAAAATGCAGATGCTACCGATCCCACTTCCGGGCGCCTTTTTTAAAACACTACAAAAGCTATTCACAAGATTTATCTGGAAAAGGAAAAAAGTAAGAATAAGTATGGCACAGTTAATCAAAGATAGAATAAGAGGGGGCTGGGGTGCACCTGATATTAGAAATTACTATAATGCGGTAATATTGGCACGGGTTGTAGAATGGGCTAAAGAAAATAAAGAAAAGAGATGGGTGAAGATGGAGGGCACAATAAGCACAGTTAACTTAGGTAAAATAATCTGGATACCCCCACAATATAGAAAATTAGATAAAGGCACAAACAATATCACTAGACACGCACTAAAAATATGGGATCACATTCACAGACAGGAAAAATGGGAATTTAACTCACCACTAATACCACTAACAAATACAGAATATTTCATACCGGGAATCGAAGCCTGGTTTGGGAAATGGATAACAATAGAATACGCACAACTGAAAGATATTATGGACCAAGGTAAAATCTGCACGTATCACGAATTAAAGAGCAAAAGGGAGTGGAGATCGTTAGATGAATGGCAATACAATCAAATAAAACATTTTACTGAGCACCTGCCTCAGCCAATAAGATCGGAAGCAAATCTGCTTCCCCTAGAAAAAATCTGCGTGGCCAAGGGAAAAAAGAGGGTGATCTCAAAAATATACAGAACACTCATAGAAAGGACTGGTCCGAATATTCCACAGTATATTACTATGTGGGAAAACGAACTGGGGACCAGCCTGAAGAAGGAAGAGATTAGTCAAATAATGCGGAGGGTACACACTACTACAGTAAACAGCAATATGAGGGAGATGAATTACAAATGCTTGGTGAGATGGCATATCACCCCCGATAAAGCGCATAAAATTCAAAAGGAAAATTCACAATATTGTTGGCGAGGGTGCAAAGAGATTGGGACGACGGCCCATATATGGTGGCAATGCCCAGAAATTAAAAAATTTTGGGAAGAAATTAGGCAAATAATAGGAGAAATAACTAAGATAAAGCTTCTAGACGACCCATGGAGTTGCCTATTCCATGGGACAAATATCCCGAACAAACAATACCTGAAAAGTCTATTGCCGCCACTTCTAAATGCAGCTAAAAGTCTTATCCCCAGACATTGGAAGGAATCATTGAGACCCACAATGAGCAGTTGGTGCAATAAAGTTAATGAGATTCAAAACTTAGAGTACTTGAGGTATATTGACGGGGAAGGCTTGGTCACCTATGAGGAAAAATGGCAAGAATGGGATAAATTCAAACAAACGATGAGATATGCCGAAGCTATGGGAGCCTAGCGAGTAGTAGAATGCAGGCACCAAGGGAAGAGGAGAAAAATTAGAGGTAGTTGACAACCCAACCGGAACTCAGAAGAGCAACCGAGAGAAAGGCCCGGAAAAGCGACTGGTAGAGAGGGGAGTTGTGGGGGGGGGTGGGATATGTGGGAAGGTGGGTCGGGGAAAATAAAGATGTTTATACAAGACATAAACCTTTGTAAGGAACATAGAAGGGGGAAAGGGAAGATTGCAAACTTAAAAAAAAAAAAAAAGCTACTATGATGTAATTGTGAGGGAAATAAATGAACGGAAAAGTTGATTAAAGTACCTCAAAATAACAAAAACTGAAGTAGCAAAAAAAAAAAAAAAAAAAAAAAAAAAGATCGTTATGTTCCATTCGTTTAGATACGGCGTTCGTTATTTCAGATAATTTGTAACTTCGGATAAATTCGTACTTGTACTAACAGCCATATTTGAAAGGAAATTCCAATACCTATAATTTAATATTTATTATTAGTTATTATTTCATTTTCGGGTTTTCGAATTTTCAGATTTTCATTCTTATTCTTGGATTTTCAAATTTCCAAATTTGTAGAATTTTTAAATTTATGAAATTTCCAATATTAGAATTTCCTAATTTCGAATTTTCGAATTTCCGAATTTCCGAAATTAGAATTTCTGAAATTTCGAATTTCCGGAAATTTGAAAATTCGGAAATTCGAAATTCGGAAATTTGTTATTTCGGAAATTCAGAGTTTCGGAAATTCGGAAATTTCAGAAATTGAAAAATTCCGAAATTAGGAAATTAACGAATTTGTCAAAATTCTTTAAGAAACTAATTCGGAACTAAACGAATTTCACATGTCTAGTTGTTATGTGTTATAGTGTGAAAGTGCCCTTAGAGAGCACCAGATTGCATGTAAGTAGCCAGCAAGCTAGACTGGAATAAAGTCTTCCTCTTGTGATGGCCAGAGGTATCGCAGGCTAAGACAATTGTATCTCAGCTGGTTTTACTCCTCTCCTCGGTTAGGTAGTCCCAGAGGGCTTGTGTTCTTCACGAGGGGACACAGCATTATCAGGACTGAGGTCCATGATGTGGAACTGTTCCTGCAAATCTGAGATGGTTGTCATCCATGCCAGTTTAATAGATCTTTTTGGTTCTTTTCAGCCAGTTTTAACCATAAACGTCCTGGTTATATTGTCTTATACACAAGTAGCGCACCCCTGAAGGAGCCACTGGTTATATAACTGATTACTTTCCCTAAGATTAGTGCCCACCCAGCCAGACACACAACATTTTCTCTATTCCACTGGCTCAAACAGATCAGTCTAGGGGAGTCTTATTTATATTTTATTTCCAAAATAAACTTGGATGGGGTGAAGGGAGCATGGGATAACCCAAAATGTGCTGAACTAACTTCTTTGAGGAATCTTCTCTTCACACTGATCTGCACAAAAAGTCCCACATGACTCTCTACTAACTGAAAGGTGCCTAAGACTTTCTTTAAAGACTTGAGAACTGCACACAGTCATTAGGCCACAGCACTTAGGTCATCTACTCACAATGCCACAGGATCATCGGCTGCCTCCTTTTGATATCCACCAGGCATGCCTCCGTGAGGGAGACACAGACTCACACCCTCATAGGACAGCCAGGCACTCTTCCCCACAAACTCCAATGGGTACTCATCGGTGAGCTCTCCAAACCCAAAGAAGACCTTCTAGACCAAACTTTGCAAAAAGGGCCCCCCAGCATAAGGTCCAGCTGGGACCTTGATGACTCCCAAACAGCGCCTTCAGCAGCCTGCCCTCAGGGGCAGATCCCCCCCCAAGCAGGGGGTCTCCTCTTTGCAGGACTGGACCTGGGATCCATACACCCTGCCCCAGGTCTCAGTATTTATGGGCTCTCCATTCACCTACTGAACACACCTCCCCAGGCACTGGCTGGATCGCCATAAATAAGTAAGCTGCCTCTCTATTCTTTCTCCCACTACAATTATAGAATCCTATAGAATGTGTGGGAAGGCTATCAGATCAGCAGCCTGTGAAGCACTGAGCAGACCGAAACAACCAACCCCAGCTCCACTGATTACTGAGGGGCCAAAGTAAATTTACCTAAAAACCTGCACTAACTGGGAGGGTGCTACACCCATATAAGGAAAATACATTTTCAGGAAGGAAATGTGAACTCGGACTACAACCTCTTTTAACCAAGACAATTTTTGAGCGATTTTACGAATGGCCTGAATTTGGTTTTTGATTAGTACAAAAAGCTCACTAAAGACCCTCCAATCCTCGAAATAACCCAGAAATGTTTTCATCAAGATTGGAGATCAAACCGAAAAATGTTTGCAGTGTTTTCCTTCTAATTAGTGAGCCGATGCCTAATATAACCGCCGCACATTACCAATAGATTAAACGGCGACACTGAGGCAGTTAAGATGGAATGATGGAGCTCTGGGGAAGAGGAGGAATGTATTAATGTGCCATTATCTTATCATTAACTGGCAGACTGAACTGACTGGAGGGGCCTGTGATAGACAATAGTCCTCAAATCCGGTTTGTTTTATTGTAAAGACAGCTGTGCACCGTATTAAGTATGTAAAGGGCTACGATGGAACCATCCTCAACTATCCTCCCTCTGCCCAAAATGTCTACGTTTTGGGTTTTATTTATGGAAGTGTGTAAGAGTACCTATCAATCTTTAAAAGCTGGAATAACAATAAGGCACTATGTCTAAAGCTGGCCTGTCACGAGAGCCACGTACCTGATGTGAGACCGAAGTAGTGGGGAGGCCTCTGTTGCACTTCGGGTCCTTGAAGCCTCTGGAGATTGAGACAGAGACTTGGTGGACACCGAGTGGCAGGGGTGCCAGGGGTGCGGAGCACCATGCAAGCCTTAGTCTGAGATCTGAGCCAAGGTCAAGTCCAGCTGAGCAACAAAGTATAAAAGGGTTAATCCGAAGAACAGTGGTCGAGATCCAAGCCGGGGTCGGTTCCAATTTGGCAGCTGAGTACAAAAGGGGCAAAGAATTAGAATGGTCAAGGTACAAATCCGAGGTCAATGGCAAGCAGCAATCAAGAGTAGTCAAACAGGTTTCCAGGTCACAACAGGTTCAGACAGATCACACACTAGCACACGAACAAGGGGGGACTGAAGATATTCCAGCAATTTGGCAGTGTCTGGGCTGGGCTTATATAGGGAAATTTGAGGTCACTTCCTGTGCGCCTCCATGGGCATTTTCCCACCTTTTTCCATCAGGTTGATGCCACTTCCTGTGCGCCTCCTGGGGATTTCCCGACCTTTTTCCATCAGGTTGAAATCACTTCCTGTGCGCCTTTTTCCATCAAGTCTTCTGCGCAGGTGCGGGTTAGCGTACTAAGGCGTCTTTGGTGCATGCTCAGTTGGCACGGATTTCCTCTTGCGGCAACGCGCCATTTGTGCATTCGTAGTAAGCCCTGGACTCTTGCATGGCCATACACTATAGAGGTACAGATCCCATGTGGATGGATAGCAGATCACTCCATTCCAGGAAATGGCTTCACCACCGCTGGCCAGGTGGAAGAAACCAGGAAGCAGGCTCAGAACCAGGAACTAGGAAACTAGGGATCTCGGTGGAGGGCATGCAGGACTGGAAGTGATGTCAGACATTGCCGGAGGGCAAAAGGCTACGCGTTTCAGAGCTGTCCAGGCTCCTTTCACAAGGTCCTTGTAGTTGATGGCATATCTACATGTAATCTACAGGAGATTATACAATCAATTTCTTATCTATCAAAATGAAAAAACAAAATTGTTGGCTTTGGATAGATTTTAACTGGTAGCCACTCGCCCACCGTAAAACGACGGCGGGGCGGTGCGGCTCTCGTTCTGGGACGACGTCATATGACGGCATCCCAGGATGGCTGCTCTCACGCGCCGATCAGGACCGCGGCGTGTTGCTAGGACACGGCGCGACCCCGATCTCTGTAAGGAGCAGCGCTCCGAGGCTCTTTAATCATGTGATCGGCTGTGTCCAATCACAGCCGGTCACATATAAACAAGGAACTGCAGGTAATCGGCGCTCCTCGTCTCACACTGGCAGAGTGTGTGGCGAGGAGAGCCAATCAGCGGCATCTCCACGCAGGGGGACATCTAGGAATGTAATCAGGGCACTGATGATCAGTGCCCTGATTACAGTATAGTAAAACAGTGTCACAAAACAGTGTCACCATACAGTGCCCACCAGTGCCCACCAATGCCAGCAATTTGTTTGGGTACAGTGTAGCACGACCGCGCCATTGTCATTCAAAGTCATTGTCATTGTCATTCAAAGTGTGACAGTGCTGAAAGCTGAAAAATGGCTTGGGCAGGAAGGGAGTGTAAGTCCCTGGTAGGCAAGTGGTTAAATTGAGTTTTCCACAGAAGCAGGATTCCAGAGAGCACCTCACAGGGTCACTGGGAGAATACTTCCTAATGTCTGTGCTTTGTACAGTAACTTAATCTCTCAGTCTTTCTCTTTCTTAAATGAATTGATTACTTTACGTATTTATTCCTTTCCTCCTTCCTTCCTTCTTTCATTTATTTCTTCCATCCTTATTTCTCTTCATTCCTCCTTTCTTTCTTTCTTCATTTTTTTCATCTTTCTTTCTTTCTTTCTTTCTTTTTCTTTCTCCCCTTTCTCTGCTTTCTTTCTTCCAGCCTTCTTTTTTTTACATAATACTTTTTCTTTTTTCCTTTTTTCCTTTTTTCCTTCCTTCCTTCCTTCCTTCCTTCCTTCCTTCCTTCCTTCCTTCCTTCCTTCCTTCCTTCCTTCCTTCCTTCCTTCCTTCCTTCCTTCCTTCCTTCCCTCCTTCCCTCCTTCCTTCCTCCCTTCCTCCTTTTCCTCATTTCTTCCATCATCCTTCTCTCCCTGCCTTCCACTTTCTTTCTTTCTCTCTCTCTCTCTCTCTCTCTCTCTCTCTCTCTCTCTCTCTCTCTCTCTCTCTCTCTCTCTCTCTCTCTTTCTATCCTTTCTTTCTTTCTGTTTCTATCCTTTCCTTCCTTCGGTTTATATCCTTTCCTTCCTTCTGTTTCTATCCTTTCCTTCCATCCTTCCTTCTGTTTCTATCCTTTCCTTCCTTCTGTTTCTATCATTTCCTTCCATCCTTCCTTCTGTTTCTATCACTTTCCTTTCTTTCTTTTGTTTCTTTAATTGTTTCCTTCTTTCTTTTTTCTTCTTTCTTTTCCTTCCAGCCTCCCTTTCCTCATCTTATTAGTATAATCAGCAATTCTGCATAGACCCATCCCCTGGCAGTGTGTAGTCTTAGATCATTCAGCGGACTCTGTGTAGGCAGAGTGTTTGCTGTCAGATGACACATTTTGTGACCTATAAAATCAATCAGTGACGATTTCCACGAGGCGATCGGTAATATAATGACTCAGTCCCGGGCGGAGCGCCTGCCCTCCAACAGATGGTGTTTGTCTGCCTGTGTGAACTAATTGCTATCAATAATTAAAGCAGGGCTCTGATTCATGAGCACCATGGCAGGGACTCTTAAATTAACTATTTTATGATCATTATGCATCCTTTTATGTTTCGTTTTAAGTTAAAGAATTCGCCGGGGATCATTACCTAAACATATGGGCGCTAAATTGCCGATTTACTTAGAAGCTCTGAAGTCAAAGGATCCCTCATCTAGAAAGAAGATGTTCATTTAAATGGAAGTATGAAAAACATAATCAAAAGAGATTATATTTCCCTACAGAATTACTGGAATTGGGAATCAAATCAGAAATTCCCCACATTACAGTTATTGGTTGAATTAAGTGGCGCTAATGGTATGAAGCAGCAAAAATTAGATTGCTTTTATGCTTCTAATAAAGAAGAATTATTGTCTTGGTTTTTTATGATAGAACAAGACATTTCCAGTCTCTGTAGAGGAAGACTGCGAACATTCGGTGCACCGGGAAGGTCTTGGAAGTCTTAGAAGCTCTAAAGGATCCTAGATTGGACCTTCTGATTCCATATTGTGCAGTTGGAGTGTACCACACCAATACTGTAAGAACCAAAATGGTCTCTTTTAATTTAGGAGTGATGGTCAAAGACTACAACTCTTCATAGGCAGGTTTGTCCGTTAAGGAACGGAGAGAGATTCAGCATTACACAGAGTCTAAGCAACTGAAGGCTTGAAGGCCACAGACTGGAAATAGAATTTGTGGGAGAGGGTGAAGCAGCCAATGTGTACCCCCTGTGGTCAGAGTCAAGAAAATTTAAGCTACTTGCCTCCTTCTGCTCCAGCTGTGCAGATCCACCTGGAACTTAGATCTTTGGTCTGTTCCTCGTGCACACCTACAGTGACTTGGTCACCTCCAGCTGTCCGACTCTACACTTGCTACCAACGTTTGGGTTTTGGGAGTTTCCGAGTCTTATAAACAGAGCAGAGGAGGCCACCATGCCTCATGGAGCTAGTGAAGAGTCCATAGCTTGCATAGAGGATGGTAGCAGAGGGCACAAGAATTCAAAGCTGAAGACATTGGCCACATCAGTAGTGTGCTGCAGGAAGCACTGGAGCCATTAGTGGATTGTGAGCTGGGAGAAAAAAATACAGTGGGGCTGCCCCATACATATCTTGAATCAGATACCACTAAGGAGCCACAAGAAGAATGGGATCACCCACCCTGCACAACCAGGCACAGAAAATTTTCACAGTCACTTCAGAGTCAGGAAACTTTTTTTTTGTTGTTTTAGGGGATATAATGTGGATAGAGATTGGGAAATTATGGGATGCCCACTTGCTTTCAAACAACTTCAGGGACAACTTTCCTATACACAGTCTATATATACTCCTTACTTCCTCCAGCACACTTGCTTACAGAATTTCAGCTGGCACACTGCTTGTGGATCCAACAAAGCCCTCAGTCAGATTTAGAGCAAAAGCCTGTTATAGGCAGGAACCCGAGGCCCCTTTAAATGTGTAGCAAAGAAAAAGTCAGTGTCAAACTTTCATCCCTGTGGCTACTGATCCCAGCACCGGCTCTTGTGGCACTGCCAGCCTGCCTTGCTGCAGCTGCCCCTTTCACTAGCCCTCCTGGCTATCTTCTCCACAGTCCTCCCAGACTGAACACTCACCAGCCCACCCAGTGACTTCTCGGGACACCACCCAGATATGCTAACCTGCTCCTGCTGTCCTCTCTTTGCTCCCGTGCCTCAAAGAGATTACGCCGTTTGTTGTGGCGGATCCTTCCAGCACCCGAGCCCCAGGCCCAATGTCACCCTTCCAGACTAGGGGGCACCCTCAATGGCCACAGACCGCCTCCTCAGCACTCCGTCTCCATCTTCCACCCAACTGCCCCTGCTGGCATAACTCAAGAGTATTTATGAGGTGGCCTGCCCCCCTGCCAGCCCATTTTGCTGGGGATTGGCTGGCCCATCAGTACTCAAAGCAGCTCCTCCTAGACTCCAACCTTTACTTCTGGAAGCTTTTGCGAGGTTCCAGAAAGCAGGGGGAGTCACAAGAGAAGCTGCTTGCTGAGTCATCCAGCCTCCCTGAGTCACTCAGCCCTGACCCAGATTCAACCCAGGCCTGACACTCAGCCAGGCCTAGGGTTGCCACATCATCCCTTTAATCCAGGACACATATTAATTACACAGGTTCTGAGGTTAATTTAATGCAGATAAGGCACCAAGTGAGTTTAATTACCACCTTAATCAGCCACAGAACCCGTGTAATTAATGCATGTCCTGGATTAAAGGGATGAGGTAGCAACCCTAGCAATGCCAAATTTTCCTAAACTACAAACTAACTATGTACACTTTATCTAGCACACTAGAGGTTGCTACACAGACATCCCCTGATGAAGTCACATGACCCGTGACGATACACATTACGATTGGCTGACAGGCGCAACCAGAAGTGACGCTGGTGACGAGCTCAGTGCTCGTGGAGTTTTTACTTGCTTTACTACAAACAAATGTAAGTGTTACCATTACTGTGTTTTTATTAAATAAACCTCTTTACAAGATATACTACACTCTTTGGGCATTCCTCTCTTTCCTCCCCCCTTCTTTTTTACCCCGTCTGGGGCGTATGTGGAAGTGGAGTATATGAGCCAGTACCATTTGCTGGATTTACACAAGGAGAACCCCCCCCCCTCCTCCAGGAGATAGGATCCACCAGACATCCATGAAAGGACCCGCAGTGGAAATAAGATCGTTGCTACACTTTCGTGCTGTTACCTTACAGCCATAAGGTAAGAGGCAATCCCCGATAGAGGTGTCACTGCATGGAAGAAGAGATAACCACCACACCTGCTTTATTTGCATGATATAGATTGAGACAATCATGTTTTATTTTTTTTTAATTCAGAGAACACCATTTTTGCACTTTACAAATCTTTCAAGCACTTTGTGATTTCATAGACTGTGTGGATATAGTCACTTCATATTTTGTGTATTTGCACTGAACGTTTTATTTATTTCACTGTTGCACTTTAAGAAGTTGTATACAGTGGTCATTATATTTTCACTGTCATCTTGTGTTCATTTTGAGTAATACACTGTTGCATTTCAGAAGCTATATGTAGTTGATACCAGTGTTTGTTTGCCAACTGGTGTTCAAATTTTACTTGTATTTCACATTGTTTTTGTAGTTTATTACTTTGTTTTCAACAGCGTAGCACCATTTACAGCATATCACATTATTTTTGGTTTTGAATTCACCTATTTGTGTTTGCAGCAGTTGCACTATTTATCTATTTTCATTTCTTCTATAATGGTAGCGCGGGAGTACCCTCTTTCTATCTATACAGACATGGAGCTCAGGGTATGACACAATGCCTCAAGTACCCAGGACACCCAACTGCTGGTAGCAGGTGTAGGGTTGGAGAGATGAAAGTGATAGCTCACTATAGAATGACAGCAGGAATAGACTGAAGATCGGAGTTTCACATGGTTTTGTAAAGCAGACGTAGCAGCAGTGGGACAATGCTTCTTCTTTGCCTCGCTGCAGAATGGCAGAAATGAAAGCCTAAGGGAAAGCCTAAGGGAACACTCAACGAATGACATCTGCACCAAGCGTTAACCTCGATCTGCAGTAAAATTGACAAAAGTGGGAGATTCAAATGGAAATAACAAGGTTGCTCCCAGTGCTCAGGTCTTGGTCTACCCATAGGATGAGTCTTCAGGGACAGAGTAAGCACTGTGGTGATGCCAACAGCTTAGGATCTGAAAAGCAACCATTGCAAATTTTACCCCAATCACTAAAATCGCATATATGATACTGTGCAAAAGTTTTAAGCAGGTGTGAATAAATGCTGTAAAGTATGAATGCTTTCAAAATATATATTTTAATTGTTTATTTTTATCAATTTACAAAATGAAACGTAAGTAACTAGAAAAAAAATTGAAATCAAATCAATATTTGGTGTGACTACCACTTGGCTTCAAACGAGCATCAATTCTCACACTTGCACAAAGTCAGAGATTTTGTAGGATTAGAGTCAGGTGTATGAATAGCCAATTTTACCATGAAGGTGCTAATAATCATCAATTTCATAAGTAGGTTGAAACACAGTCATTAACTGAAACAGAAACACCTGTGTAGGAGGCTTTAAACTGGGTGAGGAACAGCCAAACTCTACTGCTAAGGTAAGGTTGTGGAAGAGAGTTTTATGTCACAGGTTATACACCATGGCAAGCATAGGTGTGCACAGCCTATTGCATTAGGGTGTGCAACCCAAAGCTCAAACACACATGAGTGCCACCTGCTGTCACAGGGAGGAAGCTCTGGTGGTGGGAGACGGGTGTAATGTGTTCCTAAGGTTGAACCAAGCTTTTAATATAATGAGGGCATTGCACTGGCCACTGGCACCCCCAACCACCCACCTGGTGCCACCCTGGATAATACTAAGGCACATGGGGGATTAGGGTGTGCCCAGGCACACCCTGTGTGCATGCCTATGATGGCAAGACAGCAACAAGACACAAGGCAATTATACTGCATCAGCAAGGTCTCTCCCAGTCAAAGATTTCAAAGCAGACTGGGGTTTCAAGATGTGCTGTTCAAGCTCTTTTGAAGAATCACAAAGAAACAGGCCAGGAAGTTTTCATCCATAGTTGAGTCCCTTAGCCTTGTTTCCACATCATCGTATATGCAGCGGCCAAGGAAACTTAATGAAGCAGATGAAAGACACATCATGCTTACTTACCTTTGACATCTAAAGATCTCCAGCAGTGCCATCAGCACAGAACTGGTGGAAACCAGTGGGACCCAGGTACGCTCATCTACTGTCTGGAGAAGTCTGGCCAGAAGTGGTCTTCCTGGAAGAATTAAGGCCAAAAAGCCATACCTTTGATGTGGAAACAAGGCTAAGGGACTCAACTATGCATGAAAACTTCCTGGCTACCTCACCCTACTACACTGCTCCATTGCCCCCACCCAATGCCCCAGTTAAAGTCTATCCCTCCCTGGCTGCCTGTAAACACACTCACAGCACATTCCTATCTGGCCATCTCACCTCCCAGATGTCCTCCCACTTTCAGTGCAATTCCTCCCCAGCCACCTTGGCTTCAACACCCCTCTGCTCATAGAGCATCAAGCCATGCTTCACAATCGACCCCTGCACAATTACTCTGACAAAGGGCAGTGCTAAGGAAGAATGGACACACTTTTGCTAGCCAAAATATAAAAAGGAAGGAATGGATATGGCCTGGTATATTATAACAGAGAGAAAAACAAGAACATAGTTACATAGTTAGTAAGGTTGAAAAAAAAAAGTTCATCTAGTTTAACCAATAAAAAAAAAATACCCACAGTTGTTCCAGATATATAGATACTGTACAGTAAATCTACTAGAATGAGAAAAATGGTAAAACAAATATGCAAGGTGAAGGATAAAGAAAGAACAGAGAACAGAACATCTTTGGAGCACAGAATAGCTGTTTGAAAAAGAAAGAATGTAGCAATTTGATGTAAAAGTTTGTACAGAAAGAGTTTTACTCATGAAGGACAATGTGGTGACATAACATTAGAAACTTAAATTGGAAAAAATACATTAAAAATAATAAAAAAATAAGATATACAAAAAAAAAAAATAGGATGAAAGATGAGTGAATAACAGAATAGCTGATGTTTCAGTAGAGTAGATGAAATTTTTTGCTATATAAGGTAAATAATTAATACAGTAGTATTAGTGAACATATTGAGAATTAATTCGGCCGAGCAGCATGCTTGGATCGGGGTCTGGTATGGATTTTAGGGGGGACCCCACGCCGTTTTTTCGGCGTAGGGGGTTCCCTTTATAATCCATACCAGACTTAAGGGCCTGGTATGCCCTGCGACGGGGCTCGCAAGGTGTCAATCTCGCCGATAAAAGCGGCGAGATTGACTTCCTTTTCTAGTCCCGTCGTACCCGGCGAACTCCGGCGAAAGTCCGTCGGAAAGACGGGCGGACTTAGCCTGCCGGAAAGTCCGGTCGTGTGTAGGCAAGTCCGTCCGTTCAGGTAGTCCGCCGGAAAGTCCGGCGGAAAGACCGTCGGACCAAGTCTGCTGGAAAGTCCGCTCGTGTGTACGAGGCATAAGAATCATTAACCACTACTCTCTGAATTCTGTCTTTTAGCCAGTTTTCTATCCAATTACAAACTGATATTTCCAAGCCTGTAGACTTTAACTTACCCATGAGCCATGTGTGTGGAACTGTATTGAATGCTTTTGCAAAATCCAAGTATACCACGTCCACAGCCACCCCTCTGTCCAAGGTTTTACTTACCTCTTCGTAAAAAGAAATCAGGTTTGTCTGACAACTTCTGTCTTTCATGAACCCATGCTGTCTGTTGCTTAAAATCTTTTTTTCCAGCAAGAACTCGTCTATGTGGTCTTTTATTAAATGCTCCAGTATCTTCCCAACCATAGAAGTTAAACTAACAGGTCTATAGTTACTTGGTAAAGACTTTGATCCCTTTTTAAAAATAGGCACCACGTTCGCCCTGCGCCAATCCAGTGGTACTATTCCTGTCATTAATGAGTCCCTAAAAATTAGATACAATGGGTTTCAAATTACAGAGCTCAATTCTTTTGGGATCCGTGGGTGGATGCCATCAGGTCAAGGTGCTTTATCCACCTTTATTCTGTCTAAATATTTCTGGACCATATCACTTTTGAGCCATTGTGGATCATTCGGGGCTGTGTCAATACCACCCCCATTATGGACATGAGCTCCCCCATGCTCTTTTGTATACACAGAGCTGAAGAAAGTATTTAATAAATTAGCCTTCTCCTTGTCCCCAGTTACCCACTCTAGATTATTTTGTAAAGGGCCTACATGCTCAGACCTGACCTTTTTACTATTAATATATTTGAAGAATTTTTTGGGGTTTGTCCTACTATTTTTTGCGATCTGTCGTTCATTTTGAATTTTTGCACCCTTGATTTCCTTTTTACATATTCTGTTAAATTCTTTGTAGCATTTAAATGACACTAGTGTTCCTTCATTTTTATATTTTTTAAAAGCTCTTTTCTTATCGTTTATAGCTTTTCTAACTTTGACCATGAGCCATATAGGCTTTATTTTTAGCCTTTTAAACTTATTGCCCATGAGAATATACTTTGCAGTGAGGTCCCAAACAGCCTTTTTGAAGAATTCCCATTTCTGTTCTGTGTTTATCGATGCCAATATTCCCTCCCAGTCTAAGTCCTGGAGAGCAGCCCTCATCCTTGGAAAATTTGCTCTCTTGAAGTTAAGTGTTTTTATCTTTCCCGTATGTATCTCTTGTTGCTTGTTGCTGAATAACTAACTGTCAGCACACCATGTAAGTAAACGTGCCACCACTTCCCCAGTCAGATGTAAACTCACCAGCTAATATTGCCTCACACTCTCGTTTTTTGGCAAAAAGAGCAATCACCCCTCTGGGTTAAAACGACATCCCATCTGATAGAGGTCCAAGGAAAATCGTAATATGTGAAGAAAATAAACTCCAGATAGTGTGATACCGTAAAAAGAGTTTTTTTAAACATAACATTACATCCCCAGCCTAATAGTAGTGCACTTACCAGAAGGCCATGAACATCTCGCATAGGTATCGTGTATGATGCTAGAAATATCACCTTGCGGCGAGCAGCTACAGAATCCTGATATTCCTCCACGCCCTTATTCAGGCCTCCTGCTGTCACCTGTCTTTCTCAAGACCCTGAATCTTCCCAACCTCACCCAGAATGTCCTGTATCACCATGTCAACAGGGAGGATTTTTCTTTGTAAGGATACCTGACACAGTGCACTCCACGTGAAATAACGGACTACTAGACTAACTAAAAAAAGTGTTTCCAAATCATAATCCCGACGAGTCCGAAATGCCCCATACACCCATTCTGCATAACTCATATGGGGGAGGAAGGGTATACTCAGAGCCCTCCCCAACCTCTTGTACACCTCTATATTAATAGGGCACTGAAGTAGAAAGTGATCCATGGACTCCACCACTCCTCCACACTCCACTCTCGGGCAGCCCCGATCACTCATGGAAAGAAGTTGCCCTTCACATATAGTTTTCCATGAAAGGAAAGCCAAGCCTAATTCTTGAACTTCATTGGGATTCTCTCCAAATTAATCAATCACAAATCCACCCCCAAAACCAGGCTTGGGCAATCTCTTAAGGCCAGTGGCTCTCAATAAGCAGAGCTCATGATCTGCTTCTCAAGAAGTTTCCTTGGAAAAGATCTGACTTCTCCTGCTGTTACTTGCCACTGCCGAAGCACTTTCAAACATGGGGCAACATAAGCAAGGAGCTTATCATGGTTGACCCTCAGGCTTTTCACTGGCCCACCATTTTCCCAGTCTCGCAGAAAGGGCCTAAACCAGGACTGGAAAATACCAACCCACCCAGGCGGTCTCTCTGCCAACATGTTACCAAGATTAAAAAAAACAAAAAAATATTTTTACTGCGCTATCCCAAAAGTGATCATGTGTATAAGGTTTGACCTTATGTTAAAGAAAAAAGCTGCAACTATCAATGTGAGACACACACACTAGAAATAACATAAAAAATAAGCTGCGCTATAAATTGATTTTTGAGTATAGAAACAACAAAAAAGCAAATAAAGAACCATATAAAAATTATAAGATTACACATAAATAAATATATGCAATGTACTATCACATCAACATTCTATCACCATTGACATGTGCAAAAAAAAAGGAGACAATTAGTGAACAAAAAATGTGTAGCAGAGAGCAAAAGCTACAGAACAGAGTCCACTTAAATAGGCAAATTTAAAAAAGCCCACTTAATAGACAGTCTTCTAGAGGGTGACTTGTAATCTTCCTGCCAGCGGTGACATGCAACTTCAACACTGAGGGTGGTGTGTGCTGGGGTACAATACAGAAGTGCCTCCACCCACAAAAAATGCTGCCGCTTACCAGCTCCTTAGATCTCTTTTTAGGGAGATCAAACGTGCCTTTGGCTCTCAACCCCAGCCTCTCAATCCCAGCCTCGGGTCTTTCAAAAGCTGTAAACGCTAGAGGGATTCCTCAAAATATCAGCATAAGATGTCATCTCATATGGCGAGTGTGTGTTCAGAAACCATAAAATGATATTAAACTTCCATAACGTGATATGTTTTTAAAACGTTTAATGGAATAAAGTAATATTGCACTTACAATTATGCAGCAAAAATCAAGCGATGGATTTAAAAACAGAACCACGAGCCGGCCGGCTCTCGTATGCTGCCCGTAGCTTCCGGGACTAGCGCGGTATGTGGTGACGTCAGCCCGCCGCTCCTCCCTACGCCGTTTCGTCACAGATGACGTCTTCCAGGGGCACGCAAGATGTTACCAAGATTGTACTTCACAAACATCAGAGAGAAAAAGACTACAGGGTTGATCATCCCTAGACCACCCTCCCGCCTAGGAAGGTAAGTCACATTCCTTTTGACAAGGTTTACTTTGTTCCCCCACAACAGCTGGAAGAAACAACTATAGACCCTGGTATAGAGAAAAAAAGGCAAAACGCAAACAAAACTGACATACAGAAAAAACAGAATCAGGTAAGTCTTGATCAGATCAACTTTTCCCTCAAGGCAAGCTGCCAACCTTTCCAGCTTGCCACCTTGGCATCGGCATTCTCCAGCCTGTTCACCCAATTTGCATGACCATAGTCACCTGGGCCAAATTCAATGCCTAGAACTCTAATTTTTTGTTGGGGCTCCAGGAAGTCATCTGGGAGAACAAAGCTTTAACCTTTCACGCCCATCCAGAAAGCTTCACACTTGTCCTGGATGACCTTTGAACCTGATGCCTCTGTATACTGCCTTATCACTGAGATCACCTCCTGCGCCAGAGACAAAAACAGAAACATCATCAGCATAAGCCACAACCTTCAAAGGATGCTCACCAGCGATGCCCAAAGGTACCCCACACAATGGTCCACTCTAGCCTTCTAATGAAGGGTGAATTGCAAACACATATAGTAGAGGACTCAATGGACACCCCTGACGCACACCCGAGCTGACCACACCCAACAATTAACCAGAGGAAAGCTTTCAGCCCCTTTGCAAAATCTTGAGCCAATCAATGAAACTCCAGGCCATATTTGCCAAGAAGAGCCATAAGTACTCATGATTAACCCGATCAAAGGCCTTAGCCTGATCCAATGTCAGCAAAAAATTACCCCAACCAGCAGCCCTACAAGGTTCCAAGGCCTCCCGGACAACTAGCACTGCTGAGAAAGTGCTTCTACCCTGGACCGAGCAGTGCTGGTGGTGTGATAACAAACCGCCTACCACTGGTGATAATCACCAGAAAAAAATCTTTGCCAGTATCTTTCTATCGACATTAAGAAGACTAATGGGGCGCCAATTCCCAATCATCAAAGGATCTTTACCCTTTGACAGAAGGATCACTGCAGATTGCCTCATGGAGGGAGGGAGAGAACCATCATACAAACAGCCATTAAAAACCTCCGCAAGGTAGGGAGCCAGGATCGTCTTAAAACATTTATAAAATTTGGCTGTCAAACCATCTGGCCCTAGCGTTTTCTTGATGGCTAGTTTATCAATAGCCTGGATTACCTCATCTGCAGTGATTTTATCTGTCGAATTCATCAAAGGAACATTACTTTCCAGACCTGGTGTAGAGTTCAAAAAACCCAACATCCTTGTCCAATCACGGTTCCTTCCTCCCGGGAGATCAGCATAGTATGACCTGACAACCTCCCAGGTCCCTGACCTAGACTTCGTCAGAGAGCCCGTACTGTCCTTCAGGCCATTGACTGTCTTAACTGCTAAGCTCTGTTTACAGTTCTGGTAAGGGCCAAGCGAATGGTATTTCCCGTAATCCCTCTCCTAAACCAAAGAGACGTGCCAGTCATATTGATGTCTCCTAAGGAGGAGTTTCACCTCAGAGATCACCCCAGAATCTCCTCCATTCGAAACAAGGCGGTCAAGTTTCCTCTGCAAACACTGGTAGGTGATATACTTATCTTGCTGCTTCCTTCTTCCTATGGCCTTGAAAAGCCCAACAGTCCACTGTTTTACAAGCTTCCACCATTCTGACTTACTGTTGCAAAAGTCTAGGATCGTTACCTGTGCTTGAAAAAAATCTTTAAAGGATTGTCTTACTCTCTCATCTTCCAGGAGGGCCGAATTCAATCTCCAGATACCCCTCCCCCTAGGTGGCACATCTGAGGCATTCAGAGTCACATATGGAATACAGTGATCGGAAAACTCCACTGCCTGACACACAGGTGCTGAAAAAGCAGAGTCTCCCTTTAAAAAAAACCTATCTATACTAATCTGACCACTACCTCGCTGAAACGTGAACCCCGTGCTGTCTGAGCAGGGCTTAATGTGCACATCTACCAGACCTGCTTCCCTAACTATTGCATTTAGAAAAAGGCTGTCATAGCCCAGCTTATCTCTGAAGCCTCTCCTGTCTTTAGACCTAGTAATGGTGTTAAAAATCACCTCTAAAGATAACCTGCTGGGCCTTAAAAAGAAAAGGCTTAATCTTTGTAAAGAGGCATTTCCTGTCCCACTTCGTCTGGGAACCATAGATGTTACTCATGCGCAAGTCCTGCCCTCTCACAGAGACGTCCAAGACCATGCATCTCCCAATCTCTACCTCAATTACCCGCCCCCACGTTACCATACCAGAAAAAAGGACCGCAACCCCGCTGTAAGGCTCAGCCGCAAGAGACCAAAAGGAGGGACCACGTCTCCACTCCTTCTTTGCCAGATGTATATCGGCCAGACTGTTCAGATGGGTCTCTTGCAAAAACAAAATGTCAGCATCAAACTCGCTAAGCAAAAATAAGGCCATATGATGAGCACTTACTGATCTTAAGCTGGCAACATTAATGGTTGCAACTTTTAACGGAGTGGGAACTGCCATTAGGGTAATTTGAGGCAGCCATTTCTTAGCCTGACTACTCCCTCTCCCTGGAGAACCAGCGCACTTCAGTGCACCCTGGCATTCATCATGGAGGATGCAGTACTCAATAAGTCCCATTCATCGTCATTCTCAGACAGGACCTTAAACTTATTTGCCAAAGGCAAAACCTTAGGACTTGGGGTAACCAAACCCCTTTTTTTCTTCTGTCTTTTGCCCCTCCTCCTTTTATCCTCCAACCACTCCATATCATCCTTGGGCAAACCGGAATCAGCAGCTTCCCCACTAATACCCGCCACTTCACCCCCTTCCTCCCACTCTCCCTTCCCTTACCTACCACTAGTCTAGCCTCTTCACTAGGGATGAGCCGAACACCCCCCGGTTCGGTTCGCACCAGAACCTGCGAACGGACCGAAAGTTCGCACGAACGTTAGAACCCCATTGACGTCTATGGGACTCGAACGTTCGAAATCAAAAGTGCTCATTTTAAAGGCTAATTTGCATGGTATTGTCCTAAAAAGGGTTTGGGGACCCGGGTCCTACCCCAGGGGACATGTATCAATGCAAAAAAAACTTTTAAAAACGGACGTTTTTTCGGGAGCAGTGATTTTAATGATGCTTAAAGTAGAAAAAAAAAAGTGAAATATTCCTTTAAATATCGTACCTGGGGGGTGTCTATAGTATGCCTGTAAAGTGGCGCGTGTTTCCCGTGTTTAGAACAGTCCCTGCACCAAATGTCATTTTTAAAGGAAAAAATCTCATTTAAAACTGCTTGCGGGTTTAATGTCATGTCGGGTCATGGCAATATGGATGAAAATCAGTGAGACAAACGGCATGGGTACCCCCCCAGTCCATTACCAGGCCCTTTGGGTCTTGTATGGATATTAAGGGGAACCCCGCACCCAAATTAAAATAAGGAAAGGCCCTATATACTCTGAACAGCAGTATACAGGCGGTGCAAACAAGACAGGGACTGTAGGTTTGTTGTTAAGTAGAATCTCTTTGTAATTTTGAACGGGTACATTTTTAACGTGTTTAGCTCCAGCCAAAAAATCTTTTTTAAGCTTTTTGGAAAACATAGGGAAGGGTTATCACCCCTGTGACATTTGTTTTGCTGTCTTTCCTCCTCTTCAGAAGATTTCACCTCACTTTTTGTCCCAATGAAAAATGTTTTTTGAAAATTTGGGTTTTTTTGTGGAACAAGGATTGGAAAGCATCAGTGGAAAGGAGAAATTGTTTTCCCATATTAACTCTTACAGGAGAGAATTTCCCTTCCTAGGGGTAGATTTCATCTCACTTCCTGTTGTCTCCTTCCGTTTGCAAGTAGGAGTCGTTTGTAAGTTAGATGTTTGAAAGTAGGGTCCTGCCCTATATACTCAGCAGAAATTTGGGCCTTAGGTGTTGCTGTGGCCACAACACTGTAAGCCCTCACAGGGCCCTGCTGTGAAATATTAGATCAAGAATTGTAATTACATGCCCCTGTTGAACAGGAGCTGAAAAATTAGGCCTTAGGCACTGGTGCTGGTGCCACAACACTGCAACCCCTCACAGACACTCTAGTTGGAACGCAGGAACGAGCCCTGCTGCAAAGTATTGCATCAAAAATTATAATTACACGCCCCTGTTAGACAGGGGCAGAAAAATTGGGCCTTAGGCACTGGTGCTGGTGCCACAACACTGCAACCCCTCACAGACACTCTAGTTGGAACGCAGGAACGAGCCCTGCTGCAAAGTATTGCATCAAAAATTGTAATTACATGCCCCTGTTAGACAGGGGCAGAAAAATTGGGCCTTAGGCACTGGTGCTGGTGCCACAACACTGCAACCGCTCACAGACACTCTAGTTGGAATGCAGGAACGAGCCCTGCTGCAAAGTATTACATCAAAAATTGTAATTACACGCCCCTGTTAAACAGGGGCTGAAAAATTGTGCCTTAGGCACTGGTGGTGGCGCCCAGAACCAAAAATGTTCTTACAAGCTATCAGCGTGATGATTGAGGAGGAAGAGGATAATTACTCAGGGATAGTCACTCAGCATCAGCATAGGCAGTCTTTGAAGGGATCTGAGATTTCAAAAAAAAATTATTCGGTTACATCAGCATCAGGTGCTTGGTAGCTGGTGGTGATCCAAGACTGATTCATTTTTATGAAGGTCAGCCGATCGACCGAGTCGGTGGACAGACGCACCCTGTGATCGGTTACCACGCCTCCAGCAGCACTGAATGTGCGTTCCGAAAGAACGCTGGATGCAGGACAGGCCAGTAGCTTAATTGCATACTGTGCAAGCTCTGGCCAGTGATCCATCCTCAAGACCCAGTAACCCAGAGGATTTTCGGTGGGAAAGGTGTCCAAGTCTGATCTTGCCCCTAGGTATTCCTGCACCATGTAAAACAGACGCTGGCGATGGTTGCTGGAACCGATCATACCTTGGGGCTGCGGACCAAAAAATTGTCTGAACGCATCGGTCAGACGGCCACCTTCTCCACCGCTCCTTCTTTGACTGACCGAAGCCTCAGCAACACGTTGTCCAGAAACAGGAGTTTGTAACCTTCCAGTCTCTGGGAACGCATTGCACAGACCTTTCTGCAAGGCCTCCCGAAGATGTTTCATCCTCTGCTCCCTCTGCGATGGCAAGATAAGGTCCGCAACCTTACCCTTGTAACGTGGATCAAGGAGGGTTGCCAGCCAGTATTGGTCCTTCTCCTTGATACCACGAATACGAGGATCCTTACGCAGGCTTTGCAGGATCAGGGAGGCCATGCAGCGTAGGTTTGCTGAGGCATTCGGTCCGGAGTCCTCTGGGTCACTAAGGACGACAACGTCCGCAGCCACCTCCTCCCAGCCACGTACAAGTCCATGTGTTTCTTGGGACTGATCCTTTAAAGACTGCTGCTGATGCTGAGTGCCAGGCTCCACCTCCATACTGACACAATCTTCCTCCTCGTCGTCCTCTTCCTGTGTGATCGGCGGGCACGCAGGAACACTGTCTGGATAAAGGGGGCCTTGAGAGCTAAGGAAGTCCTCCTCTTCCTGCCTCTGTTCTGCCTCAAGTGCCCTGTCCATTATTCCACGCAGCGTGTGCTCCAACAGGTGGACAAGGGGGACAGTGTCACTGATGCATGCACTGTCACTGCTCACCATCCTCGTGGCCTCCTCGAATGGTGACAGGACAGTGCATGCATCCCTGATCATGGCCCACTGGCGTGGGGAAAAAAAAACAAGCTCCCCTGACCCTGTCCTGGTGCCATAGTCGCACAGGTACTCATTTATGGCCCTCTGCTGCGTGTGCAGCCGCTGCAGCATGGCCAACGTTGAGTTCCACCTGGTGGGCATGTCACAGATTAGGCGGTTCTTGGGCAGGTTAAACTCCTTTTGGAGGTCCGTCAGCCGAGCACTGGCATTATATGACCGGCGGAAATGCACACAGACTTTCCTGGCCTGTCTCAGGACATCCTGTAAGCCCGGGTACCTGCCCAAGAACCGCTGCACCACCAAGTTAAGGACGTGAGCCAAACAGGGCACATGGGTCATTTGTCCCCGTCGGAGGGCAGAGAGGAGGTTGGTGCCATTGTCGCAAACCACCATTCCTGCCTTAAGTTGGCGTGGCGTCAACCACCTCTGAACCTGCCCCTGCAGAGCTGACAGAACCTCTGCCCCAGTGTGGCTCCTGTCCCCCAAGCACACCAGCTCAAGCACCGCATGGCATCTTTTGGCCTGCGTACTTGCGTAGCCCCTTGAACGCCTACGGAGCACCGCTGGTTCCGAGGAAGAGGCCATGGAGGAAGAAGAAGAGGAGGGGGTGGAGGAGAGAGGTGTGTCACAATCAGCATTTTGGAGGCGTGGTGGCGGAACAACCTCCAACACTACTGCACCTTGTCCTGCATCCTTCCCAGCTGCCAGCAGAGTCACCCAATGCGCCGTGAAACTTAGGTAACATCCCTGTCCATGCCTGCTGGACCATGAGTCAGCGGTAATATGCACCTTACCGCTGACCGCCCTGTCCAGCGAGGCATGGACATTGCCTTCCACATGCCGGTAGAGAGCCGGAATCGCCTTCCGTGAGAAAAAGTGGCGTTTGGGTACCTGCCACTGAGGAACCGCACATTCCACAAACTCACGGAAGGGGGCAGAGTCTACCAACTGAAAAGGCAGCAGTTGAAGTGCTAGCAATTCTGCCAAGCTAGCATTCAACCGCTGGGCATGTGGATGGCTGGGAGCAAACTTTTTTCGGCGGTGCAGCAGCTGGGGCAGGGAAATTTGCCTGGTACAATCTGACGTCGGTGTACCAAAAGCAGATTGCCCACAAGTACTTGGCTGTGACACACCTAATTCTACACCTTCATTCCTCTCACTGCAGGTCTCAGAGAGGACTGGAGGTCTAGTGGGGTTGGAAATCTCAGCTGATGAGGAGCAAGGAGAGATCCTCTTTGTTCTTTGGTGTGGGTCTTTTAGATACGCTTGCCAACGAACTGCATGGCAGGTCAACATATGTCTGGTCAAGCATGTGGTACCCAAGCGGGAGATGTTTTGGCCACGCGAGATACGCTTGAGACATATGTTGCAAATAGCAGCGGTGCGATCTGATGCACTGGTCTCAAAAAAGGCCCACACCAAAGAACTTTTTGAATAACGCGCAGAGACTGCAGCGCCCTGCACATGTGGAGCTTTGGGGTGTGATGCCGTCAATGTGCTGCCCTTAGGCTGGCCCCTGGAGGGTATCCTGCCTCGTTGGTGATATGCCGCCTCCTCCTCCTCCTCCTCTCTCCTATCAGGCACCCACGTTGAGTCAGTGACCTCATCATCCCCTCCCTCCTCATCACTGGAGCAAACCTGGCAGTATGCTGCAGCAGGGGGAGCATGACTGCCAGATTGCTGTCCTTCTTGGGCACCCCCTCTGTCCGTGCTCATGTTACTGCCTTCATCGAGCTCAGTATCATCATCAGAGCCTTCCAAACGCTGGGCATCCTCCTGGAGCATGTACCCAACACTGTGGTCAAACAGTTCAAGGGAATCCTCAGGAGGACATGGTGGAGCTAGGGAAGGAGTCACTGATGACATTGAGCTAAGGGAAGAGGCCGCTGCTTTGCCAGACAAAGCACCCTGGGTGAGAGAGGATGAGGAGGATGAGGATGGCTTGGTCATCCACTCGACCAAGTCTTCCGCATGTTGTGGCTCAACACGGCCAGCTGCCGAAAAAAAGGCCAAGCGTGTCCCATGGCCACGTGCTGATGAGGATGCACCGTCTCCACGACCAGCACTAGACACAGAGCCTGCTTGCCCTCTCTTATTGGCTTGTGACTGTCTGCCTCTCCTTCTTGGCCTTCCAGACATACTAATGGCCTGTAGCTGCACTAAGCTGGGATAGAACACCAGTAATTTTCTTCAGGTAGCTTTATATACTGTAACCAGACAAGCCTGCCTGTCAGTAGGAAGATAACAGGAACGGATCTAGCTGAACACTGTGAGCAGGACGCACTGTACTAAATGTAAATAGTCTAGCTGCCTGACCGTGGTACTAATAGGATCAAATAGAACACCTGTAATTTTCTTCAGGTAGCTTTATATACTGTAACCAGACAAGCCTGCCTGTCAGTAGGAAGATAACAGGAACGGATCTAGCTGAACACTGTGAGCAGGACGCACTGTACTAAATGTAAATAGTCTAGCTGCCTGACCGTGGTACTAATAGGATCAAATAGAACACCTGTAATTTTCTTCAGGTAGCTTTATATACTGTAACCAGACAAGCCTGCCTGTCAGTAGGAAGATAACAGGAACGGATCTAGCTGAACACTGTGAGCAGGACGCACTGTACTAAATGTAAATAGTCTAGCTGCCTGACCGTGGTACTAATAGGATCAAATAGAACACCTGTAATTTTCTTCAGGTAGCTTTATATACTGTAACCAGACAAGCCTGCCTGTCAGTAGGAAGATAACAGGAACGGATCTAGCTGAACACTGTGAGCAGGACGCACTGTACTAAATGTAAATAGTCTAGCTGCCTGACCGTGGTACTAATAGGATCAAATAGAACACCTGTAATTTTCTTCAGGTAGCTTTATATACTGTAACCAGACAAGCCTGCCTGTCAGTAGGAAGATAACAGGAACGGATCTAGCTGAACACTGTGAGCAGGACGCACTGCACTAAATGTAAATAGTCTAGAAAATAACAGGAACGGATCTAGCTGAACACTGTGAGCAGGACGCACTGCACTAAATGTAAATAGTCTAGAAGATAACAGGAACGGATCTAGCTGAACACTGTGAGCAGGACGCACTGCACTAAATGTAAATAGTCTAGAAGATAACAGGAACGGATCTAGCTGAACACTGTGAGCAGGACGCACTGCACTAAATGTAAATAGTCTAGAAGATAATAGGAACGGATCTAGCTGAACACTGTGAGCAGGACGCACTGCACTAAATGTAAATAGTCTAGAAGATAACAGGAACGGATCTAGCTGAACACTGTGAGCGGACGCACTGCACTAAATGTAAATAGTCTAGAAGATAACAGGAACGGATCTAGCTGAACACTGTGAGCAGGACGCACTGCACTAAATGTAAATAGTCTAGAAGATAACAGGAACGGATCTAGCTGAACACTGTGAGCAGGACGCACTGCACTAAATGTAAATAGTCTAGAAGATAACAGGAACGGATCTAGCTAAACTGAATACAGTGTATATATATATATGCAACACCTGGGATGCATATATATACACAATACACTGTAAGTGCAGCTAACTGACTGACTGTTCTGCCTAATCTATCGAACTCAAATCAAATGACACTGTCTCTCTCTCTATCTCTCAGCACACCGGAACACACACTACACAGGGCCGCCGTGCAGGCGGCCTTATATAGTGTGGGGCGTGTACTAAATCCCCTGAGCCATAATTGGCCAAAGCCTCCTTGGCTTTGGCCAATTACGGCTCTCTGTTCAGGCGGCGCTGTGATTGGCCAAGCATGCGGGTCATAGTGCATGCTTGGCCAATCATCAGCCAGCAATGCACTGCGATGCCGCAGTGAATTATGGGCCGTGACGCGCCACACGAATTTGGCGCGAACGGCCCATATCGTTCGCAATTCGGCGAACGACCGAACAGCCGATGTTCGAGTCGAACATGGGTTCGACTCGAACACGAAGCTCATCCCTACTCTTCACTATCCTCCCCACTCCTCTGCACCCCACGATACTTAACAGAAACCCTGCAGCGTCGAGGGGGGGGGACTAGCACCGCACTTGATGCACCTGCCTCAGCACCTCGTGCTGCCTCTGCAACTTTGGAAGACTTATACACAGGAGGATTGGACATATTCGCGGTAACTGATACCTTACCTACAGACTGGGAAGATACTGGCACACTAGGCAAACGCACAGACTGGGGCACCACAGACTGGGAAGACACGGGCACACTAGGCAAACGCAGAGACTGGGGCATCCCAAACAGGGAAGACACAGAGATATTGGGTATTGGCACAGACTGGGGCACCACATCCTGGGAAGACCCAGACATATTGGGAATCACAGGCACCCCAGCTGCCGAGCTCTGAGCATCCTCCATGTCCAGGCGGAAGAACTCTCTCATGAGCTCAGGCTTGTTATGCTTTGCCTCAGGACACTGACTATAAGGATGTCCCACCGCATTGCACAGGTTGCACCTTATAATGTTACAATCCTTTGCCAAATGTCCTACACCCCGACACAGAGAGCATTTCATCACCGGACAGGAGGATGCAAGATGCCCTTTATCTTCACACTTGTTACATAGCTTTGACTGGCCCGGGTAGAAGAGGGTCAGCCTGTCCCTCCCCAGGAAAGCTGAGGATGGCAGATGCTGGACAACATTGTCGATGATTTTTAACTTTAACTACACAGACCACCCCCCCATCCATATTCCCGATCATCCAAAATCTTCTTTAGGGGGCTCAGGGCATCTCCATACCTCCTTAACTATACAGTTAAATCCCCTTGTGGTATGGACTCACTGCAGGCAAGAATTGTCACCATTTTAATGAGTGGCTGGTGTGATGCAAGCTTAGGGATGAGCCCTTTCCAGTCCGGCAGGCCCCAACACACGTGCTCATATTTCTCCCAAAATATGTCCAAAGACTCCGGACAAAGAAAGGACAAATCGTACTCACATGAACCTGATCAGGGCGAAGATATCTGTGGGGCTAAACCCCATCTGCAGAATCTTATCCACCACTGCCCTCCTATGTGGAGGAAGACCACCCCCCTCCCAACGGAGCTGCACAACATTTTTCCTTTTAAACATTGAGGAAGATAACATATTTCCATGCTCCTTCCCTGCCTGCTCCCTCCCCCCAAATCCCGTAGCAGCAACACCAGCATAAGTTTTCCCCACAGACACAGCACCAGCATATGTTTTCCCCACAGACACACCAATTGCAGTCTTGTCCTTAGACACAATCAAACCTGCTGACAGAGAATCTGATTCAGCTGGATAGCAGTCATTGAATCAACAGAGGCAGGACCCGCCCTCTCCCCTTGCTCTGAACACTCAGCTTCTTTCCTGGGTTCAAGCACAGTCTTGGCTACTGTAGACTCCAGGATAGTTGTAGCACTACTGCACCCAGCATCTCCTCCACTATTCTCAGAAACAGCCGCTGTGTCTGTTCCAGGCAAAGTCACTGTATTGTCCATGGCGCTCCTCTCTGCAGACTCTTGCCCCAGAAGCTGACAGTTACTCTCACCAGTTTAATTTAAATCTGAGATTTTGTTTTCAGCAGGGAAATTAGACTGTACATTGTCTATGGGTCTGGTCTGACTGCCTGTAGCACTACAACCCTCAGCAAGCCCATTGTCACTAATAAAGTCCACATCACCATCCTGCACACACACTGTACCTGCTTGCTGTGTTGTTACCTCTGCGATGTCATGGCTGACGGTGGGATTATACTTCCCCCCAGTTTTTGGAGACTTCATGGTGGATATTGCTCTCTCCACAGGTCTCTCTTTCACAGGGCAAGGAACGGTATCTATCTCCTCATCATCATCCAGGGAATCCGCATCCAAAGGGGATTCCAGCTCAGTGATGAACTCCAGCATGCCAGTACCTCCCTGCTCAGATTTTCTATATTGCGGCCAAAAAGTTAGAGGGGTTTTTAAACTAGGCGATGGGGGGGAGGGTCCAGAGACAGTGATAGCCAGCGCGGAAGATATTCCAGAGGGTAGTATTGGGGGCATTAGTGGTAGGTTAACCAAAGCACAAAAACACAAGGTGAGTATAGTAGCAAGTCCAAGTTGCAATCTTGAAACACCCAATACGAGGACAATATGCGACCGGTCTAAACTATGTGGCATGTTCACCAATGCCAGGAGCCTGGCGGACAAGATGGGTGAACTAGAGATAATGTTGTACAAGGAGGATTTGGATTTTGTGGGAATTTCAGAGACCTGGTTCAACAGCTCTCATGATTGGCTGGCAAACATTCAAGGGTATACCCTATACCGCAAGGATAGAGAGGGTAAAAAAGGGGGAGGGGTATGCCTATATATCAAGAATAATGTACAAGTGAATGTGAGAGATGACATCACTGAGGGGGCTAGGGAGGAGGTGGAATCTTTATGGGTAGAGCTCCAAAGGGATGAAGCTAAGGGGAAAATAATACTGGGAGTATGCTATAGGCCCCCTAACCTGAGGGAGGAAGTGGAGACGGATCTCCTATCACAAATTGGATTAGCAGCAAGGATGGGAAGTGTTATCATAATGGGGGATTTTAATTATCCAGACATAGACTGGGCGGAGGGAACCACGCATTCATTTAAGGCTCGCCAGTTCCTTAATGTCTTGCAGGACAATTTTATGGGTCAGATGGTAGACGCACCAACTAGAAATAAAACATTACTAGATCTACTGATTACCAACAATACAGACCTGATAACAGATGTGGAAATATGGGGCAATTTAGGTAACAGCGATCACAGGTCAATTAGTTTCAGTATAAATCACACAAATAGGAGACATGAAGGGAACACAAAGACACTGAATTTCAAAAGAGCCAACTTCCCTAAACTACAAACCTTGCTAAAAGGCATAAATTGGGATAAAATATTAGGAACAAAGAATACAGAGGAGAGATGGGTTTGCTTTAAGAGCATATTAAATAAGGGCATTAGCCAATGTATCCCATTGGGTAATAAATTTAAAAGAGCGAACAAACATCCTGGATGGCTTAACTCCAATGTAAAAATGCATATAAAAGCAAAGGAGAAGGCCTTCAAAAAATACAAGGTTGAGGGATCATCCACAGCATTCAGAATTTATAAAGAATGCAATAAGAAATGTAAGGGTGCAATTAGGATGGCCAAGATAGAACATGAAAGACACATAGCGGAGGAGAGCAAAAAAAATCCCAAGAAATTCTTTAAGTATGTAAACAGTAAAAAAGGGAGGACAGACCATATTGGCCCCATAAAGAATGAGGAAGGACATCTGGTTACAAAGGATGGGGAGATGGCAGAGGTATTGAATTTATTCTTCTCCTCAGTCTTCACGAGTGAATCGGGGGGCTTCAGTAACCAAAACTGCAGTGTTTATCCTCATGACACAACACAGGAAGCACCTACATGGTTAACAGAGGACGGAATTAAAATTAGACTTGAGAAACTTAACATTAATAAATCACCGGGACCAGATGGCTTGCATCCGAGGGTACTTAGGGAACTCAGTCAGGTGATTGCCAGACCGTTGTTCCTAATTTTTACAGACAGTCTATTGACTGGAATGGTACCAGCTGATTGGAGAAAAGCCAATGTAGCACCAATATTTAAAAAGGGCCCAAAAAACATCCCTGGGAATTACAGACCAGTTAGCCTAACATCAATAGTATGTAAACTCTTGGAGGGGATGATAAGGGACTATATACAAGATTTTAGCAATAAGAATGATATCATTAGCAGTAATCAGCATGGATTCATGAAGAATCGTTCTTGCCAAACCAATCTATTAACCTTCTATGAGGAGGTGAGTTGCCATCTAGATAAAGGAAGGCCCGTAGACGTGGTGTATCTGGATTTTGCAAAAGCATTTGACACAGTTCCCCATAAACGTTTACTGTACAAAATAAGGTGCGTTGGCATGGACCATAGGGTGAGTACATGGATTGAAAACTGGCTACAAGGGCGTGTTCAGAGGGTGGTGATAAATGGGGAGTACTCAGAATGGTCAGGGGTGGGTAGTGGGGTCCCCCAGGGTTCTGTGCTGGGACCAATCCTATTTAATTTGTTCATAAACGACCTGGAGGATGGGATAAACAGTTCCATCTCTGTATTTGCAGACGATACTAAGCTAAGCAGGGCAATAACTTCTCCGCAGGATGTGGAAATCTTGCAAAAAGACCTGAACAAATTAATGGGGTGGGCGACTACATGGCAAATGAGGTTCAATGTAGAAAAATGTAAAATAATGCATTTGGGTGTCAAAAATATGAATGCAATCTATACACTGGGGGGAGAACCTCTGGGGGAATCTAGGATGGAAAAGGACTTGGGGGTCCTAGTGGATGATAGGCTCAGCAACGGCATGCAATGCCAAGCTGCTGCTAATAAAGCAAACAGAATATTGGCATGCATTAAAAGGGGGATCAACTGCAGAGATAAAACGATAATTCTCCCGCTCTACAAGACTCTGGTCCGCCCGCACCTGGAGTATGCTGTCCAGTTCTGGGCACCAGTCCTCAGGAGGGACTACTGGAAATGGAGCGAGTACAAAGAAGGGCAACAAAGCTAATAAAGGGTCTGGAGGATCTTAGTTATGAGGAAAGGTTGCGAGCTCTGAACTTATTCTCTCTGGAGAAGAGACGCTTGAGAGGGGATATGATTTCAATTTACAAATACTGTACTGGTGACCCCACAATAGGGATAAAACTTTTTCGCAGAAGAGAGTTTAATAAGACTCGTGGCCACTCATTACAATTAGAAGAAAAGAGGTTTAACCTTAAACTACGTAGAGGGTTCTTTACTGTAAGAGCGGCAAGGATGTGAAATTCCCTTCCATAGGCGGTGGTCTCAGCGGGGAGCATTGATAGCTTCAAGAAACTATTAGATAATCATCTGAATGACCGCAATATACAGGGATATGTAATGTAATACTGACACATAATCACACACATAGGTTGGACTTGATGGACTTGTGTCTTTTTTCAACCTCACCTACTATGTAACTATGTAACTATGTAACTATGCTGCTGCAGAGGGAGGGGGACAGAGGCTTCCGCCATTGAGGGTTCAGCAGATGCCTGAGGTGTTGAACAGCTGGGCTCATCCTCTGGACCCATTTTCTCACTCTCTACTGACTCTGTCGGTACCTGCACCCCCTCACTGATTGGGTCACTCGTTTCTATATTTTTCTTTAAATATTCCGCTATTCTCCTTTAGAGAGCTCACCAGTTCCTTCTGCTCCCTCACAGCTTGCTCCAAGTTCTTCATCTCAGGCCTCAGAGCCGGTCTCTTGTTACTGTATACTTTGGCACAAATCAGTTTTTTTCTTCCTAAATTCAGCCATCAAAACTAACAATTTCTCCTCTTCTTCAATCCGTTTTAGCTTACTGACAATCCTCTGTCTAAAGGCAGACAGGGACTCATCTCTCCTTGGGCCAGGCCCAGTATCTTCCACAGGCTGAGGCCTAGTCACAGGTCTATCCAGGGGGCCCCCACCTGGGTCCTCCTCAGGATTCAGCATTTTTCCTGGGGCAGAGAAGCAACTTTAGCTCCTGGTCTCTGGAAGCACAGAAGCTAAGGAATTATAAGAGTGTCTTCTCGCACGATTTTGACTGCTCTGTATTCAGCAGGATCTGATGAAAGGAATGTGACATCATTCTCACCTAAGCACCAGAATTAGAAGATTGGATAAGGTTTAGCTTGCCATACACTGTTTGAATTTCACCCATCACTTCTAGTAGCACATACTAGAGGATGCTACATGTGCTACAGGAGATGCAGCGATTCCTGTGCATTTCCCAGCATTGCAATCGCATTGTGTCAATGCAATGTTAACGACACCACAAATGCATCGCCAATGCAGTGAGGCTTACCTGCACCTGCTCACACTCAAATCACACTGCATCACACTAAAGAAGTGCCGGCACCTTTTTTGGAGCCCCACCGCAACCGGATTGCATGGTAATTTTGTACCATGTGATCCGATGCAGGCAAATCACACTGTGTTTGCGATGCATTTAGGGTGTCGTTAAAGGGGTTGTAAAGGTAAAAATTTTTTCACCTTAATGCATTATATGCATTAAGGTGAAAAACTTTTGACAATACCGCCGCCCCCAGCCCCCCCGTTTTACTTACCTGACACCTCGAATCTCCGCTGCTCGTTCTCGTCATCTCTATTGCAGCTCAGCCTGGTCGCTGATTGGCTGCAGTGGATGGATTGAAAGCAGCGCAACCATTGGCTCGCGCTGCTGTCAATCACATCCGATGACGCGGCGCGCCGGGGGGCGGGGCCGAGTGATACAGCGAGCGGCTATAGCCGCCGGCTGTATCACGGGAGCGCGCCCGCAACAACTAACCACCATGCGAGGGAGCTCACATTAATGTGGTTATTTCTTGCGGGGAGGAGCTGAAACAGCCGCCGAGGGACCCCAGAAGAGCAGGTTCGGGGCCACTCTGTGCAGAACGAGCTGCACAGTGAAGGTAAGTATGACATGTTAGTTATTTAAAAAAAAAAATAAAATTACCTTTACAACCCCTTTAACTTTGTATCACAGCAGATCACAAACACAGTGCGATTGCAATGCATAGCTCCCAACTGTCCCGGATTTCGAGGGACTGTCCCTGATTTGGATAAAAGTCCCTCTGTCCCTCTTTCCTCCTCATTTTGGTCTGATCTATATAGTTGTATAAAAAAATCCACTTTTTATCTTTCAAAAAGTGTTTCCCAGTGCTAAACCTTTCATCCAAATTATAAATTGCTGCATTTGTAAATTGCAGAAACCAGTATAAAGGAATTGTAGTGGTAAAAAAAAAAAGCCCTTGTGGGTTTAATTAATCTTTTGTTTTTTGTATAATTCTCCTTTAACCACTTCAGCTCTGGGAAGATTTACCCCCCTTGCTGACCAGGCCATTTTTTGCAATACGGCACTGCATTATTTTTTACTGACAATTGTGCGGTTGTGGGACGTTGTACCCAAATAAAAATGGTCTCCTTTTTCCCCCACAAATAGAATTTTCTTTTGGTGGTATTTGAGCACCTCTGCGGTTCTTATTTTTTGCGCTATAAACAAAAAACGACCAACATTTCTGAAAAAAAAAAACAATATTTTTTACTTTCTGCTACAAAACATATCCCTATAAGTGTAAAAAAATCAAATTTCTTCATCATTTTAGGCCAATATGTATTCTGCTACAAATTTTTGGTAAATAAAATCCAAAAAAGCATATATTGATTGGTTTACGCAAAAGTTATAGCGTCCACAAACTATATTTATGGAATTTTTATTTATTTATCTTTTTACTAGTAACGGCGGCGATCAGCGACTTATAGTGGGACTGCCACATTGCAGAGGACAAATCGGACACCTAACTGACACTTTTTGGGGACCAGTGACACTAATACAGTGATCAGCACTAAAAAATATGCACTGTCACTGTACTAATGACACTGACTGGGAAGGAGACGATCAAAGGGTTAACTGTGTGCCTAGCTGGTGATTAAGTAGAGTGGGGGAGGTGCTTTTACTAGTGGAAAACATGGATCTGTGTTTCTGCTTTGCATGCTTTCCCTCCTGACAGAACGGCAATCTGCCTTGTTTACCTAGGCAAACTGCCGTTCTGCCTGTGTACAGAATGATCGGCAGGTGCTGATCAGCTACCACTGTGTAAAATCACAGTAAGAGCGAGCCGCCGACAGCGCGCCTTGGCGCTCAATACCCAGAAGTGCAGGATCACACACGCACACATATATTTATATATATATATATATATATATATATATATATATATACACACACACATATTTATATATACAGTATATACGTGATCTTGCTTAGCGCAGCCACCCTGTAGCGGTAAATGTGCTATGGGGCGGTTGGCAAGTGGTTAATGGGGGCGTGGCATGGGGTATGTCCTATGCCCACACACGTTTGCTAATAGGTGTCCCTCGTCCCCATCTCAAAAAGTTGGGAGGTATGGAATGCGGTGTGTGACACATGCAGGGATCGCTGCGCTTCTAGGCTTACTTTTGCCCAAGAATGACACATGAGTGCTGTACTTTGCTGTGAGCCCAGGCCAGGGTAAAGACATACCAATAGGGGGGTGTAAACATGACATCCTAGACACACAGGAAGTGGGTTGAATGAAGCCAGAAAGAGAGCCATCTAGTGGACGACCAGATTTTTTTGGAGGACAGCACCTGATTGAAGGTGAGTATAGCAGTGAAAGTGCATTTTTTTTAATTTCAGCTAGGTCTGAATGCAGCTTTGTTTATTTAACTGTAGATGAGCAAAAAAAAAAAAAAAAAAAAAAGCATCAGTCAATAGACAGTACCCTTGGGCCCTTCTAAATTTCACATTAGTGTTCTACTTTGTACACATAGAGCATCATTTATGACTCAGTCATTTTCTGCGTAAAAAAAAACATAAATTAAGGTAGTAACAAGCAGTGACTCAGCTCAGAAGATATCCCTTTCCTGCCCTGGTGGTTTAAGAACGCAAAGATAAAGAGAAACTTAATGATTTTAGCCCATTGACTTACTGTAATCTAAGTAGAGCTGACATCACACCTATACAAAGAAATACATCTCCTCTAAACTAATTACTGTATACCCTTATTGGATCAGCTTTGTACATTTAGGTACTCATTGCTTATCTAAATTTTTTTTTTTTTTTTTTAGAGGCAGAGAAGCTGTAGCTAGCATGTAATGGCTTAAACAAGTAACTATGGAGCTCTTATGACCCTAACAGATTGCATATACACTGTTGAGTTGATCACAAATGTAGAGCTACCCCCGCATGGGACACTGGTAGTAGCTTGTTCTTCCTTAGTGATACAACACTGCCCACTACCACAAGTATCAGTCCATACACTCCGACTCCAATAACTATGTAGCAGCAACTAGTAGGATGCTAAGCAATTTAGTTTTTGGATCCTTCTGTATGTAGGCAGGTGCAGTCTATTTCCTCCATGGCTGGTAGTGCTTTTCCACAGCAGCACAGTTGTTGGAGAGGAATTCAGGAGGAATAAAGTTCCTCTGTGGTTTCCTAGGTCACTGGGGAAGCTATCCTATTGGAAGCTGCCACCCCATGTGACTCAAGCATCCATCTTGGGTCAGGCAGAGCCTATGTAAGGCCTTGGCTCCTGGGTTTTAGCATGCTTTGGCGAGTAAACAGAGTGGGGACAGGTACCCTGTCTGTGAGGGACAGTAACAGTGCTAGGGGAAAGTCCCTGATGAGGAGGGTAAGCATTGATCTTCATCTCTGCTGGACATTCTCCCAATCAGACAGGCAGGCTGCATTCGGTTCATCTTTTCAAAAGACTCTGTCATTCCAGCTGGAATCTCGCTGTCGCATTACTGAACTGTGAGTGTGCTTGACTTGGTGGCCTTCCCACCAGGCTTGTTGTGAACTGTTGTTGCATTTCTTCAGGTTTTATTGCTCCTGCCTGTGTGAATTATTGTCACCACACCATGCTGTACCCCACCCGTAGCACATGTACCACGTGCACCACATGTAGTCAAGGGAGCAGAGATTGTTTATTCTGGTCTGTTCACGGTTTCACAGACCGGGAGTTTGATTGCTTCCCCCTGCCTCTGGAAGAAGCTTTCAGAACATAGGGAGGGAGATACAAATGACCAGCCTAAATATTTATCATGGCCTGGCCAATCCATGGAGAAGGGTGTCCAGAAGGTGGCTGATAAACATTCTGAAGCCCCGATGAGATGGTTCCCTCTTTTCCGGAGGGTTCCAAGCCTTAGTCGGAGCTGCTGCCCCTCTGAGGTAGCATGTGGACTGTGTAGCTGTTTTATTCCAGAGGCAGGGGGAAGCATTACCGCTCCCTTAACTACAGAAGGAGCCAAAACGAAATTTGCCTAGCATCCTACGCTAGGAAGGTGCTACAAGGAAATTCAGACAGCCATCCAGGTCCAAACTCTACATATTATCTTACTATCTCTAAATAGGTTTGTGAACAAGTGAATTTTAGCTTAGGTCCCTTTAAGGGTGGCTCCTCCTTTCTTCTTCTGGGGGGCTTCATAGGGTATATAAATGGAGAGAACCGCGCTAACAAGAAAATACAAATAAGCAGCAGCATATAGTGCGATTACACCAAAATCTAGAGTCCTGTAAAAAGCTGCGCTAAGAGTTAAATAATAGTCTATGCAGATAACATCAAAAGGGGATTTTTCAAATCCTTTCCAGAGTAAAAACACCACCACCGTGCACTTCTAAGCAGTAGTGACAATCCACCGTAGTAGTTGAGCCTGCTTACCAGATGGCAAGCATAAAAGGGCAAGTGGCTTTAGCCTAGCCAAGGCCTTTTAGCTTGCTGGCGCTCCCGGTGTTCCTATGGGGGGGTTAATCTCCAGGCTCAGTTGTGTTGTCCACGTATCACCATTTAGCACGGGAAACCCGGATAACCCAGAAGGAAGAAGAACTCGCCATAGTATAAAATCCTCCAGATATTTATTTAAAAAACATGTAGTCACTTACATTTAAGTTAGCAAGGTTGCATATACAAAAAAGCCGGCCGGCATGCAAACAAACGGAGCCCATTCTCTCACTCCGAAAGCGTGGTGACGTCAGTGCGTACCTTCCCAGACGCGTTTCGTCATCATCGTCATCGTCATCAACGTCAGATGATGACGAAACGCATCTGGGAAGGTACGCACTGACGTCACCACACTTACGGAGTGAGAGAACGGGCTCCATTTGTTTGCATGCCGGCCGGCTTTTTCGTATATGCAACCTTGCTAACTTAAATGTAAGTGACTACATGTTTTTTAGATAAATATCTGGAGGATTTTATACTCTGGCGAGTTCTTCTTCCTTCTGGGTTATCCAGGTTTCCCGTGCTAAATGGTGATACGTGGACAATACAACTGAGCCTGGAGATTTACCCCCCCATAGGAACACCGGGAGCGCCAGCAAGCTAAAAGGCCTTTGCTGGGCTAAAGCCACTTGCCCTTTTATGCTTGCCATCTGGTAAGCAGGCTCAACTACTATGGTGGATTGTCACTACTGCTTAGAAGTGCACGGTGGTGGTGTTTTTACTCTGGAAAGGATTTGAAAAATCCCCTTTTGATGTTATCTGCATAGACTATTATTTAACTCTTAGCGCAGCTTTTTACAGGGCTTCATAGGGTACCTTTACAACATTTGTGAAGCTTGAGCTCAGGGTCTTGCTGACTAGGGAACCTTAGGACAAGGAAGTCCTTCTGGAGGTTCTCTTGTTCTCACCCTTTGTGGAAGAGGGTGTGGAGAGGATCCTTACACTGAACAGCAGGTGATTTCAACCTGGGGATGGTGCTGATTTTCATGAAGAACAGTAAACCAAGAATTGATGTTCCCCTTGGTTCTCCCCTCCAGGGAAAGTGAACAGTTAGGATAGTGTTCCGGCTGTGGAGAATAGGCAGAACCATCTCAGGCTCTTACAGGCACCTCTTAGCGAAAGCAAACATGCAAGTACCTCACCCAGTATTTGGACAGTTGTTACCTTATGCCTTTATATACTGTAGATCAGTGTTTCTCAACATTTTTTCAGTTGCGGCACCTTTTAAAATTCTTCACAATCTGGAGGCACCCCATTCTAACATGTAAGAAAATGAAACTAATAGTTTTCCATATTGTAGCAACATCCGCACACGTGGGCCACCCAACATTAGAGGTGATTTATTTCTCCACCTTTACAAACTGGTACTGATTAGTCTTCTTCCTTAGTTTCTCGTCTTCTACTTGCTAATGTCACCCCAGTGCTGATGGAGAGGGAGGGGTAAACATCGTTCTCCTTATTGATGTCATTGGTTGTCAGGATGCCAGTGGCTTGACACTCACTGTGCCCAGGGTTATAATGCTGCAAAGGAAAAACCTGTGGCAATATGTTGCAATTTTTAGGCATTTTGCAAAGGCAGCCCGAAGAACCCAGAAGGCACCCCATGGTGCCATGGCACCCTGGTTGAAAATGGCTGATATAGATTACCCTGTATTAATCACTGATTTAAAAGACGTTTATTGCAAGATCTGGCCATCGTGTGAATATCTAAGATAGACAACATTACAGACAAAAATGGAACATGAGATGAAAGGAGTGTTTCAATGTGCAACGCTGGATGTGAATCCTGGAAGCTGGTGTTTAGACTAAGTATGTAAGAACTCTGGGGAGAGAAGGGGTTAACCATACAGGGCAGGAGGATGGGAAGAGTAAGCCCCTGGCCACCATTCCTCAATGTAAACACGTCACAAAGGGGACTGTATGTGGGAGCTGTACAGTCAGTGTGCATTTTCTGGGATGGGGTCTGGCTGCATGGGACAGCCATGTACAAAAGAGTCGGACATGCACACAGGTTATAGAAATGGGTGGCTTATGCTTCTTGTCCACCTATGCCGACTGCTTTAGTTACCTTGCCACCCCAAGGCTCCTGCCAACTTACAGGCCCAAACTCTGAGTAATACCTTAGTACTGTATTTCTGTTAGAAGTCCCTGAGCCCTGCCCCGCTCAAACCCTGCTTGCCTCTCTGGTTCACAGGTGGACCAGATGCATAGACTAAGAGTGCATCCCAGCTCTGCATACACAGCAATAGTTCAGGAAGAGACCGCACACTGATGAAGTCGCTCTATAAAAGTTTATTCCACAATCTGGCTTGATGAATGTCCCTGCCTTTGTCCACTTCCCTGTAAGCAGGGGTTAGTACCCCTTTAAGGGAAACCCTGCCCCTAGGTGTGTATTGTGGGTTGGGCTATTCTATTCCTTAAGAAACTTGGGCTGGAGAACTAGAGGCAGAAGTCTATGGGAAGTGATAGCCTGCGAAGAACCATTATGTAGGCTGTAGTCTTGTGTGGAGTACACCCTGCACTGTAGATCTGGACTAGGCCCAAGCAAAGAACCCATCTTAGGGAACCTATAGCAGAAGATAGTGAAAGTGCTGGCTGGCATCCCCATGTTAAAATTGAACTTGACCAAAACAGCATTACAGGTGTACAGTATCTTTGACAGGACCTGAATCACCTGCTGGTGGCACTATGATTCCCAGGGTGGAAGGCCATAGTTCTGGTGTCCAGATCCCAGTAATCAGTTTCTACCTAATGCTGGCTGCTGGGAGGGTATTTGGGTCCTCCCCTACTAATACTGCTCGCTCTAGTGTTTTGCTCTGCTGCCAGATATTCTGACCCTGCTTTTGCTCCTAACCTGTACCCTGCTGCCTTGTACTTGTTTTGCCTTGTTCCTGATCTAAATTTCGGTTCCCCATTCCCATCTGCTCCTTTCACCTCCAGTTTTCCCCTGCTTTGCTGTGTTCCCCATTTTTGTATATTGTATATAGTTAGTTACTAGTTAGGCTTTCTGTTTGTTAGGTTGTTTAGTTAGGTATTCTGTCAGTGGGTTTTTGGTTCACTTATATCTTTATGTTTGCTGTGTGCTGGTGTTTGGATGGATTTTCTTTTACTGTAAATACATCTTACTTTAAATATATGTAGCACCCTCTAGTGTGTGCTACTAAAAGTGAGAGTAGGCAAACTATAGCTTGGCCCAGGGATAAACATTAGTCACTGAATCTGGGTAAGAGTTATTTGAAGCCAGGCAGCTCTCCTGGCAACTGCCTGGCTTATAGAAAATAGCGGGTGGAAGCTAGGAGGGATTGCCTTGAATATTTATTGCCCCTATGCCAATGAGAAGACTGCTGTTCGGGCCTCCTGCTATCCAGGTCCTCCCATGCAAGCCTAGGTGTCTCCTAGAAAAGACTGTGAGGTAGGGGAGATCCTCTCTCTCCTTCTTCCTTCTTTCCTCAGCTCCCATCCTGGAGGCAGAGCCCCTCTCAGCCCAGGGGTCCCCTCCCAGGCCTCATAACACAGCTGGAGTACTCCATCTTCCATTGTCTCCCCTTCTGGCCAGGCTCCACTATATTTATGGGCTGATCCACCTATCTGCCAGGCCTCCTGCCTGGAGATTGGCCAGATACCCATAAATATGAATATCATGGACTCTTTGCCTCCACCCACTAGCTTCTAGAAACTTCTCTAAGTTTCTAGAACCAGGGGGCGGTACCAGAGACACGACCTGTAGAGCCCTCCAGCCTGACCTATAATAACCCTGACCAATTAACCAGGCTCACGCAGCTGCTGTGAGTCAAGATAAATTTTCTTCACACTAGACTGCACACTAGGGGGTGCTACAGGTAGCGTCTACCTCTATAATTAAGCCCTACAGATGTGAAAATGCATTAACTTAATTGAATAGCCTGTGGCAAAAGAGTTCAACCTTAGATTGTGGCAGAGGCATACAGATACTGAGAGTCCACTGAGATGATACTACAGAGTGATTTTATACTACTTTTTTAGGTATTCTGTACCCCAACCCTCTTTCTCTTAGACATGTGAGCCAATGAAAGCTGCACATAGAAGGTTGTTGCTGTAAATGTCTGTCTAACAGTTGTTGTTGGTGGGCCAGTGAGTATCTGGTTGCAGTTACAGGCCAAATCACCAGTAGGAGGGTCCATTAAAATCCAGACTCTCCATTTAAGGTCAGTGCTATATATATATATAAAACCACAAACATACAACGATAAGTTGGGACAATATAGGGAGACATTCTTCAGATCCTGGTAAGCATTGTTCTTAATTATTCAGAGGGGATTCGGTGCCCTCGTTTTTTGTACTCTACCCTCTGATGTCCTGAAAATCCTGTTGCTTTTGAGAAGACTGCTGTTCAGGCCTCCTGCTGTCCAGGTCCTCCCATGCAAGCCTGGGTGTCTCCTAGAAGAGACTGTGGGGTAGGGGAGATCCTCTCTCTCCTTCCTTCCTTCCTCAGCTCCCATCCTGGAGGCAGAGCCCCTCTCAGCCCAGGGGTCCCCTCCCAGGCATCATAACACAGCCGGAGTACTCCATCTTCCATCGACTCCCCTTCTGGCCAGGCTCCACTATATTTATAGGCTGATCCAGCCACCCTGCCAAGCCTCCTGCCTGGAGATTGGCCAGATACCCATAAATATGAAGATCATGGACACTTTGCCTCCACCCACTAGCTTCTAGAAACTTCTCTAAGTTTCTAGAACCAGGGGGCGGTACCAGAGACACGACCTGTAGAGCCCTCCAGCCTGACCTATAATAACCCTGACCAATTAACCAGGCTCATGCAGCTGCTGTGAGTCAAGATAAATTTTCTTCACACTAGACTGCACACTAGGGGGTGCTACAGGTAGCGTCTACCTCTATAATTAAGCCCTACAGATGTGAAAATGCATTAACTTAATTGAATAGCCTGTGGCAAAAGAGTTCAACCTTAGATTGTGGCAGAGGCATACAGATACTGAGAGTCCACTGAGATGATACTACAGAGTGATTTTATACTACTTTTTCAGGTATTCTGTACCCCAACCCTCTTTCTCTTAGACATGTGAGCCAATGAAAGCTGCACATAGAAGGTTGTTGCTGTAAATGTCTGTCTAACAGTTGTTGTTGGTGGGCCAGTGAGTATCTGGTTGCAGTTACAGGCCAAATCACCAGTAGGAGGGTCCATTAAAATCCAGACTCTCCTTTTAAGGTCAGTGCTATATATATATATATAAAACCACAAACATACAACGATAAGTTGGGACAATATAGGGAGACATTCTTCAGATCCTGGTAAGCATTGTTCTTAATTATTCAGAGGGAATTCGGTGCCCTCGTTTTTTGTACTCTACCCTCTGATGTCCTGAAAATCCTGTTGCTTTTGAGAAGACTGCTGTTCAGGCCTCCTGCTGTCCAGGTCCTCCCATGCAAGCCTGGATGTCTCCTAGAAGAGACTGTGGGGTAGGGGAGATCCTCTCTCTCCTTCCTTCCTTCCTCAGCTCCCATCCTGGAGGCAGAGCCCCTCTCAGCCCAGGGGTCCCCTCCCAGGCATCATAACACAGCCGGAGTACTCCATCTTCCATCGACTCCCCTTCTGGCCAGGCTCCACTATATTTATAGGCTGATCCAGCCACCCTGCCAAGCCTCCTGCCTGGAGATTGGCCAGATACCCATAAATATGAAGATCATGGACTCTTTGCCTCCACCCACTAGCTTCTAGAAACTTCTCCAAGTTTCTAGAACCAGGGGGCGGTACCAGAGGCACGACCTCTAAAGCCCTCTAGCCTGACCTACAATAACCCTGACCAATTAACCAGACTCATGCAGCTGCTGTGAGTCAAGATAAATTTTCCTCACACTAGACTGCACACTAGGGGGTGCTACAGGTAGCATCTACCTCTATGATTAAGCCCTACAGGGGTGAAAATGCATTAACCTAATTGAATAGCCTGTGGCAAAAGAGTTCAACCTTAGATTGTGGCAGAGGCATACAGATACCGAGAGTCCACTGAGATGATACTACAGAGTGATTTTATACTACTTTTTTTAGGTATCCTGTACCCCAACCCTCTTTCTCTTAGACATGTGAGCCAATGAAAGCTGCACATAGAAGGTTGTTGCTGTAAATGTCTGTCTAATGCCGCGTACACACGGTCGGACTTTCTATCCTACTTGGTCCGGCACACTTTCTGACGGACTTTGTCCGCCAGGTGCGCCGGACTTTAAAACGGACGGACTTGCCCACACACGCCCGGACTTTGCGGCGGGCTAAGTCCGCCCGTCTTTCCGATGGACTTTCGCCGGAGTTACGGCGGACTTTCAGAATGAACGGACTTGCCCACACACGGACAAGTCCGTTCATTTTGAACGTGACTCAGGTGTGACGGGACTAGAAAAGGATGTCAATCTTGCCGCTTTTATCGGCGAGATTGACACCATGCGAGCCCCGTCGCGGGGCATACCAGGCCCTTAGGTCTGGTATGGATTATAAAGGGAACCCCCTACGCCGAAAAAACGGCGTGGGGTCCCCCCTAAAATCCATACCAGACCCCGATCCGAGCACGCAGCCTGGCCGGTCAGGAAAGGGGGTGGGGACGAGCGAGCGTCAACATCTGGGGAAGAGAAGAGAAGACAAGAAGACAAGAAGCCCAGAAGCCCAGAAGTCCGGACCTCTGCTGGCAAGAGAGCTACCTGAAGACAGCAGAGGAGCCGGCCGAAGAACTGGAACATCGGGAGAAGAGAGCGGAGAAGAACCAACCGGACGCCGGGAGAAGATGAAGTGGAGGGACCCCCGAAGCCGGAAGAAGACCCCCGAAGCCGGAGGAAGATCCCCCCCCGGAGCTGTTTAATAAAATATTTTAAAAACCTGTGTAGTGTGTTTTATTACTTACACTTTTTCCCTAGGTGAATGGGTAGGGGTACCATGTACCCCATACCCATTCACATAGGGTGGGGGGCCGGGATCTGGGGGCCCGCTTATTAAAGGGGGCTCCCAGATTCCGATAAGCCCCCCGCCCGCAGACCCTGACAACCAACGGCCAGGGTTGTCGGGAAGAGGCCCTTGTCCTCATCAACATGGGGACAAGGTGCTTTGGGTTGGGGGCCCCCCCTCCCCCAAAGCACCCACCCCCCATGTTGAGGGCATGCGGCCTGGTACGGTTCAGGAGGGGGGGGGCGCTCGCTCGTCCTCACCCCCTTTCCTGACCGGCCAGGCTGCGTGCTCGGATCGGGGTCTGGTATGGATTTTAGGGGGGACCCCACGCCATTTTTTTGGCGTAGGGGGTTCCCTTTATAATCCATACCAGACCTAAAGGGCCTGGTATGCTCCGCGCTCACCGCAATAGGAAAATTTGTTCTTCCTATTGCAGCGAGCGCGAGATGCAATACCCTGCCCTTGTGTCGTATCTGGTCCGTCGGACCAGCATACACACGAGCGGGCTTTCCGTCGGACCAGCACACAGACGAGCGGACTTTCCGCCCGAAACTGAGTCCGATGGAAAGATTTAAAACTTGTTTCAAATCTAGGTCCGGCGGGCTTTTGGGAAAAAGTCCGCCGGAAAAGTCTGCCGGCGCCCACACACGGGCGGATTGTCCGGAACACTCTGGTCCCCCGGACCAAGTATGCCGGAAAGTCCGACCGTGTGTACGCGGCATAACAGTTGTTGTTGGTGGGCCAGTGAGTGTCTGGTTGCAATTACAGGGCAAATCACCGGTTGGAGGGTCCATTAAAATTCAGACTCTCCTTTTAGGGTCAGTGCTATATATATATAAAACCACATACAACCATAAGTTGGGACAATATAGGGAGACATTCTTCAGATCCTGGTAAGCATTGTTCTTAATTATTCAGAGGGAATTCGGTGCCCTAGTTTCTTGTACTCCACCCTCTGATGTCTGCAGCCAAGCCAATGTGCTGCATGAATCAGGTCAGATACTTGAAAGAGAAAACTCTATGCTGAAGGCTCATTCCCGTTCTGCTGATAACACACAATACACACAGCACAACAATGGAGATGAAAGACAAAGAAGGCAGCGAAACGTAATTAATTTCAGAGTCATTTATCAGATCCACCACGCAATAGAGCGAAATGACGCGCAGGATGATTATTGATCGTTTTCTGATCGCACCCTGTTTTCATTCACCATCATCTTAGTAAAAAGCACCTATCTGTCAATTACATTTTGATGAAGCGTTTCTACCTGAAGTATTTAAAAAGGCTCAGCCCATCAAAATTGGAAATTTCACTTTTCTGGTGGATGTGTAGAATCACTTACCGGTTATTATTATTATATATTTTTTTTAATCCCACGGATCCAGGTGACTAGAGTCATATATCTGCTTTCCCAACTCATCTGACTAGGCTACAATGATAACCAGGGGTCTCATTTAAGCTGCCCATACATGGATCAATAGTCGATTTATCAATCATCTAGTATACAACCAGCCTGTTGGGTATTTCCTGAATGATTAGTGCCACCGGCTGTGTTCAGCCAACAGGGAAGGCTCCTTGCGCTCCTCGCTGGCAGAACACATTAGCGCTGCAGAAGGGATTCCCCCATAAACACTGACTGTGTGAATGGAGGGATCAAGCATTTTTTTTTCTTCCGCCCATCGTGGAAGGCAGTAGCTTAACTAGAACCTTCAAGGCCCCAGTGCAAGAAACCATAAAGGGCCTCCCTGAACCCTTCCCTCTATGCCCGGTGGCGGAAAGCCAGGGCCCGGTCGCAAATGTGACCTCTGTGATTGCCACTGGTGTCAGTGTTTTTTTATTTTTGTTATTTTCGTTTTTTATTATTTTTTAACCATTTTTTTTATTTATCAGCTGCACTGAATGAATGGACAGGAATAGCTCTGTGCGGAGCTTCCTCTTCATGAATGGACAGAGTCGGTGATTGGTATTGCACACTGACTCTCCATTCTGAAAAGGAAAGGGCCGGTAAATGACACATTTACTGGCCCCTTCCCCGCTCTCCACCCTGACACATCCTGGGAGAGGGGACAAGATGGGAGGGGGAGGGGGGAACCCGGCAGAGCTGAGGGGGATGAGGGGGGGGGGGGGGCAGGAGAGAGCACTGGGGCTAGGAAAGAGCACAGGGGGCTGGAGAGCATGCAAGGAGCATCAGAAAGAAGCTGGATAGGAGGAGCAGCGGGGGCGGCTGCATATAGGGGAACCAAGTCCCTCGAATTCCCCCTGCAGCTGCTAAATGCCCACTTCTCCTCCTCTCTCTCTCTCTCATTCAGCGGCAGGAGGAAAATGGAGAGATCAATTCCTCTATATGCAGCCGCCGCTCCTCCTATCCAGGTGTACTGGGGGGTGCACGGGCCCCCTGCAGCATGGGGCTGGGTTGCAATTGCTAACCCCTCTAGGGGTCGCAATTGCGACCCCTATGACTCCTGTAGATATGCCCCTGGTGAAAGGAAAGAAAATTGCATAATGTATGGCTTGCCTAAGACAGCCCATACATAAGTCATTTCTTTTTCATTCAACCAGTAGGTTGAATGAAGAAAAATTAGCTGATTTCTCCTTCCACACATTCGAGATGGATGGGGGAATCGCTCCCACTGCTGAGCTTTGGTATTCTGACAGCGGGGAGACGTCCCCGCCATCAGAATACACTGATCAGCGCTGCTGGCTATAGCCAATGGCACTGATCAAGCGGCAAAACTCCAACAGTACAATCAGCCTGCCTGTACCTGGATTGAAATATGTCCGGTCCCTGCTGAACCGGTCAAATATGGATCCATGTATGGCCAGCTTTGGAGCTTGTTTAGACATGCTTTGAAATTTTAGGGCTTCTTCACACTAGCATTTGGGGGAGGGGGGATGTAAAACTCTAGTTTTACCACCCAACTGCTTCGCCTTTAGTTGCAGAGGCAGCGGCCAGGGGTGTACACATGCCACAGCCATGATGCTTTGCTTTGTGGCTGCAGCAGGAATTATACCCCCTGTTGTAGCGCCCGCCAATTGCAACCCATTCAAGTGAATGGGGCTGCTCTACAAGCACCTCGCAACCATGTGCAATGCACAGGTTTGTGGCTCAGTACTGCAGGGTCCAAGGGGTTAAAGAACTGCCTAGCAAATGCTCTCTAAAGAGCAATCCAAATGTAGATCGCTTTTCAGAGACCAAAGCACATTTGAATGAGCTCTTATCATAGATACCATGGATGCCCAATAACGCGCTTATCGCTTTAGGATGCGTTATTGCACTTGAATTTGAAGTGTTTGCGTTAATTAAGACTTTTCAGATGCCTCCCCTGTGTTGGTTTTCTATTGTACGGATTCTTGTACTATCTTCTTGGCTAATAACACTTTCTAAACACATCTCAGAAATGCTGTAAACACCATAGGGGTGTTTTTGGGGGGGTTTGTGGAGCTTTTGTGGCGTGTTTACATTGACATGAATAGAGGCATTTGAGGAGCGGTAAAACCAGCTGAACTCTGCATGGCGGGATACATTTTGGAGCAACGCAACGCGGATTGGCGGAAACGCAACCAAAGGAACAACGCTGTCTGCCACAATGCACAGAACTGACACAGAGCATTGACAGACATTTGTGAGGCTTCAAAAACGTAGTTGGTCAGTTGGGTTTAAAAAAAGACATTAAGTTCATTAAGTCCATTTAGTTCAACCAATAGTAAATAAATACTTAAATAAATAGATAGAAAACCTCCATATACAGAATCCTATACCTACAGTTGATCCAGAATAACCCTGGAGGAGACTGGAGCTCTTTTTTAACTCTTTAAGTCAAAGTATCGAAACAAAGGTGAGCATGAGCATGACAGCCAGGCAAAGAACATTTTCAGGAGACATCTTTGCCGGCTTCCATATTCATCTTGCTCCTTAAAATTGAACTCCGGTCAGAAAAATTTTCATTTCACCACTTGATCTCCGGAAGATTTACCCCCCCCTTCATGACTAGGACATTTTTTGCGATACGGCACTGCGTTATTTTAACTGACAATTGCGCGGCCATGCAACGCTGTACATAAATTACATTTATGTCATTTTTTTTTCTCACAAGAGCTTTCTTTTGGTGGTATTTGATCACCACTGCCTATTTTTTTTCTTTTTTTGCGCTTTAAACAAAAAAAGTTCAGACCCAAACGGCAAACCTTATTAAAGTCTATGAGATCCGAGTTTGAAAAATCAAAAGTGCCCATTTTTAAAGCTTATATGCAAGTTATTGGCCATGAAAAGGATATGGGGGTCTGGGTATTGCCCTGGTGCCCTGGGGGCTCAATGCAAAACATTTTTTGGAAAAAATATCATTTTTACAGGAGCAGTGATTTTAATGATACTTAAAGTGATACAATAAAATAGAAACATTTCTTTAATCACTAAAGGAATTTACCCCCCGGAAGGTTTACCTTCCTTAATGACCAGGCCATTTCTTGCAATAGTGCACTGTGTTACTTTAACCGACAATTGCGCGGTCGTGCGACACTGTACCCAAATTAAAATGATGTTCTTATTTCCCACAAATAGAGCTTTCTTTTGGTGGTATTTGATCACCCCTGCTGTAAAACATATCCAATAAAAATATGTAAAAAATCAAATTTCTTCATCAATTTGGGCCAATATGTATTCTGCTACATATTTTTGGTAAAAAAAAATCCCAATAAGCATATATTGATTGGTTTGCACAAACGTTATCACGTCTACAAACTATGGGATATTTTTATAGCATTTTTTTTTTTTTTACTAGTAATGGCGGCGATCATTGATTTTTTGCGGGACCGCGACATTGCGGTGGACAAATCGGACACCTAACTGACACTTTTTAAACTTTTTTGGGGAACCAGTGACATTATTACAGCGATCAATGCTAAAAATATTCACTGTTACTGTACTAATGACACTGGCTGGGAAGGAGTTAACATCAGGGGAGCTCAAAGGGTTAACCTAGCTTGTGCTTGCTAACTGTGTAGGGGGTTGCTCTGACTGGGTGAAGACAGAGATCCATGTTCCTGATCTCTGTCAGGAATGTTCTGCCTCTCTCAGGAACGATCACGGGTGGCTGGCGGACCCTCTGGCTGGCTCCCCCTGTGTCCAATCAGCGTGCGATCGCGCCTCCGGCAGCGCACACACCCCCGATGTCTATGGCACAAAATGACGTACAGGTAGGTCATTTTGCGCAAAAAAGCCGACCTGCCATAGTACAAGTGAGTTAGGCGGTTGTCAAGTGGTTAAATATAGAGTGTAAAGTAAAGTAAAAAAGTGTAAAGTAAAGTAAAGTGGCGCATCTGTACTGTGTATAGAACCTGCTGAAGCAAAACTGACATTTGTAAAGAAAAAAAATTACATTTGAATTGATGGGAATACAAAAATGTAAAAAAAAGGCATGCGGTCCCCCCCAAATCCATACCAGACCCTTATCCAAGCATGCAGCCCGGCAGGTCAGGAAAGGAGGGGGGATGAGCGAGTGCACCCCCCCTCCTGAACCATACCAGGCCGCATGCCATCAGTTCTGCCTCCCCCCACCCCAAAGCACCTTGTTCCCATGTTGATGGGGGCAAGAGCCTCTTCCCGACAACCCCGGCCTGGGCGGTAGTTGTGGGGTTCTGCAAGCAGGGGGCTTATTGGAATCTGGAAGCCCCCTCCTTATGTTAATGGGTATGGGGTACACATAGTTGGCAACATTGTCAAATAATTTATAGGGACACTTTTTTGTCTGTGGGCGGAGTCTTCTAATAATTAGAGGGCAGGTCATTCATTTCTAGGTAGGCCGTAGTAGGGGAATGCCGCAGCAAATAATGGCCGTGTTTTAAACTAAATATTGGGTGTGGCTTAAATGGGCCGTGGCTCAATGGGGTGTAGTTTGAGTCTGAGATGAACGACGGATGGAGGGAGAAAGAAGGAAAGAAATAGGGATGGAACGAGAGAGAAGGAAGGAAAGAAAGAGGGATGGAGGGACAGCAGGCCCAGATCTTACACCACAAAAGAAATATGTGTACTCCAAAAATCTTAACAATCAGAAGATAAAGATACTCCAAACACCTGGTGTTAGTGCTTCAATCATCCCGGCACCATGGTTGTTATGTTCTTATGGTGTCAGGATGATTGAAGTGCATTATTTCTATTATTACATTGTAATATAAAATGAAATAGTTCAACTCATCATAATGTAGAATCAGTGAGAGCCCTGAGAGTGTCACTTGCCACATCGCCTGCCACCAGATGCCAACAGGTGTTCCCAGCAGAGTCCCTTCATACATCAGGTGTTCCCAGCGGAGTACCTCTATACATGAGGTGTCCCCAGTGGAGTCTCTCCCTACATCACAGGTGTCCCCAGTGGAGTCTCTCCTTACATCACAGGTGTGCCCAGCAGAGTCCCTCCTTACATCAGTGTCCCCAGTGGAGTCCCTCCTTACATCAGCTGTCCCCAGTGGAGTCCATCCTTACATTAGCTGTCCCCAGTAGAGTCCCTCCTTACATCAGGTGCCCCCAGTAGAGTCCCTCCTTACACCAGGTGTCCCCAGTGGAGTCTCTCCCTACATCACAGGTGTCCCCAGTGGAGTCTCTCCTTACATCACAGGTGTCCCCAGCAGAGTCCCTCCTTACATCAGTGTCCCCAGTGGAGTCCCTCCTTACATCAGCTGTCCCCAGTGGAGTCCATCCTTACATTAGCTGTCCCCAGTAGAGTCCCTCCTTACATCAGGTGCCCCCAGTAGAGTCCCTCCATACACCAGGTGTCCCCAGTGGAGTCCCTCCTCACATCACAGGTGTGCCCCCAGTGGAGTCCCTCCTTACATCAGGTGCCCCTAGCGGAGTCCCTCCTTACATCAGGTGCCCCCAGCGGAGTCCCTCCTTACATCATGTGCCCCCATTAGAGTCCCTCCTTACACCAGGTGCCCACAGTAGAGTCCTTCCTTACATCAGGTGTCCCCAGCGGAGTCCCTCCTTACATCAGGCATTCCCTGTAGAGTCCCTACTTACATCAGGTGCCCCCAGTAGAGTCCCTCCTTACACCAGGTGTCCCCAGTGGAGTCCCTCCTCACATCACAAGTGTCCCCAGTGGAGTCCCTCCTTACATCAGGTGCCCCCAGCGGAGTCCCTCCTTACATCAGGTGCCCCTAGCAGAGTCTCTCCTTACATCAGGTGCCCCCAGCGGAGTCCCTCCTTACATCAGGTGTCCCCAACAGAGTCCTTCTTTACATCAGGTGTCCCCACCGGAGTGCGTCCTTACATCAGCTGTCTCCAGCAGAGTCCCTCCTTACATCAGGCATTCCCGGTAGAGTCCCTCCTTACATCAGGTGCCCCCAGTAGAGTCCCTCCTTACACCAGGTGTCCCCAGTGGAGTCCCTCCTCACATCACAGGTGTCCCCAGTGGAGTCCCTCCTTACATCAGGTGCCCCCAGTAGAGTCCCTCCTTACACCAGGTGTCCCCAGTGGAGTCCCTCCTCACATCACAGGTGTCCCCAGTGGAGTCCCTCCTTACATCTAGTGCCCCCAGCGGATTCCCTCCTTACATCAGGTGCCCCCAGCGGAGTCCCTCCTTACATCAGGTGCCCCTAGCAGAGTCCCTCCTTACATCAGGTGCCCCCAGCGGAGTCCCTCCTTACATCAGGTGTCCCCAACGGAGTCCCTCTTTACATCAGGTGTCCCCACCGGAGTGCCTCCTTACATCAGTTGTCTCCAGAAGAGTCCCTCCTTACATCAGGTGTCCCCAGTGGATACCCTCCTTACATCAGGTGTCCCCAGCAGAGTCCCTCCTTTCATCAGTGTCCCCAGTGGAGTCCCTCCTTACGTCAGCTGTCCACAGTGGAGTCCATCCTTGCATCAGCTCTCCCCAGCAGAGTCCCTCTTTACATCTCCATACATCCATATTACATCTCCTTATGGTCTCCGTGCCAGAAGACCAGCTCGTGGAGGTGGAAGGGAAGAACCAAGAGGCGGAGCCTGGTTCCGCTTCTTGTTTCTTCCTCACGATAGCTGGTCTTCTGTAAAATGGCGGCCGGCGGAAACAATTCACAGTGTAGGCTGCAGACCTCTAAAAAAAATTTGGGAAAATGCAGATTTCCTGGGACATTTCCTTATATCAGGTGCCCCCAGTAGAGTCCCTCCTTACACCAGGTGTCCCCAGTGGAATCCCTCCTTACATCACAGGTGTCCCCAGTGGAGTCCCTCCTTACATCTGGTGCCCCCAGTGGATTCCCTCCTTACATCATGTGCCCCCAGTAGAGTCCCTCATTACACCAGGTGCCCCCAGTAGAGTCCTTCCTTACATCAGGTGTCCCCAGCGGAGTCCCTCCTTACATCAGGCATTCCCAGTAGAGTCCCTCCTTACATCAGGTGCCCCTAGTAGAGTCCCTCCTTACACCAGGTGTCCCCAGTGGAGTCCCTCCTCACATCACAGGTGTCGCCAGTGGAGTCCCTCCTTACATCTGGTGCCCCCAGCGGATTCCCTCCTTACATCAGGTGCCCCCAGCGGAGTGCCTCCTTACATCAGATGCCCCTAGCGGAGTCCCTCCTTACATCAGGTGCCCCCAGTGGAGTCCCTTCTTACATCAGGTGTCCCCAACGGAGTCCCTCTTTACATCAGGTGTCCCCACCGGAGTGCCTCCTTACATCAGCTGTCTCCAGCAGAGTCCCTCCTTACATCAGGTGTTCCCAGTGGATACCCTCCTTACATCAGGTGTCCCCAGCAGAGTCCCTCCTTACATCAGTGTCCCCAGTGGAGTCCCTCCTTAAATCAGCTGTCCACAGTGGAGTCCATCCTTGCATCAGCTGTCCCCAGCAGAGTCCCTCTTTACATCTCCATACATCCATATTACATCTCCTTATGGTCTCCGTGCCAGAAGACCAGCTCGTGGAGGCGGAAGGGAAGAACCAAGAGTTGGAGCCTGGTTCCGCTTCTTGTTTCTTCCTCACGATAGCTGGTCTTCTGTAAAATGGCGGCCGGCGGAAACAATTCACAGTGTAGGCTGCGGACCTCTAAAAAAAATTCGGGAAAATGCAGATTTCCTGGGACATTTCCCGGGAAATGGAAAGACCGGGACAAAGGTCTAAATACCGTGAATGTCCTGGGAAATTTGGGACAGTTGGCCACTGTGGGTACATTGTACTCGTTCACCAAAAAAAAAAAGTGATGTCACTGACTGGTGCAATATGCTAAATACGTTAAATACATTTCTCAATAGGCACAAAGTATATAAATCCATTTTGTGTGAACCAAATGCCTTTGCAAACCCAGATATTACCTTGTAAAAGTAGCAGTGACATCATCAGTGTGCTGTCCAAAGCCCATGAAGAAAGCGGAGCAGTGGGAGGGGCTCAGCAGGCCCCGCCCAATACAGGCTGCCTGCAGAAAATTACAGAAGGGGGCAGAGACAAGACCAGTCTCACACTGGATTACTGCACAGATCTGGGAGAAATACACAAAGCACACCAAGATTCAAGGAGGATTACACATGATAAATGAATACAGACAAAATTTGCTTATCCTGAAGTTTAGATTAAAAAAAAAACAACATTTAGCCGAAAGCTGGAAATCTTTTTATACTGCATGGCAGATGGGCGGAGCTGGAGACTTTATTTGAGACATAAAAAAGCCATTAGCTGATCCAATCCAAATGCATTTGCCCAAATCTGAAATATCAGTTTTGCTGATCAAAATATTCTGCAACCTAAAATTAATATAATCTGGAACAGAATGGCATTTCATTTGCTAAAGTACTGTATATCATAAAAAATTGGCAGTTCTTTTTTTTTTTGCTTTTTTCTTCATTCTTTGTTGTTTCTCTGTGCAGCTGATTTCCTGCAACCAGTTCCTGATTACAGACACTTCAGTGATGGCCGCATGGCGTGTTCCCTAATGACAACAAAAGCGGATCCTGCCTGCGTAATGCATATTTGAATGGCTACTTGCAGCCTGTGTGGCAGGGTGACATCGCAGGAGCACAATTAGGGGACAGGGAAAGAACGTTGTCACTCTGTTACAGGAAGTGCCTTAAAAAGGACCTTCGTGTTAGGATCACCATAGATTAATTTTAATGGCAACTGCAGAAAAAAAAACACCTCAAAATCATTAAAAAAAAATCACATTGTCGTTCTAAAACTTATATGGGCAGACTCTTTGCAGCTTTTTCCTGATGACAAACCAGCGATGGCCGCTTAGGGCTTGTCTCTTAATGGCACCTCATTGACCATGCCTGCATACTGTGCTTTTGAACTTGCAGTCTCCATGGAAAGCCTGTGTGGCACGGTGACAACACAGAAACACAATTGGGGGACAGGGAGAAAACGTTGTCACCTTATGACAGGAAGTGCCTGTCAATAAGGATTACTTCAATGAGAGCTTTAAAAAATAAAAAATAAAAAAAATATTTTTCGGAATGACAGTAACATGTTAAAGCTTTTACGGGTTTTTTGTTTTTATGGTTAATTAGAAATCAATGCAAATTATTTATTTTATTTATATTATATTTTTTATTTTATATATATATATATATATATATATATATATATATATATATATATATATATATATATATATCTTATAATAAAATTCTATAATTCTATAATAATATTATAAAAATAATTTGCAGTCATTTATAATTAAATTAATTAAATTAAATGTTACGACTAAAACTTTATGTATATATATATATATATATATATATATATATATATATATATATATATATATATATATATATATATATATATATATATATATATATATATATATATATATATATAAAAATAGAAGTTTTAATCGTAACGTCTAATTATAAATGACTGCAAATTATTTTTAGAATATTATTAAAGAAATATAGAATTTTGTTATAAGATATATATATAAATAAAATAAAATAGAATATAAACAAAATATGAGATAGACAGATAGATAGAGAGAGAGATGGATAGATAGATAGATAGATAGATAGATAGATAGATAGATAGATAGATAGATAGATAGATAGATATGTTTTAGTCGTAATGATTAATTATAAATCACTGCAAATTATTTTTATAATATTATTATAGAATTATCTATCTATCTATCTATCTATCTTTCTATTTATGTACAAAGGGTCTTCAAGAAGTTTCTGCACTTTTTTATATTTAGTAAAGTTAAAAAAGTGAGGAAACTTTTTGAAGAACCCTCATATATATATTATTATTTATGATGATGATGATGATTATGATTATTATGATTATTATTTCTACTAATATATATATATATTTGTTATTACTATTTTTTTTTTATTATGTTAATTCTATTTAGTTGTAAAACCAATTTCCGGAAAATGACCACATATGATTAGCAAACTCTAGACGTGAGCAAATCTAAAAAAAGAAAGCCTCAATGGTCCATTGTTTGTGGAGCACAGGAGGACCTGGGATTCTGGTAGATCTCCAGCCGGTGTGGTCCTATACATCCTTATTACTAGGTCATTCCATACAGTACATACACAGCCATGAATCAGATCAGGACTGGCAGAAATTTGCACAAGTCTGCCTTTCTTTATGTCTGAGACGAGGGTTGTGTTAACCATTTTGGATCCAGGGCTGTCTGTATCCAAGGCAGTGAATCTCTTGTAGTTATAAGAATTGATGAGCATCCTCCAGCTCTCTGGAGAGAAAAAAGGGGGAGGAAGGAGCTGATTCCAGGCTTGTAGCGTCAGCATTGCGTCAATTTGGCCAGCAGCCGTGTCTGCAGCTGGAGCGGACAGACTGGGAGGACAGCAGAGCAGGAGGTGAGCTGCAGTCAGCTTAGAGGAAGCCATCAGCCCCTCCTCATATTGAGATTGCTGGATACCGACAGTTTTTTTTTTCTCTCTCGCTATCTCTCTCTCTCTCTCTCACTGCCATTTTCCAAGGCTTTCTACCAGAGGAACAGTAAGAGCAGCATCAGCAAAGGGAGAGGATTCAGCACCTTGGACAGCGGAGCCAGCAAGATGGCTCCAGTCACATCCAACACCGGGGAGGCTTATGGTAAGTTTTTTCTTCTTCTTAAACTACCTTAAAATTATGTCTACAACTCTATACTTTAAAAGCGTTAAGCTAAGCTTTAAATTATGTTTTGCAAGGCTAAATTAGGAAACATTAAGCTATTGATCCTTAAACAAAATGTTGGCCAATGACCAGGCAGACCCGATACACAATTTGGGCTTGACGTGATACCTTCTTGAGATATATCAAAATACACAATCTGGGCTTGATGTGATACCTTAATGAGATATCATGTATAACTATATATTCATCCAGAGAGAAGATGACTTCCAGGTTTGAGATGTCATATATAAATATATACCCCTCCCAAAAAAAAAAGATGACTGTAAATTATATGTTCCTTTCTTAAGAACCATAAGAGATTCAAAGATTGAGTCTTTTATATACTAAAATGTTAAGTCTAGACTGTGTGTGTTGGACCTATCTTGTCATTATTACTGTGTACGCCATCGCTGAGTACAGGAGGGGTGTGGAACCATCAGCTGTCTCCCTCGTTCTCTTCTAAAAGCTGTTTTTTAAGTTTTCATGTTTTGGAATGTTCCCTCATCCATAGCAATCACCTCTTCTATGACTATAGATTTTGTAAAGCTCATCTTTTTCTATCTGTAGGGTCTAGGAGACCAATGCAACCTTCAAAAGTTGTCAAAGATGCCAAAGATTCTTGTGATTTATTGTTGGTAAATTTAAGGAACTTGTTTGAGAGAAGGAGGTGATGTAAAACCTGTTATGACTCTAAACAGCTGCAGTAAAGCGGATCAGGCTTTGTATTCTAGTCCTTGCACATGAATCATTAAATGTGACGGTAAAAGACTAACACATCCTGTCCTAGTGACGTCACATAACATCAACAACTAAAAATAGCTTTGCTGAGAGTACTGTATAGTATACCTGCAAAGGATTGATTTAATAAGGCTGTGTAAAGAGTACAAAATTATGCTAAGCCACAACAAGGGAACAAGTTCTATCTTTTTGGTAGTTAGAGGCAGGCAGAACAATGATGGATGACTGGTGGTTGATGGCCCCTGGACTCACCACATTGCTCCTCGCCTTATAAAACAAGCCTGCTCTTCAGCTTTTAATAATACCATAACGTAGTTGGAACAACGAGAGGTGGAAATATCTGGAAACAGTGGTCTGTTTTTTTGGTTCGATGAGCCCATAATGATTGGTTCAGGGTGGGGAACTTGGAGATGCTGAATGTAGGTGGGGCAGGGAAGGGTAAGAGTTGGTGGACAATAAACTTCAGTGATAGTTATGTAGGGTAGGAGTGGACAGCAAACTGAGAAGCGGCCAGGAGAGGCAAGAATGATGCTTTGGAAATAAAAAAAATATTTGTTAACGAATATGGAAGAAAAGTAACTTCTGAAGTATCAAAGTCTTTCACATTTATGGAAGAACAAAGGAAACTGGTGGGAAGGGAGGGACCCTAACTGAGCCTGCATTGGGATTGTGCCTTTAATTAAATTTTTCTTCCGCTTAAGAGGGTGCATGATTATGGAATGAAAGTGTAACTTTTTATTTCAGCCTCACCACAAAAAGCACACCTAAGTGCACTCATACAATTTATCCTATTTTAAATTACTTTAATAATGTTGACTACTAGTAGAATTTTTCACCGATTTACTGAGTTATGACCATGCAAGGATCCATGATTGTGTGCAAAGAACTCATGGCAGCCAACCCAACTGCGGTGTTTAATAAGACTGGAGAAAGATTATAATTGCCCTTTAGGGTCCACTGCAGTTTATGCTTTATTGTTAACCTTATTTAAGGAACTTTGATAGCTATTTAATTGTTATCCTGCCTTCATAGCTATTACCAAAAAAAAAAGGCTTGTTTGGCATTGATCATCTGCAAATACCTTAGAAGCCAGTTTTGGTGCTACAAAAGAAAAGTGAATGAGATTTTTTTTTCTAGATATGTTTAGGACATTCAGAATATTTGTAAAGAAGGGGTTAAATTTGAAGAGCCCATTTCAGGGTGATGAGTGGGTTAAAGTGTAAAGCTTAGTCTGTGGAAATGTACTGTTGATGAAAGACATCTATGCAAGACAATTACGCCAGTGAGGTCTATATGATGCATTACCGACAGGATTAGAGTAATACGTAGGTTGCTTTAACCTGGAGCTATGGTAATGAAGAGGTTAAGAGAGCGATCGAGTGCTCTAAAAGAAAGAAAAATGAATAGGCTGACTTCTCCAAGAGCTATGAGGATGAAAAATGGTATTGGGGTGTAGGCTGTTGCAGTCTCTCTATAGAAGTGAAGGAGAACCAGTTGGAATCAAAAGTAATTATAGACAAAACTACGAAGGACCTGAAGAATATGTAAAGACTACATGGGGGTGCAAATGGTTGCCAACTGACATTGAAAGTTACCATGGATAAAACTAAGAAGAACCTGAAGAGATACCTAATTTAATATGCTGCCAGGCAGCACTCCGGAAAGTCTTTTTGGGGTTCAAATGGTCACCATTTATAATAAAAAAACATAAATAAAACTAAGAAGAACCTAAGGAAATACCTCATTTAATATGCTGCCAGGTGGCACTCTTAAAAGCCTGCATAGGGTGCAAATGGTCACCACCAGTTGCAATCAACAGTAACCCTAGATAAAGCCAAGAAGAACCTGAAGAAATACATTATTTAATATGCTGCCAGGTGGCACTCTGGGAAGCCTGCATGGGGTGCAGATTGGTCACCACCAGTTGCAATCAACAGTAACCCTAGATAAAGCCAAGAAGAACCTGAAGAAATACATTATTTAATATGCTGCCAGGTGGCACTCTGGGAAGCCTGCATGGGGTGCAGATTGGTCACCACTTGGAATTTAAAGTAACCATAGATAAAACTATGATCCAATTTAATATCCTGTCAGGCGGTATTCTTTAAAGCCTTAATGAGGTGCCAATGATCACCGTTTGCCAAAATAAATCTTGTTATGCTGCCAGGTGGCACTCTGGAAAGCCTGCATGGGGTGCAAATTGATCACCACTTGGAATCAAAAGTAACCATAGATAAAACTATGATCCAATTTAATATCCTGTCAGGCGGTATTCTTTAAAGCCTTAATGAGGTGCCAATGGTCAATGTTTGCCAAAATAAATCTTGTAAAGTTCCTCTTCACTGCTAATCGCTGATTTTCGGCCATCAGTGGTTGGTCTTGGTCTAACGTCACTTAAAATGGTTCATATATAATACAGGGGTTGACCTCATGGGGGATTTATATCTCCCTCGTAGAACGGTGTTAACTCCTTGTTGACAACTGATACCAAGTGTAGCATGGGAGGTATCGATCGAGAAGTGGGTAATCTCATGCTGTCAAGGGATTAGAAATCTGAGTAGGGAATGAAACATAGCTCGTGTTTTAGTTTTAGCTGGAGACTTGGGGAAAGGATTATTCAGCTTTGACTCAGGCATAAGATTTCTACCCCTGAGATTTCAGCCATGAGATGGGGCCATATGCTCACCGATGGACTGTCCAGTATTAGCATGTTTTTTATAATTCATCATGAAGGAGGGGGGCTGAAACCCTTGATGGCTCACAATGACAAGAGAGCAGACCCGGGAGCAGACAGAGAACATTCACTGCCAACGTACGAAAAGATTAAAGGAATCTGGTGAGAGATCAGTTTTGGGACTTAGCCATACCAATAATGTAACCAAGGGGTTAAACTCTTTAGGGTTTATAGAAACTAAGTACACCGTATGCATTTAAATGGAATCCATCACCCACTAATATACTTCTGCGATTAGGCTGTGATGGAAGCGGCCACTCCTTGACTCAAGTGACGCTACATTTGGGATGAAGCAATAAAGCTAAACCAATTCACTGAGTCATTGTCCTTGAACAAGTATGCAGCACATAAGTCAACGTATAGACTTTAAAGGACATATGAGGCATATTAAATTAGCTATTTCTTCAGGTTCTTCTTAGTTTTATCTATGGTTACTTTTGATGCCATTTGGTGACCATTTGCATCCCCTTGAACTAGTATGCAGCACATGAGTCAACGTATGGCTGCCTCCATTAAAGCTCAAATGGGTCCATCCACTCAAAAGTGACGCTACGGTTTTTTAGTGATAACTGGAAAAAAATTCTTGGGCTTCACAGGAAATTAAAATCTTTTTGCCGTTGAGAGATTTAACTGCTTGTTGTTAGTTATCTCATAGAAATTACTTTGAGTTTGATGTGCCATAAATGAGATGATGGTCAAGAAGGGTGAGATCTCTACTCTGTGTTACCTGGTCTGCACACCTGCCTTAGCTGCTTTAATAGGAAAGCCACCCTGTCTGCTCATTTATTTATTTATTTTTTCACTTTATTTTAAAATATGGAGGGGGAATAGAAAAAGCCTAAAGTAGGAGGAGCAAAGACAGAAACTACATAGGGGAGATCTCATGGCTAGAGTCCTCACGGGATGCCAATGGGTAACTCAGCAGGACCCCGCTGTAAAGGAAATGATGCAGTACAACGATGGGGGGGGGGGGGGGGGCGCTCTTGTCATTTTCATTAAAATAACACCTGGTGATTCTGCTATGAAGGTCCTTATTAAAGCACTTCCTTCTATAGGGTGACAACTCACTGTCACCCTATAGAATATACCGTGTCCTAAGAGTCACCGGAGCCGGGATGCAGGGTGACATCTGAGTTTAATTTGTGAACTTTGCACGATTGAGCCAATCCGGCCATTGGCTGCTTATCTCTCCTCTACCGTACTGACCATCTTGGAGCTGTCGCTCCAGAATCCCCTGGATAAAGGCCCTGGCTGGGTATATAGCCGCAAGCTCAATTAGCTTGCTGTCTGGTATGCGTTCAATGTACTGCGTTTGGTGTCCGGTGCACAACTGGTGGTGGAGGATCACGCATTACTTTCAAGTTTTTGTTCATTCACTCTTCTATGCACATTTGTGTGATTTATGGACTATTTGCTATTTATCATTGGGCTCTAGACGTTCTCATTGTTATTGCTTCTTCACATTTATCTATGATATTCATATTGGGATAGATTTTTATGTTTTTATTATATTATGGTGATATTAGCTTTTATTTTCTCTCATTAGAATTTTTGTCATCATATACTCATTTTTCACTATACACTACTTAGCGCAGCTATTTTCCTTTTTATTTGACAACGCACTGTATCTGTATCCAGGGCTGCTGTTAGAAATCACGGGGGCCCCATACAGCTTACCTGACAGCCCCCCCTCCCCGGCCGGAAGTGACTGAGGACATAGATTTATCAGTCCCTCTCTCTGTAGCCTCAGCTGCACAGATGAACGAATTGGAAGCGCTCTGAGGCTTCTTGCTCATCCACAAACTGAACCATAGTAAACACAGTTTACTATGCTTGACTGATGAATGAACACAGGAGTGATTGGTACCGATCACTCACTGTGTTCATTCAGGAAAGGAAGGGGCCAATGAATTATATATTTACCGGCCCCTTCTCCTGCCCTCCATCCCGAAAACAGCCCCCTGTGTGCCTGCAGCAGTAGAGGCAGGAGGGAAGCTGGCAGCTGGAAAGAGGAACACGGGTACCTGGACAGCAGATTGAAGGGGTGCATGTACTAGAACCAATCCCCCTGCAGTGAAGCCGGAGGGAGAAAGAGCAGGAGAAGCCAGCAGCACTGCGGGGGGGGGGGGGGAGCAGAATAGGACTGGTATCTGCAATAAGACAGTACAGCCGGCCCTCCTGCTCAGCAGGAGCCTGGGCCGCCCTTTTGAACTGATGGGGCCTGGGCCCAGTACAGGAGGGCTGGCTGTACTGCCTTATCAGCGGCCCTGCCTGTATCCCACGTGTGCTCTTGCATTTTCACGCGGGCTTCCGATTTAATACATCATAATTCAGGCAGGCGTGGTCCACAATTGTCACCGTCAGGAAACCCCTTCCTGAGAAATGGCATGCAGCCATCACTGGAGTGCATGTAGATGGGTGCAAAGAGGCTGCAGGAGATCAGTAACACAGAGATGCAATTAAGAATACAAAAAAAGGTTAAACGAAGTATTTTATTTAAAAAAAATGGCAGTTAGTTCTGATACACTTTAGCAAACTAAAAAAAAATGGCAGTTAGTGCAGATATACTTTAGCAAACTAAAAAATGGCAGTTAGGGTTTACATCTACTTTAGGATATAAAGCAGCAAATCTGACATTCACTAAACATTTACTACAAGTCAATGTTTCTGGGGCATGTGTATTAACTCCCCACCAGTGAATTGATTCACCACCAGTGAATGTTTAGCGATAGTCACATTCGCTGCTTTTACTAATATGCCCCAAAGTATTTTTTATTCCCACTGTGATATGTTGGCGTGCTGGAGTTGAGTGGGGGATGAATCGTCATCCACAGCTGAGGCCGTTGTCTCTGCTCATCAATCACAGAGCCCTGATGTCCCCATCTCCGAGGCAGCAGCTGTTCTGCGAGTCTCAGAGTGCCTGGATATGGTTTTCTACTGAAACCCAAGGCGGACGTGGCTGCAGGACTCGCCGTACAAGCAGCATCCGCCCCCACAATGTGTGTTCCAGCTCCACCGAGAGCGTTCTGTTATCGCCCTTCTGTCCAAAGAGTGGGCAGCAATCCGCAGGGCTCCACATTTCTTTTACTGCTTCTATTAACTAGAGAATAGGGAAGAGATTCTGCAGCAACTTTTAGGGCCCATTCCACCCCGGTAGCCATTTGACCGCAACGCATGTTAACGCATGGTAGAACATGCTCTACAGTGCCATTGACTTAGAATGGAACCCCAATGCACGTGTACAGTAGCTGCCAATGCACCTGCAGTACAGCATCATAATGCACATAGCGGGCGGCGTGGTGTGTGCTGTTTTGCTGAAAACGCCACAAATGCATTTTTTGTGATGCTTTTTTTTCTAACTGCTTAGTGCAATGCTTTTAAGGGCTCATTCACACTAGTGGTTGAGGGGTGGAAAACACTAGCAGTTGAGCCGTGATCTTACCACCCCCAACCGCTCCCCATTTAGCTGCAGAGGCAGCAGCCAGTGGTGTACACATGCTGTGTATGTGATGCTTTGCAGCAGAAATGATACCCCCCTACCACCCACTGATCGCGAGCCACTCAAGTAAATGGAGCCGCTCTGCAAGCGACCTACAACCACGTACAATGCATGCGGTTGTAGCACGTTCGTGCGTGATCCAAGCATATGTGAACATGCCCTTAAAGGGTTACAGATTAGGGCGCATTCCAAATGGGATCTAGACTTTGCTTTGCATCTGGACAGGGCCGGAACAAGGGGTGGGCAGGAGGGGCACTGTGGTATCATCTGAGGTGCGGGGCACCACAAGGAGATGGGGGGGGGGGGGTTTGTGTTGAGAAAGGGAATTTGGGGGGCAGCAGGGGGTAAGAAATGTTCTAGGAGGGCAAAGTTGGGGAGGTGTGCGGGATTTGTGTTGGGAGCGGGATGCACACTGTGCGCATGGGGTTTTTTAGATCTTGCTGGCGTCCTCCCATATGAATAAGTCATTCATAAAGCTTAGCCTGGGGCTTGAGTATATATGGCCTATATACTTACCTTTCCAGCCTCCTCTTTTCCCTTACCCATCCTCTGCAGGTATTCAACTCTTCCCAGTGTGTCAAATATCTGCTCCCCCACCGCATGCTGTGGTTTCTTCCTTCGGCTCGTATACTACAGGATGTATGTGCTGGTGGGAGGAACCACGACATGCGGAGAGGGTGCAAATATGTGACCTACCCAGAAGTGTTGAATATATGCAGCAGTCAAGGAACAGCAAAGCAGTGCTGTTTTAACACATTGGTTGCCAGAAAGGTAGGTACATAGCCTCTCCTTCTACAGGATGGGCTTTATTTACAAGTGACCCTGGGGTGAGAGGGTAATTTTAAGGAGTGGTGTGAAAAGGCAGCTTATGCATCTTCAAAAAGCGTCACGCAAAAGAAAAAAAAAAAGGAGGTTGTTGAGAGATTTTTCTTTGAGAATAAGGAGCAACATCAGAAGGGTGGCCTGATCCTCATCTGAGAGTCAGATTGGGCTGTTTATGGCCACTTCAAATATCTAAGCCAACATCAGCTGTCATTAAGCAGGGATTCAAAATCCCACAGATTTACAGATGACCACTAGAGGGAGAATTTAAAAATCTGTATATGAAATACAATAATCAAAATATAGAATAGCAAGCATATATGTTGCAAAAGTCAAAACTGATCTTCAACTTTTTCAACACAAAAATTACCTAAAGAAAGTACATTGTGGTGATACTTTGAGTATAAACTGGTGTCAGGAGACATTCTTTGTATCAATATCTGTATTCCTGTATTATCGCTCGCCCATCCCCATTTTGCCTGTGATGTGTGGCAGAAGATTCCACTTTTCATGTTACCACATCCAGGAGACTTGTTGCACAAATAGATATGACGCCTTTAATCTCTGCTTAACGAGAGCTGAAAATTAAACTGGATTCAATTAGAAGCTGTATTCCAGGAAATAGAATAGATGCACAAAAAAAAATCAGTACAGATCGCACAGAGCACCCTTCACCATCCAAAACAGTTTATGTATGAGAGGAATGCAAATAGATTATGTCATTTACACTGATGAGAATCTAAGGAATAAAGTATTAATATGGAGAATTATCAGAATAAGGAATGTATAAGTTTATACAGAAGCGCTCTTTCATTTTCTAGACTTTGGCAATCAACATTCTTCTTCTCTCTTTCTTTCTCTCTCTCTGTCTCTCTGTCTCTCTGTCTGTCTCTCTGTCTCTCTCTCTCTCTCTCTGTGTATCTCTCTCTCTCTCTCTCTCTCTCTCTCTCTCTCTCTCTCTCTCTCTCTCTCTCTCTCTCTCTCTCTCTCTCTCTGTGTCTCTCCCTCTCTCTCTGTGTGTCTCTCTCTCTCTCTCTCTCTCTCTCTCTCTCTCTCTCTCTCTCTCTCTCTCTCTCTGTCTCTCCCTCTCTCTCTCTCTCTCTCTCTCTCTCTCTCTCTCTCTCTCTCTCTCTCTCTGTGTCTCTCTCCCCCCCCCCTCCCAGTCTCCCTTTCTCCTTTTGTTCTCACCTCTTCACCATGGCCACATTCTATCTCTTACTCTACCTACTCACTTTCTATATTCTCCCTTCCCTTTCTGCTTTTGTCTTTATCTCCGCTATTAGTCTCCTATTTTTAAATCTAGATCTTACTTTCTAAACCCCCTGATTCCATACAGTTCACCTTCTCCTTCTGACTCTGTACTGTTAACCTTCTCCTTCTGACTCTGTACTGTTAACCTTCTTCTCCTGACTTTGTACTGTTAACCTTCTCCTTCTGACTCTGTACTGTTAACCTTCTTCTCCTGACTTTGTACTGTTAACCTTCTCCTTCTGACTCTGTACTGTTAACTTTTTCTCCTGACTTTTTACTGTTAACCTTCTCCTTCTGACTCTGTACTGTTAACTTTTTCTCCTGACTTTTTACTGTTCTCCTTCTCCTACTGACACTGTACTGTTACCTTTCTCTTCCCAAATTTTTACTCTTCTCCTTCTCTTCCCTGCCCTGTACTATTCTCCTTCTAATTCTGATTCCGTACTGTTCTCCTTCTCTTCCTGACTCCATAGGGTTCTCCTTCTGCTCCTGAATCTTTACAGTTCTTTTCCTCCTCCTGACTCTGTACTGTTCTTCTTCTCCTCCTGACTCTGTACTATTCTCCTGCACCCCCTGATTCAGTACTGTTCACCTTCTCCTCCTGACTTTGTTTTTTTCTCTTTCTCCTCCTGACATTGTACAGTTTTTCTTCTACCCCTGACTCTATATTGTTCTCCTTCTACCCCTGACTCTATATTGTTCTCCTTCTCCTCCTGATTCCATACTGTCGTTCTCCTCCTGATTCCATACCGTTCTCTTTCTCCTGATTTCATACCATTTTCCATCTTCCTGCAGTGTTCTTCTTCTTCTCCTGATTCCTAATTGTTTGCCTTCTTCTCCTGATTCCATATTGTTCTATTTCTATGTCTTGCTTCATACTCTTCTCCTTCTGGCTCTGTACTGTTCTGCTTCCCCTCCAGACTCTGTATTGTTCTTTATCTCCTCCTGGCTCGGTACTGTTCTCCTTTCCTCCTGACTCCTAACTGCTCGCTTTCTTCTCCTGATTTCATATTGTTCTCCTTCTCCGTCTTACGTCGTACTCTTCTCTTTCTCCTCCTGAATCCGTTCTGCTCTCCTTCTCCTTCGGACTCTATACTGTTCCCATTCTCCTCCCAAATCCATATTGTTCTCCTCCTCCTCCTGAATTGATACTGTTCTCCTTCTCCTCCTGAATGCATACCGTTCTCTTGATTTCATACTCTTCTTCTCCTCCTGACTCCGTACTGTTCTCCTTCTCCTCCTGACTCCATTCTGCTCTTCTTCTCCACCTGACTCCATACTGTTCTCCTCCTGACTCCATACTGTTCTCCTCCTGACTCCATACTGTTCTCCTCCTGACTCCATTCTGCTCTTCTCATCCTGACTCCATACTGTTCTCCTTCTTCTCCTGGCTCCAAACTCTTTTCCTTCTCCACCTGGCTCCATACTGTTCTCTTTTTCCACCTGAATCTATGCTGTTTTCTTGATTTTATACTCTTCTCCTGACTCCGTACTGTTCTCCTTCTCCTCCTGACTCCATTCTGCTCTTCTCCTCCTGACTCCATACCGTTCTCCTTCTCCTGGCTCCATACTGTTATCCTTCTCCTCCTGGCTCCATACTGTTCTCCTGCTCCTCCTAAATTCATACTGTTTTCTTGATTTTTTACTCTTCTCCTTTTTCTCCTGACTCCGTACTGTTCTCCTTCTCCTCCTGACTTCATTCTGCTCTTCTTCTCCTCCTGACTGCAAACTGTTTTCCTTCTCCTCCTGGCTCCATACTGTTCTCCTGCTCCTCCTAAATTCATACTGTTTTCTTGATTTCATACTCTTCTCCTTCTCCTTCTGACTCTGTACTGTTCTCCTCCTAATTCCATTCTGCTCTTCTCCTCCTGACTCTTTACTCTTCTACTTCTCCTCCAGATTCCAAACTGTTCTCCTCCTCCTGACTCTGTACTGTCCTTCTGCTCCTGGCTCCATACTGCTACCCTTCGCCTTCTGACTCTGTACTGTTCTCCTTCTCCTCTTAAATCCATACGGTTCTCTTAATTTCATACTCTTTCCCTTATCCTCCTAACATAATACTGTTCTCCTTCCCCTCCAGACTCTTTGCCCCTCTCTGGTTTTTCTGCCTTGCCCCCAGCAGATCTCCTCTGACTTACTTATACCTTCCCATTTTGACTTCCTCTATCTCTCTGTACCATCCTCCTTTTTTTTCCGACTTCCACTCTCCCCCCCCCCCCTTCCTGATTTCTCTCTCCCTCCATCACTTTTAGAAGTGATGGAAAATTGAACCCATCTCCTGATCCGTTAAAATAAAAGAACAAAAAGTGAAAACATTTTAACATTATGTTTTCAGGATCTCTCTTTTGAAAAAAAAAACCCATTTGTTTGCTGTATCATATGAGCCTGACAGCTATCCACCCACGTTTTCTGTAACTGATAGCTGGTCTAATAAGCTGTTCTTTTCTTTCACATTCTGTAAAAAGTGAAAACTGCGTTTTTATCATCAGAGCTTCACCCGCAGTTTTGCACGTCGTACATACACGTGATAATTTATTCCAAACGAATCACACACAAAGCAACACCTCTTTACATTGTGGGGTTTTTTTTTTTCATACTAAGTTCAGTAGCAATAATGCTTTTTGAGGAAATAATGGATATGGCAATGTACAATGTCTTTTCCTTGATATATTTTACTTTTTTTTTTTTTTTAATATTACTCCATCTGTAAACCCTCAGCATTTCTTTAACTACATTTTGAGTCTCATAGTAGAACTGAATAGATTTGAGATTTCTCAGCTCTTGCCATAATGTGCATATAGCAGCACTAGGGTCGCCGGTTCGAATCCCAACCACGACACTACCTGCCTGGAGTTTGCATGTTCTCTCTGTGCCTGCGTAGGTTTCTTCCGGGTACTCCGGTTTCCTCCCACACTCCAAAGCCATGCTGGTAGGTTAATTGACTCCTGTCTAAATTGTCCCTAGTATATGTATATATGAATGTGAGTTAGGAACCTTAGATTGTAAGCTCCTTGAGGGCAGGGAGTGATGTGAATGTACAATATATATATATATATATATATATATGTAAAGCGCTGCGTAAATTGATGGCGCTATATAAGTACCTGTAATAAAATAAATAAATATGTACGCCACATACACACAGCTTATTGCAAACCTACCCCATCCTGTGCCCGCCCCCCAGCTGGCCATGGATGACACAACTCCTGCACTCCCGATTGCCTCTCGGGGGATCAGGAAGGAATTTTTTCCCCTGCTGGAGCAAATTGGATCATGCTTTGCTGGGGTTTTTTGCGTTCCTCTGGATCAACTGTGGGTATAGAATTGTGTATATGGGATTGTATATATATATATATAGATATCTATCTATCTATATATATATATATATATATATATATATATATATATATATATAGATATCTATATCTAGATATATAGATATCTATATATCTAGATATATAGATATCTATATATATATTTTTTTTTTCCCTTGGTGGGATGTGTGTCTTTTTTCAACCTGACTAAATATAAAACTATGTAACAAGAACATGAGAGTTACCTTGTCCTGGCTATTACCCCAGCCTGCCAAGATTGTACTCTGAGCGGTGGGTGATCATTTATTCTAAGGGAGAATATATGCCCTTTCACTTACCCGACCCTTATGCTCCCCCCGAAGATGGCACTCCCTTATGCTCCGTCGGTAGACTGTCCTTCAGCTTCATCACATGCAATGCAGAGCTATGGATCCAGCATTGGTCTTGATGATATCAGGAGGACCTTTGGCTGCTGAGCATAGTGGGGAAGATGCTGCGGGGACCGATCTAGCAGTGCAGAGAATCGGACAAGGAAAGTACTTTTCTATGCCTCCTAGACCTAAAGCAGCAGTTACATAGTTACATAGTAGGTGAGGTCGAAAAAAAGACACATCAAGTCCAACCTATGTGTGTGATTATATGTCAGTATTACATTGTATATCCCTGTATGTTGCGGTCGTTCAGGTGCTTATCTAATAGTTTCTTGAAACTATTGATGCCCCTGCTGAGTTAACTCTTGCAGTGCCCATAAGAAGCAAAATGTTCAGATTTCTCAAAGTTCAGTTTTAAGACTGAGCTCTCAGTTTCCTCCTTTGTCTGACATTTTGTTGGGCACAGTCCACCTTTAAATATATTTTAGCCATTTAAATAAGCCTGCAGCCTCCTGGGTTTTCTCAAAAGCATAGCTGCAATAGCAAGAGTCTCCTGCAGGTGGAGCATACGCTCTATTTTACTCACACGCTGCAATTTAAAATGGTCATGCCTATGCCACATGGATGAATTATTGTCAGATTTTTATCTGAGTTTTTCTGTCGTACGTGACGTGATATTTTCTATGTTTATTTTTTAATTTTTTTTTTTCCAGATGAAATCCCGGCGATGGTCGGACTCATAAGTGCCTTCGGCCTTGTCTTTACCGTGTCGCTTTTTTCTTGGATCTGCTGCCAGCGCAAATCGGCCAAGTCCAACAAGACCCCGCCCTATAAGTTTGTGCACGTGTTGAAAGGAGTCGACATTTACCCAGAAAACCTAAACAGCAAAAAGAAATTCGGGGCGGACGAAAAAACAGAACTGTCTCCCAAATCGTTGATATCAAAGGCATCTCTCCATCTCGACTTGGAGAAAAGGGACTTGAACGGCAATTTTCCCAAAGCCAATAAAGTCAGAAGCTCTCCAGACCTGGAGGATATTTCACAACCTCAATTACCAGAGAAAGACAAAGAATCCATCTCCCCGGAGAGCGTCAAGTCCAGCTCATCGCTTTCTTTTGTAGACAAACAAGATAAGCTGGGAACGCTCTTCTTCTCGTTAGAGTATAACTTTGAGAAGAAAGCTTTTGTGGTCAACATCAAGGAAGCCCGTTCACTCCCGGCCATGGATGAGCAGTCGATGACTTCCGATCCATACATAAAAATGACCATCCTTCCAGAGAAAAAACACAAGGTTAAAACACGAGTCCTCCGGAAGACCCTAGACCCGGCTTTCGATGAGACATTTACGTTTTATGGAATTCCCTACAGTCAGGTGCAAGATTTGGTCCTCCACTTCATAATCCTGAGCTTTGATAGGTTCTCGAGGGATGACGTCATCGGGGAGGTCCACTTTCCCCTGTCGGGAATTGAACTGTCGGATGGAAGAGTGTTGATGAACAGGGAGATCAATAAAAGGAATGTCCGGGTAATTCACCAAAATTACTACATTTATTTTCCTTGAGATTGTTTAGCAATCTATTACAAGAAGCTTAGGTGTTTATGCCAAGTCATCCACACTTTGACTCCGATTGCTATGCAGCTCAACATTGTGCTAACACGGTTGTGATAAGCCATTTTACTAAATTAGAAGAAAAAAAACCACATTGCAGCACCTGTTCTTTTAAGCCAGTTGCAGAGTTTAACTCTCTTTGGGATTAATTAATAACTTCCTTTTGGGATTAATAATAGTATTCTGAATCTGATTTTAGGTTCAGGAGAATTTTTCAGGCTGACTTTGACCACTTCAGCCCCGGAAGGATTTGCCCCCTTAATGACCAGGCCATTTTTTGCGACACGGCACTGCGTCACTTTAACTGACAATTGCGCGGTCGTGCGACGTTGTACCCAAACAAGCTTGGCGTCCTTTTTTTCCCCACAACTAGAGATTTCTTTTGGTGGTATTTGATCACCTCTGCGTTTTTGGTTTTTTTTTCGCTATAAACAACAATTTAAAAAAAAAACAATTTCTGTTTTACTTTCTGCTATAATACATTTTCAAAAAATATATATAGAAAAAAACGAATTTATTCATCAGTTTAGGCCGATATATATATATTCTTCTACATATTTTTGGTAAAAAAAAATATCGCAATAGGCGTATATTGATTGGTTTGCGCAAAGGTTATCGCGTCTACAATCTACGGGATAGATTTAGGGACTTTTATTTTTTATTTTTTGTTTCTTTTGCTAAAGGCGGCGATCTGCGATTTTTAGCGGGACTGCGGTGGACAAATCTGACCCCACTTTTTGGGGACCAGTGACATTATTACATTGATCAGTGCTATAAAAAGGCGCTGATCGATGTAAAAATGTCACTGGCAGGGATGGCGTTAACACTAGGGGGCGATCAATGGGTTAAGTGTGTTCCCTGGGTGTGTTCTAACCGTAGGGGGGGATGGGCTGCCAGGGACACGACAGAGATCACTGTTCCCAATGACTGGGAACAGAAGATCTCTGACATGTCACTAGGCAGAACGGGGAATCGCCTTGTTGACATAGGCAGTTCCCCGTTCTGCCTCTGTACACAGCAATTGCGAGTCGCCGGCGGACATCGAGTCTGCGGGACCCACAGGCACGCTCCCGCAGCGCACCCGCTATCCTCCTTGCACAGACCGATGTACAGGTACATCGGTTCGCGCAGGAGAGCCGACCTTCCACCGTATATCTAGTGGTTAAAGCATACCTCCCAGCATTTTGAGATGGGAATGAGGGACACCTACAAGCAAAGGTATGTAAGCATAGGACACGCCCCCTGCCACACCCCCTTAAAGGAGAATTAAGCAAAAAAAGGTTAATTAAATCCACAAGAGCTTTTTTACCACTACTATTACTTTATATTTACAAATGCAGCAATTTAGAATTTGGATGAAAGGTTTAGCACTGGGAAAGACTTTTTGAAAGATAAAAAGTGCATTTTATATACAACTATAGAGATCAGACCAAAATGAGGGACAGATAAGGGGGAAGAGGGACAGAGGGACATTGCTCCAAATCAGGGACAGTCCCTCCAAATCAGGGACAGTTGGGAGCTATGGTTAAAGGCCAATTACAGAAATTTGTAAAAAAATCTACCCTTGCATTACCCCCAAGCAGGGACGGGACAAGGGGTGGGCAGGAGGGGAAGTTGCCCTGGGCACAATGGTTTACTGCAGGGACGGGGGCACCTTCCTTCTGTTCCAAGGCTGATAGGGGTAGTGACAGTGGCAGTGATTTTAAGAAGTGAGTTTTAAGAAGCTGGGTGTAGGATCCCCTAAGCTTGCACATTCATGAATGGGGATAGGGGGTGCAGTTTGGCATCTTTGCCCTGGGCGCTGAATGACCTTGTCCTGGCACTGCCCCCAAGCCACCCCTCTGCACAGGTTAACAGCTAGTTATGTGTAGGGGGTACAAGAACAGGGAAGATTACTTACCCTAAACCCCACTCCAGCCAGCTCCCATACTGCCCCCTTTTGCCCTGAACCAAAACTCCAGTCAGGGGGCTGCCTATCGGCTATTAACGATGCCGCCTTCCATTACCCCTAGACAAAACAAAAATGTAACCCTTTAAGTGAGGGAGGGGGCACTTTAAGAGTAATTTATGGCATTATGTGCGAGTGAGGGGGCAGGTTTGTTTGCCGCCCCCCCCAAAATATTGAGCACCAGCCGCCACTTAACATGTCTAATAAGGGGACTTATAGTAGAAGTTCCTAAATTATGAGGAATATATCAGTTTTGGGTGGAGATGACCTTTATTAAGTGTATTATGTACTACAGGTTTGTTAAAAGTACATTTGATGAACTAGTAAACGTAAAGTAGAACTACAGTGGAACCTTGGTTAACGAGTAACGTGGTTAACGAGCGTTTTGTAAGACGAGCAACGTTTTTTTTTTTTTAGGTTCTGACTTGGTTTGCGAGTGTTGTTCCACAAAATGAGCAGAATTCAAGCCAATGGGGTGTGCAGTACCGCATTTGGCCAGAGGTGCGGGGACACTCGGTAACACCCGGAACGGTTCAGAGCCGTTTGGAAATACTCGAAAATACTCGGGATCACTCGGAAATACTCGGAACCTCTCAGCAATACTCTGAAACAGTTGGAAATACTCCGTTCCCGAGTGCTTCCGAGCCTTTCGGAGGCTTTCCGAGTTCAGCCAAGCTATCCCCTAGTATTTTCGAGGCTCTCCGGCGCCCCCCCACCTCTGGCCACATGCGGTATTGCATGCAATAGAAGTCAATGCAGAATGAATTGTCCTTGTTTCCATTGACTTCTATGGGGAAACTCGCTTTGATATGCGAGTGCTTTGGATTACAAGCATTCTCCTGGAACAGATTATGCTTGTAATCCAAAGGTTCCACTGTATAGGCAAAACTTTTTTTTTTTCATTCTTGGATAGAGCAAGGGAGGGTTACAACCCCTGTCAGTTTATGTTTCGCCATCGGTGTGTCATTGAGGAGATTTCCCTTCACTTCCTGTCCTTAAACCAAACCAGGAAGTGATAGGAAATCCCTGCAAATTAAGGGAATCCCTTGGGGATCTCCCAGGTCACCAGAACTAGTGTCCCCATTGGAAGATTTCCCCTCTATTACTGTTCTGGGGGACAACCCAAAATTTGGGATTTTCTTTTACGTTCACTTGAGAATGAGAATGGTAAACAGAAGAAAGAGAGAGGGTGAATCTTCCTAACAGGAGCACAGTCAGCAATAAAAACCGGCAGGGGTTCTAATCCATCTCTACTCTCTCCAAAACTAAAAAAAAGAAAGTTTTGCCTTTAGTTATACACTTTAATAACAATTCTGTTTTCTTGATGTTTAATCACTTCGGTCCCAAAAGGTTTCACCCCCCCAGCATGACCGGGCCATTTTTTGCGATACGACACTGCGTCGATTTAACTGACAATTGCACAGTCATGCGACGCTGTACCCAAACAAAATTGATGTCCTTTATTTCCCCACAAATAGAGCTTTCTTTTGGTGGTATTTGATCACCTCTGCGGTTTTTATTTTTTGCACTATAAACAAAAAAAGACCGACAATTGTGAAAAAACAAAACAAAACATTTTTTACTTTCTGCTATAAAACACATCCAATAAAAAAATTTAAACAATTGAATTTCTTCATCAACTTAGTGCAATATATATTCTGCTACATATTTTTGCTAAAAAAAAAAAAATCCCAATAAGCATATATTGATTGGTTTGTGCAAAAGTTACTGTGCATACAAACTATGGGATATTTTTATGGCATTTTTATTTTTACTAGTAATGATGCCGATCAGCGATTTTCAGCGGGACCGCGACATTGCGGCGGACAAATCGGACACTAAGTAACACTTTTTGGGGACCTGTGACACTAATGCCCCGTACACACGGTCGGACTTTGTTCGGACATTCCGACAACAAAATCCTAGGATTTTTTCCGACGAATGTTGGCTCAAACTTGTTTTGTCTACACACGGTCACACAAAGTTGTCAGAAAATCCGATCGTTCTAAACGCGGTGACGTAAAACACGTACGTCGGGACTATAAACGGGGCAGTGGCCAATAGCTTTCATCTCTTTATTTATTCTGAGCATGCGTGGCACTTTGTGCGTCGGATTTGTGTACACACGATCGGAATTTCCGACAACGGATTTTGTTGTCGGAAAATTTTATCTCCTGCTCTCCAACTTTGTGTGTCGGAAAATCCGATGGAAAATGTCCGATGGAGCCCACACACGGTCGGAATTTCCGACAACACGCTCCGATCGGACATTTTCCATCGGAAAATCCGACCGTGTGTACAGGGCATAATACAGTGATCAGGGCTAAAAAAAATGCACTGTCACTGTACTAATGACACTGGCAGGGAAGGGGGTTGACATCAGGGGCGATCAATGGATGAAAGTGGAAGTCCATGCAAAATCTAAAATCCCTGCATCTATAGACACCAGGGGCCTAACACCAACCTCTCTAAGACTACATACCTTTTTGGGAGCTGATCTGAGCGGATCCCACGCTGAGCTGTCAGCCGCGGCTTCTCTGTGTAGGCCGGTGCAGAGGAGACGGAGGACAACGGAAGCCTCATGGTAAGTCTATGGGTGACGTCACTTCCCATTCATTTCACAGCCGTTGTCGGCCGTGTCCTCTGCAGAGCTTCCGCCGCTGGAGATCCGGTCAGATCGGCTTCCAAAAAGGTATGTACAGTATACTCATCATCAGGGATAGAGAGGTTGGTATTAGATCCCCGGTGTCTATAGATGCAGGGATTTTAGATTTTGCATGGACTTACACTTTAAGTGTACTCCTAGGGCAGGGATATGCAATTAGCGGACCCTCCAGCTGTTGCAGAACCACAAGTCCCATGAGGCATAGCAAGACTCTGACAGCCACAAGCATGACACCCAGAGGCAGAGGCATGATGGGACTTGTAGTTTTGCAACAGCTGAAGGCCCGATAATTGCATATCCCTGTCCTAAGGGTTGCTTTCTAACTGTGTGGGGGATGGTTTGACTGGAGGAAAACAGAGATCCGTGCTTCTGCTTAACAGAAACACAAGATCTCTATTTTCCCCTCTGACAGAACGGCGGTCTTCCTTGTTTACATAAGTAGACTGCCGTTCTGCCTTACCTTTCCACGATTGGCGGGTCCTGGTGGACATCGCGTCTGCCAGGACCCGCTGATTGGCTCCCCGGGGTGTCCAATCACAGCAGGGGCGGTCCTGCCGGGGGACCCTGAACAATGTACAGGTACGTTATTTCGCGCAGCTGTGCCGCCCTGCCGCAGTAAATGTGCGGTGATCGGTCCGGAAGCGGTTAAATATGTTGCCTTCCCCATACCTCCCGACTTTTTGAGATGGGAATGAGGGACACCTATCAGCAAAAGTATGCAGGCATAAGACACACCCCTTGCCACGCCCCCTTAAAGGAGAATTGTACAAAAAAACAAGTTTGGTTAAACCCACAAGTGCTTTTTTTTTACCACTACTATTCCTTTATATTGGCCTTTGGAATTTACTACAATGCAGCAATTTAGAAATCAGATGAAAGGTTTAGCACTGGAAAACACTTTTTGATAGATAAAAAGTGCATTTTATATACAACTATATAGATCAGACCAAAATGAGGGACAAATGAGGAGGAATGAGAGACAGAGGGACATTGCTCCAAATCAGGGACAGTCCTTCGAAATCAGGGACAGTTGGGAGCTATGTCTTCCTTAATCCCCCCCCCCCCCTCCTTTACCCCTTATCAATATGATAAAGACAGCTTTCAATAGAGACCTTCCTGTTTTCATTAGACATCCATAGCTCCCAACTGTCCCTGATTTCGAGGGACTGTCCCTGATTTGGAGCAATGTCCCTCTGTCCCTCATTCCTCCTCATTTGTCCCTCATTTTGGTCTGATCCATACAGATGTATATAAAATGCACATTTTATCTTTAAAAAAGTGTTTCCCAGTGCTAAACCTTTCATCCAATTTCTAAATTGCTGCAACAAATTTGTAAACTTTATAAGCCAATATAAAAGAATAGTAGTGGTAAAAAAAAGCCCATGTGGATTTAATTAACCTTTTTTTGTTAATTCTCCTTTAAGGGGGTGTGGCAGGGGGCGTGTCCTATGCCTACATAAGTTTGCTTGTAGGTGTCCCTCGTTCCCATCTAAAAATGTTGAGAGGTATGGACACCTTATTTTATACCCAGTGATGTCATTACTAGGTCTCTGAGCTTCTCTATGTAATGCAAGCAGATTGTGGCTGGTGGGACGGGCTGACGGGGTACATAGCTTCCTGAAAACAGCACAGCACCCTGCCTTAGTACTCCTCTATAGCCCTTAGTCCTGGTGCAATAAGTGGGTTGGCTCATGGGAGGAGATATGCAAATATCCAAACGCCTTGATGGGTTGGCTGTCAGTGTGGGGGAGTGGGCGTTCCCATACCTCCCAACATTTTGAGATGGGAATGAGGGACACCTACTAGCAAAAGTATGTAGGCATTGGACACACCCCCTGCCACGCCCCCTTAACCACTTCAATACCGGGCACTTAGACACCTTCCCGCCCAGACCAATTTTCAGCTTTCAGTGCTGTCGCAATTTGAATGACAATGCAACACTGTACCCAAACAAATTTTTTATCATTTTGTTCCCACAAATAGAGCTTTCTTTTGGTGGTATTTGATCACCTCTGCGGTTTTTATTTTTTGCGCAACAAATAAAAAAAGACCGAAATTTTTTAAAAAAAACAAGTTTTTCTTTGTTTCTGTTAAAACTTTTTGTAAATAAGTACGTTTTCTTCTTCAATGACGGGCACTGATATGGCTGCACTGACGGGCACTGATATGGTGGCACTGATGGGCACTGATGATGGGCACTGATAGGCGGCACTGATGGGCACTGATAGGTGGGACTGATGGGCACTGATAGGTGGCACTGGTATGCGGCACTGATGGGCACTCGTAGGTGGCATTGATTGGTACATATGGGTAGCACTAATGGGTACTTATGGGTGGCACTGATAGGTGCCACTGATGAGCACTGATAGGTGGGCACTGATGGGCACAGATGGGCACTGACAGGTGGCACCGATGGGCAATGACAGGTGGCACTGATAAAATTTATTGATGGCATCGCTGGGCATAACTAAAACATAATGGTGCCAATCACTGCCCATTTGTGGGCACTGATTGGCACAGATTGGGCACATTGGGCACATGTGGATGGCCATGGGGTACATACCTGGCCATCCACATGTTGCCCCTTCCCTGGTGGTCCTAGTGGCGATCCCTGGTGGTCCAGTGTGGTGATCTGAGGGGGGGCTGCGCTGATAAACAATCAGCACAGACCCCCCCTGTCAGGAGAACCGCCGATCGGCTATCCTCTACTCGCGTCTGTCAGACGCGAGTGAGGAAAAGCCGATCAACGGCTCTTCCTATTGGCAGCGTGATCAGCCGTGATTGGACACGGCTGATCATGTGGTAAAGAGCCTCCGCCGGAGGCTCTTTACCAAGATTGGTGGAGCGGTGTGTCAGGCTGACACACCACTCCACTGATCGCCACGATGCGCGCCCCCGCGGGCGCCCGGCGGCATGTTATCCTGCTGGACGTCATATGACGCCCAGTCAGGATAACGGAACCACTTCCCGGACGTCAATCCGCTATAGGGCGGGCGGGAAGTGGTTAAAGTAGAATTAACTAAAAAAAAAAAAGATTAGTTAAATCCACAAGTGCTTTTTACCTCTACTATTCCTTTTATATTGGTTTTTATCTTTTACAAATGCAGAAATGTAGAAATTGGATGAAAGGTTTAGCACTGGGAAACACTTTTTGAAAGATAAACAAGTACATTTTGTATACAACCCTGTGTTATATGTCGAGAACTGCAAGTTTAACGGAATGCCTCTCTTTGATTGCAGAAGTCAGCAGGACGTGGAGAATTGCTGATCTCTCTCTGTTACCAATCTACTACCAACACCTTAACGGTGGTGGTGCTGAAGGCGCGTCACCTCCCCAAAGCTGACACATCAGGATTGTCAGGTACTCCTTCATTTTATTATATATTTTTTTGGTATTCAGATATTGGCATGTAGGGATGAGCTTCGTGTTTGAGTCGAACCCATGTTCGACTCGAACATCGGCTGTTCGGTCGTTCGCCGAATTGCGAACGATATGGGCCGTTCGCGCCAAATTCGTGTGGCGCGTCACGGCCCATAATTCACTGCGGCATCGCAGTGCATTGCTGGCTGATGATTGGCCAAGCATGCACTATGACCCGCATGCTTGGCCAATCACAGCGCCGTCAGTAGAGAGAGCTGTAATTGGCCAAAGCCAGGGTGGCTTTGGCCAATTATGGCTCAGGGGATTTAGTACACGCCCCACACTATATAAGGCCGCCTGCACGGCGGCCCTGTGTAGTGCGTGTTCCGGTGTGCTGAGAGATAGAGAGAGAGACAGACAGTGTCATTTGATTTGAGTTAGATAGATTAGGCAGAACAGTCAGTCAGTTAGCTGCACTTACAGTGTATTGTGTATATATATGCATCCCAGGTGTTGCATATATATATATACACTGTATTCAGTTTAGCTAGATCCGTTCCGGTTATCTTCTATCTAGACTATTTACATTTGGTGCAGTGCGTCCTGCTCACAGTGTTCAGCTAGATCCGTTCCTGCTATTTACATTTAGTGCAGTGCGTCCTGCTCACAGTGTTCAGCTAGATCCGTTCCTGCTATTTACATTTAGTGCAGTGCGTCCTGCTCACAGTGTTCAGCTAGATCCGTTCCTGCTATTTACATTAAGTGCAGTGCGTCCTGCTCACAGTGTTCAGCTAGATCCGTTCCTGTTATTTACATTTAGTGCAGTGCGTCCTGCTCACAGTGTTCAGCTAGATCTGTTCCTGCTATTTACATTTAGTGCAGTGCGTCCTGCTCACAGTGTTCAGCTAGATCCGTTCCTGCTATTTACATTTAGTGCAGTGCGTCCTGCTCACAGTGTTCAGCTAGATCCGTTCCTGCTATTTACATTTAGTGCAGTGCGTCCTGCTCACAGTGTTCAGCTAGATCCGTTCCTGTTATTTACATTTAGTGCAGTGCGTCCTGCTCACAGTGTTCAGCTAGATCCGTTCCTGCTATTTACATTTAGTGCAGTGCGTCCTGCTCACAGTGTTCAGCTAGATCCGTTCCTGCTATTTACATTTAGTGCAGTGCGTCCTGCTCACAGTGTTCAGCTAGATCCGTTCCTGCTATTTACATTTAGTGCAGTGCGTCCTGCTCACAGTGTTCAGCTAGATCCGTTCCTGTTATTTACATTTAGTGCAGTGCGTCCTGCTCACAGTGTTCAGCTAGATCCGTTCCTGCTATTTACATTTAGTGCAGTGCGTCCTGCTCACAGTGTTCAGCTAGATCCGTTCCTGCTATTTACATTTAGTGCAGTGCGTCCTGCTCACAGTGTTCAGCTAGATCCGTTCCTGCTATTTACATTTAGTGCAGTGCGTCCTGCTCACAGTGTTCAGCTAGATCCGTTCCTGCTATTTACATTTAGTGCAGTGCGTCCTGCTCACAGTGTTCAGCTAGATCCGTTCCTGCTATTTACATTTAGTGCAGTGCGTCCTGCTCACAGTGTTCAGCTAGATCCGTTCCTGTTATTTACATTTAGTGCAGTGCGTCCTGCTCACAGTGTTCAGCTAGATCCGTTCCTGCTATTTACATTTAGTGCAGTGCGTCCTGCTCACAGTGTTCAGCTAGATCCGTTCCTGTTATCTTCCTACTGACAGGCAGGCTTGTCTGGTTACAGTATATAAAGCTACCTGAAGAAAATTACAGGTGTTCTATCCCAGCTTAGTGCAGCTACAGGCCATTAGTATGTCTGGAAGGCCAAGAAGGAGAGGCAGACAGTCACAAGCCAATAAGAGAGGGCAAGCAGGCTCTGTGTCTAGTGCTGGTCGTGGAGACGGTGCATCCTCATCAGCACGTGGCCATGGGACACGCTTGGCCTTTTTTTCGGCAGCTGGCCGTGTTGAGCCGCAACATGCGGAAGACTTGGTCGAGTGGATGACCAAGCCGTCCTCATCCTCCTCATCCTCTCTCACCCATGCCCAGGGTGCTTTGTCTGGCAAAGCAGCGGCCTCTTCCCTCAGCTCAATGTCATCAGTGACTCCTTCCCTAGCTCCACCATGTCCTCCTGAGGATTCCCTCGAACTGTTTGACCACAGTGTTGGGTACATGCTCCAGGAGGATGCCCAGCGTTTGGAAGGCTCTGATGATGATACTGAGCTCGATGAAGGCAGTAACATGAGCACGGACAGAGGGGGTGCCCAAGAAGGACAGCAATCTGTCAGTCATGCTCCCCCTGCTGCAGCATACTGCCAGGTTTGCTCCAGTGATGAGGAGGGAGGGGATGATGAGGTCACTGACTCAACGTGGGTGCCTGATAGGAGAGAGGAGGAGGAGGAGGAGGAGGAGGCGGCACATCACCAACGAGGCAGGATGCCCTCCAGGGGCCAGCCTAAGGGCAGCACATTGACTGCATCACACCCCAAAGCTCCACATGTGCAGGGCGCTGCAGTCTCTGCGCGTTATTCAAAAAGTTCTTTGGTGTGGGCCTTTTTTGAGACGAGTGCATCAGATCGCACCGCTGCTATTTGCAACATATGTCTCAAGCGTATCTCGCGTGGCCAAAACATCTCCCGCTTGGGTACCACATGCTTGACCAGACATACGTTGACCTGCCATGCAGTTCGTTGGCAAGCGTATCTAAAAGACCCACACCAAAGAACAAAGAGGATCTCTCCTTGCTCCTCATCAGCTGAGATTTCCAACCCCACTAGACCTTCAGTCCTCTCTGAGACCTGCAGTGAGAGGAATGAAGGTGTAGAATTAGGTGTGTCACAGCCAAGTACTTGTGGGCAATCTGCTTTTGGTACACCGACGTCAGATTGTACCAGGCAAATTTCCCTGCCCCAGCTGCTGCACCGCCGAAAGAAGTTTGCTCCCAGCCATCCACATGCCCAGCGGTTGAATGCTAGCTTGGCAAAATTGCTAGCACTTCAACTGCTGCCTTTTCAGTTGGTAGACTCTGCCCCCTTCCGTGAGTTTGTGGAATGTGCGGTTCCTCAGTGGCAGGTACCCAAACGCCACTTTTTCTCACGGAAGGCGATTCCGGCTCTCTACCGGCATGTGGAAGGCAATGTCCATGCCTCGCTGGACAGGGCGGTCAGCGGTAAGGTGCATATTACCGCTGACTCATGGTCCAGCAGGCATGGACAGGGACGTTACCTAAGTTTCACGGCGCATTGGGTGACTCTGCTGGCAGCTGGGAAGGATGCAGGACAAGGTGCAGTAGTGTTGGAGGTTGTTCCGCCACCACACCTCCAAAATGCTGATTGTGACACACCTCTCTCCTCCACCCCCTCCTCTTCTTCTTCCTCCATGGCCTCTTCCTCGGAACCAGCGGTGCTCCGTAGGCGTTCAAGGGGCTACGCAAGTACGCAGGCCAAAAGATGCCATGCGGTGCTTGAGCTGGTGTGCTTGGGGGACAGGAGCCACACTGGGGCAGAGGTTCTGTCAGCTCTGCAGGGGCAGGTTCAGAGGTGGTTGACGCCACGCCAACTTAAGGCAGGAATGGTGGTTTGCGACAATGGCACCAACCTCCTCTCTGCCCTCCGACAGGGACAACTGACCCATGTGCCCTGTTTGGCTCACGTCCTTAACTTGGTGGTGCAGCGGTTCTTGGGCAGGTACCCGGGCTTACAGGATGTCCTGAGGCAGGCCAGGAAAGTCTGTGTGCATTTCCGCCGGTCATATAATGCCAGTGCTCGGCTGACGGACCTCCAAAAGGAGTTTAACCTGCCCAAGAACCGCCTAATCTGTGACATGCCCACCAGGTGGAACTCAACGTTGGCCATGCTGCAGCGGCTGCACACGCAGCAGAGGGCCATCAATGAGTACCTGTGCGACTATGGCACCAGGACAGGGTCAGGGGAGCTTGGTTTTTTTTCCCCACGCCAGTGGGCCATGATCAGGGATGCATGCACTGTCCTGTCACCATTCGAGGAGGCCACGAGGATGGTGAGCACTGACAGTGCATGCATCAGTGACACTGTCCCCCTTGTCCACCTGTTGGAGCACACGCTGCGTGGAATAATGGACAGGGCACTTGAGGCAGAACAGAGGCAGGAAGAGGAGGACTTCCTTAGCTCTCAAGGCCCCCTTTATCCAGACAGTGTTCCTGCGTGCCCGCCGATCACACAGGAAGAGGACGAGGAGGAGGAGGAGGAGGAGGAGGAAGATTGTATCAGTATGGAGGTGGAGCCTGGCACTCAGCATCAGCAGCAGTCTTTAAGGGATCAGTCCCAAGGAACACATGGACTTGTACGTGGCTGGGAGGAGGTGGCTGCGGACGTTGTTGTCCTTAGTGACCCAGAGGACTCCGGACCGAATGCCTCAGCAAACCTACGCTGCATGGCCTCCCTGATCCTGCAAAGCCTGCGTAAGGATCCTCGTATTCGTGGTATCAAGGAGAAGGACCATACTGGCTGGCAACCCTCCTTGATCCACGTTACAAGGGTAAGGTTGCGGACCTTATCTTGCCATCGCAGAGGGAGCAGAGGATGAAACATCTTCGGGAGGCCTTGCAGAAAGGTCTGTGCAACGCGTTCCCAGAGACTGGGAGGTTACAAACTCCTGTTTCTGGACAACGTGTTGCTGAGGCTTCGGTCAGTCAAAGAAGGAGCGGTGGAGAAGGTGGCCGTCTGACCGATGCGTTCAGACAATTTTTTGGTCCGCAGCCCCAAGGTATGATCGGTTCCAGCAACCATCGCCAGCGTCTGTTTTACATGGTGCAGGAATACCTAGGGGCAAGATCAGACTTGGACACCTTTCCCACCGAAAATCCTCTGGGTTACTGGGTCTTGAGGATGGATCACTGGCCAGAGCTTGCACAGTATGCAATTGAGCTACTGGCCTGTCCTGCATCCAGCGTTCTTTCGGAACGCACATTCAGTGCTGCTGGCGGCGTGGTAACCGATCACAGGGTGCGTCTGTCCACCGACTCGGTCGATCGGCTGACCTTCATAAAAATGAATCAGTCTTGGATCACCACCAGCTACCAAGCACCTGATGCTGATGTAACCGAATATTTTTTTTTTAAATCTCAGATCCCTTCAAAGACTGCCTATGCTGATGCTGAGTGACTATCCCTGAGTAATTATCCTCTTCCTCCTCAATCATCACGCTGATAGCTTGTAAGAACATTTTTGGTTCTGGGCGCCACCACCAGTGCCTAAGGCACAATTTTTCAGCCCCTGTTTAACAGGGGCTTGTAATTACAATTTTTGATGTAATACTTTGCAGCAGGGCTCGTTCCTGCATTCCAACTAGAGTGTCTGTGAGCGGTTGCAGTGTTGTGGCACCAGCACCAGTGCCTAAGGCCCAATTTTTCTGCCCCTGTCTAACAGGGGCGTGTAATTACAATTTTTGATGCAATACTTTGCAGCAGGGCTCGTTCCTGCGTTCCAACTAGAGTGTCTGTGAGGGGTTGCAGTGTTGTGGCACCAGCACCAGTGCCTAAGGCCCAATTTTTCTGCCCCTGTCTAACAGGGGCGTGTAATTACAATTTTTGATGCAATACTTTGCAGCAGGGCTCGTTCCTGCGTTCCAACTAGAGTGTCTGTGAGGGGTTGCAGTGTTGTGGCACCAGCACCAGTGCCTAAGGCCCAATTTTTCTGCCCCTGTCTAACAGGGGCGTGTAATTACAATTTTTGATGCAATACTTTGCAGCAGGGCTCGTTCCTGCGTTCCAACTAGAGTGTCTGTGAGGGGTTGCAGTGTTGTGGCACCAGCACCAGTGCCTAAGGCCCAATTTTTCTGCCCCTGTCTAACAGGGGCGTGTAATTACAATTTTTGAAGCAATACTTTGCAGCAGGGCTCGTTCCTGCGTTCCAACTAGAGTGTCTGTGAGGGGTTGCAGTGTTGTGGCACCAGCACCAGTGCCTAAGGCCTAATTTTTCAGCTCCTGTTCAACAGGGGCATGTAATTACAATTCTTGATCTAATATTTCACAGCAGGGCCCTGTGAGGGCTTACAGTGTTGTGGCCACAGCAACACCTAAGGCCCAAATTTCTGCTGAGTATATAGGGCAGGACCCTACTTTCAAACATCTAACTTACAAACGACTCCTACTTGCAAACGGAAGGAGACAACAGGAAGTGAGATGAAATCTACCCCTAGGAAGGGAAATTCTCTCCTGTAAGAGTTAATATGGGAAAACAATTTCTCCTTTCCACTGATGCTTTCCAATCCTTGTTCCACAAAAAAACCCAAATTTTCAAAAAACATTTTTCATTGGGACAAAAAAGTGAGGTGAAATCTTCTGAAGAGGAGGAAAGACAGCAAAACAAATGTCACAGGGGTGATAACCCTTCCCTATGTTTTCCAAAAAGCTTAAAAAAGATTTTTTGGCTGGAGCTAAACACGTTAAAAATGTACCCGTTCAAAATTACAAAGAGATTCTACTTAACAACAAACCTACAGTCCCTGTCTTGTTTGCACCGCCTGTATACTGCTATTCAGAGTATATAGGGCCTTTCCTTATTTTAATTTGGGTGCGGGGTTCCCCTTAATATCCATACAGGACCCAAAGGGCCTGGTAATGGACTGGGGGGGTACCCATGCCGTTTGTCTCACTGATTTTCATCCATATTGCCATGACCCGACATGACATTAAACCCGCAAGCAGTTTTAAATGAGATTTTTTCCTTTAAAAATGACATTTGGTGCAGGGACTGTTCTAAACATGGGAAACACGCGTCACTTTACAGGCATACTATAGACACCCCCCAGGTACGATATTTAAAGGAATATTTCACTTTTTTTTTTTTACTTTAAGCATCATTAAAATCACTGCTCCCGAAAAAACGGCCGTTTTTAAAAGTTTTTTTTGCATTGATACATGTCCCCTGGGGTAGGACCCGGGTCCCCAAACCCTTTTTAGGACAATACCATGCAAATTAGCCTTTAAAATGAGCACTTTTGATTTCAAACGTTCGAGTCCCATAGACGTCAATATGGTTCTAACGTTCGTGCGAACTTTCGGTCCGTTCGCGGGTTCTGGTGCGAACCGAACCGGGGGGTGTTCGGCTCATCCCTATTGGCATGCCATTTGTGTTCAAATGTCTCAGAGCTACTGATTTCTTCAGAAATACAGTATGTGTGTCACCTACCTGTTGGTGGAGCTGGAGGTGACAACGGTGGCCTCTTCCACAATTCCCATCTGAGCTCCCCCTGGTGGTGGAGACAGGGACTGCTAGGGCAACACAATAGTGTGAATGCCAGAAAGTTGGTGCCACAAACTTGAATCTGGAGATAGAGAAACAAAATGCGCCGCTCCAGTACTGTACAGTACTATCCACTTGACCCCCAGGCCTTTTATGGCACTTTTTCTTTACATGTTACAATCAGTTTTTTTCTTTTTTTGCTAAAAAAGTTTCTTAGAACCCCCAAACATTATCTATTCTTTTTTTAATGCAGAGGTGCTAGAGCAGTGATGGCACCCCAGATGTTTTGGTTCTACATTTCCCATGATGCTCAACTACACTGCAGAGTGCATGAGCATCATGGGAAATGTAGTTCCAAAACATCTGGGGTGCCAAGGTTCGCCATCACTGCCCTAGAGAATAAATTGGTGGGTGTCGCCATTTTTTTATATCACGTTGTCATGTTATGTCATACACTTTTTGGAATTTTAATGTAAAACACGCAATACATAACCCAATTTTTTAGGTAAAATATAAAAGATGATGTTACACCAAGTAAATAGATACCAAACATGTCAAGCTTTAACTACTTGCCGCCAAATCATGTACCTGTACGTCATTTGACTCCAAGTGGTTGTACCGGTGTGATGCCGGCAGCTGCAGGCATCACCCTGGTACCGTTTTTTAGCGCTGGCGGCCAGCTCTCTTTGAATAACAACCGTTGTGGCTAAGCAGCCACTCGGCTGTTATTACAAGCAGCAGGGGGGAACGTTCCCCCCCCTTCTGCCGCTCGCCCGGGCTCTCCCATCCCACTGGGAGACCCAAGTGACCAGTCGGCACACCCGTCGGCTGGCCGGAGACCCAAACAAAGCTGGAATCGGCCTTGATTGGGTCTCGGATATGGTAACCCGGAAGCGACGTTATGACATCACTTCAGGTTTACTGGAACCTTAAAGGCGCCAGTATAAAAAAATCGAAAGTATCCAAAAATGCTGATCTTGGTGTTTTGAATGCTTTTAAGTGCAAAGGAGGGGTTTGGGGCCTTTTAGATCCCAGATCCCTCCATAAAGAGTACCTGTCACCACCTATTAGTGTCACAAGGGATGTTTATATTACTTGTGACTAGGGATGAGCCTAACACCCCCCAGTTCGGTTCTCACCAGAACATGTGACCAGGCAAAAAATTTGTGTTAACACGCAAACACCATTAAAGTCTATGGGACACAAACGTGAAAAATCAAAAGTGCTCATTTTAAAGGCTTATATGCAAGTTATTGCCATAAAAAGTGTTTGGGGACCCGGGTCTTGCCCCAGGGGACATGTATCAATGCAAAAAAAAGATTGTTTTTTTTCAGGAGCAGTGATTTTAATAATGCTTAAAGTGAAACAATAGAAATGAAATATTCATTCAAATATCGTGCCTGGGGGATCCCCTTAGTCTGCCTGTAAAGTAGCGCATCCGCCTGATATGTTTTACTGTGCCACAGCAAAGCGACATTTCTAAATGAAAAAAATGTCATCTAAACTTGCTTGCGGCTGTAATGTATTGTAAGGGAAAAACTGCGTGGGTCCCCCCCCCCCCAGTTCATACCAGGCCCTTTGGCCCTTAAGGGGAACTCCACGCCAAAATTAAAAAAACAAATTGGCATGGGGGTCCCCCCCAAAATCCATACCAGACCCTTATCTGAGCATGCAGCCTGGAGGACAAGATATGGGGGGGCGAGCGAGCGCTCCCCCCGAACCATACCAGGCCACATGCTCTCTACATTGTGAGGGTGCTTTGGGGACAAGGGCCTCATCCCCACAACCCTTGCCCGGTGGTTGTGGGGATCTGCGGGCGGGGGGCTTATCGGAATCTGGAAGACCCCTTTAACAAGGGGACCCCAGATCCCGCCCCCCCATGTGAATGGGTAGGGGTACATTGAATGGGTAGGGGTACATTTTCCCAAAAACTGTGTTTGAATAACCGCTACACAAATACCGTGTGACCAATTTATTCTCTAGGGCCTCTGCTTTAAAAAAAATATATATATATATATAACAAATTTTCTAGAAAAAAAAACAGATTTTCACATGTAAACAAAAAGGGCCAGAAAGTGCCTGGTATTCAAATGGTTAAAATCATGCACGCCCGTGTAACAGCGACAAGCGATGCAAATTTTACTATCCATAGGTGACGCTTTAAAAGCCTTTACAGGTTACTACTTTAGATGTACAGAGGAGATCTAGTGCTAGAATTGCTGCCCATGATCTGACGGTCGTGGTGATACCTCACATGTGTGGAACGATCGCTGTTTGCGTGCGTGCAGGACCGACGTAGTCGTTCTCCTTTGCGCAAGATCATGGGGGGGGGGGGATGTGGGCGATTTAATTTTTTTTTTACTTTTTTTTTTACACTGTCGCTTTAAGTTTTTTTTTATCACTTTTATTGCTGTCACAAAGAATGTAAACATCCCTTGTGATAATAGGGATATGACAGGTACTCTTTATAAAGGGATCTGGGTTCCCCATATCGCTCCTCTGCCCTTAAAAGCATTTGATCCCACCAAGACCAGTATGATCAAATTCTTTTCATTTCTAAAAATGGGGCAGCATGCGAGGTGGTAAAACCAAGGCTTAACTCAGTGGCGTCGGGGGGGGGGGCTGACCGGTGCTATAGCCACGGGTGGGCCCCCAAAAAGCCCCAGGTCTGGTATTGGCTATTGACAATTATTAGCTCCGAGTTCCAAAGCCTTGGGTTGGCTGGGAACTCGGGGCTATACAGGGGCGGACTACCCTGCATAGCCGGGTGACATACGAAGTCACGCCCCCTGGACCAGCTCCACTGGTCCAATGCCGGGACGTGTGACTTCCATCATAGGAGCCGGTCCAGGAGGCGGGACTTAGTGTGACACTGCGGCCACGCTGGGTAAGCGGGAGATCCCCTCTCTGTGTAAACTGGCGTCTCTCCTCTCCCCATGCACTGGCAAGGCTGTGCTGAGGGTCAGTGGCGAGGCTGCGCTGATGGGCACGTTTTAGGCTGCATTGATGGACACAAGTAAGGCTGACCTGATTGGCACAGATCAGGATGCATTGATGGGCACTGATCATGCTGCATTGATGGGCACTGATCAGGCTGCATTGATAGGCACTGGTGAGGCTGCAATGATAGGCACTGGTGAGGCTGCATTGATTCGCACTGGTGTGGCTGAGCTGATGGGCACCGGTGAGGCTGAATTGATGGGCACTGGTGAGGCTGCATTGATGGGTACTGGAGAGGCTGAGCTGATGAACACTGATCAGGCTGCATTTATGGGCACTGGTGAGGCTGAGCTGATAGGCACTGATGAGGTTGCATTGATGGGCACTGATCAGGCTGCACTGATAGGCACTTGTGGGGCTGCATTGATGAGCACTGATCAGGCTGCATTGATGGGCACTGATCAGGCTGCATTGATAGGCACTGGTAAGGCTGCATTGATAGGCACTGGTGAGGCTGCATTGATGGGCACTGATCAGGCTGCATTGATGGGCACTGATCAGGCTGCATTGATAGGCACTGGTGAGGCTGCAATGATAGGCACTGGTGAGGCTGCATTGATTGGCACTGGTAAGGCTGAGCTGATGGGCACTGGTGAGGCTGCAGTGATGGGCATTGGTGAGGCTGCATTGATGGCCAGCTCAAATGAGCCCTCAACCCAGACTCAGTATGCTGTCACTGAGGCCTGCCAGACAGCACTGGAACAGGCCGCAGCCCAGCCAGGCAGCAACCAGAAAGCGAGCCAACCCCCCCCCCCCCCCTATGATGCGGGGCTTGGGCTGGACTTACTTTAAAATGTCGGAGGGGTTATCAAATTTACCTTCGGGCTGAAGCCCCTGGTCTTTTTCCCACCTAACACCTCTGGCTCAACCACCTGGTTTTACCGCCCCTTAACCATGTAAAAAAAGTCGTAGGGTGACATGCTCACTCACCATACTGTATCTATGGAGGAGCAGCATTGTCACTGTCAATTTGTTAGGACTACAGAACATTCCCCCATTCCTTTTCTCCTTTTCATGTAGCATATGAGTAGGAGTGATATCTTACTTTTGAGTTTCATGCTGCCTGTTCATTCTATGTTTGACTCTTCTGGAGTTCATATTGGTAAAATGTGGCAAAAAAATCTTACAAAATGTACTTCCTCTATACATTTCAAGTCTTCATTTTTCAAAATTGACAGGAGTGGCCCTTAAAAATCAGAGGGGTTTATCAAGTTTCTTATAAAGATGAGGTAGAGTTTGAGTCATCATTATATAATTATGGTTCAAATGACCCTGTACCCCATCCGCAAGGAATGGCAATACAAGATGCCTTAATAATCTTCTATAAACCTCTTCTGTGCCCCTCTCTGATTTCATTTTGCTTTCTTTCATGGTCCGGACTCTGTGGCTGAGCCCTGACGCTCACCATTCTGGTGGCCAGAAAGTGTCTGCTTCAGACATGGGAATGGTTTCCCCGAGCCATGAATTCAGAGAAAGCAAATGTATGTCAGGGGCTGATGAAGCTGCACTGACGGGCACTGATGGGACTGCACTGATGGGCACTGAAAGGCTGCACTGGCGGGCACTGATGAGGCTACACTGATGGGTACTCATATGCTTTGGCACTTGGTTATCACTTTTAATGTACAGAGAGGAGGAGCTGAAGCTCTAAGAGACAAAGGTGGAGCCTAAAGAGGAAGGGGTGTGGTCAGAGGCGGCTCTAGACTTTGTGAGGCCTTAGGCAAAACTAAGACATGAGGCCCCACTCACTCCCATAATGGGAAAACTAATTCAAGGGATGAAAATGAACTGTATTAGGGGGGTACAGTATAGGGGAGTGGACAGTACAGGGGGTAGGTAAGTGGGCATAATAAAGATATATTTTCCTCAAGCAGAGCTGCACAGGGAAGCTGCTCTCACAGATCCTACCTATTCTGGTAGGCTGTCACAAAGAGAGAAATAAAGGGGGATGGGTGGAGAAGGAAGGAAGGAAGGAAGGAAAGAAGGAAGGAAGGAAGGAAGGAAGGAAGGAAGGAAGGAAGGAAGGAAGGAAGGAAGGAAGGAAGGAAGGAAGGAAGGAAGGAAGGAAGGAAGGAAGGAAGGAAGGAGAAAGAGAGAAAGAAAGAGAGAAAGAGAGAAAGAAAGATGGAAAGAAAGATGGAAGGAAATAAAGAAAGAGAAAGATGGAAGGAAAGAAATAAAGAGAAAGAAAGATGGATGGAAGGAAAGAAAGAAAGAGAAAGAAAGATGGATGGAAGGAAAGAAAGAAAGAGAAAGAAAGATGGATGGAAGGAAAGAAAGAAAGAGAAAGATGGAAGGAAAGAAAGAAAGAGAAAAAAAGATGGATGGAAGGAAAGAAAGAAAGAGAAAGAAAGATGGAAGGAAAGAAATAAAGAGAAAAATGGCAGGAAAGAAAGAGAGAGAAAGATGGATGGAAAGAAAGAAAGAGAAAGAAAGAAAGAAAGATGGATGGAAGGAAAGAAAGAAAGAGAAAGAAAGAGAAAGAAAGATGGATGGAAAGAAAGAAAGAGAAAGAAAGAAAGATGGATGGAAGGAAAGAAAGGAAGAGAAAGAAAGATGGATGGAAGGAAAGAAAGAAAGAGAAAGAAAGATGGATGGAAAGAAAGAAAGAGAACGAAAGAAAGATGGATGGAAGGAAAGAAAGAAAGAGAAAGAAAGAAAGAAAGATGGAAGGAAAGAAAGAAAGAAAGAAAGAAAGAAAGAAAGAAAGAAAGAAAGAAAGAAGGAAAGAAAGAAAGAAAGAAAGAAAGAAAGAAAGAAAGAAAAAGAGAGAAAGAAAAAGAAAAAAAGAAAGAAAGATGGAAGGAAAGAAAGATGGAAGGAAGGAAAGAAAGAGAAAGATGGAAGGAAAGAAAGAGAAAGAAAGATGGAAAGAAAGAAAGAAAGAAAGAAAGAGAGATGCTCTCTCTCCTCTTCTGTCTGGCTGTGCCGGCAGCAGGGGGAGGGGGGAGATCTGTCAGAACAGGCTCTACTGAGCGGCTCTCCCTGTCTGTGATGTAGGTGAGCTCCAATCACACGTCTCACTCGCAGCCTGTATCTCTCTCTGTAGCAGAGCGAGGGGACTCGGGACTGTGTGATGGCGGAGATCTCTGCTGCTGGAAGAGGCGGCTCTTTAATTAGGTAAACAATCCAGCTGTGCGAGGCCCCTGTGACTGCGAGGCCTGAGGCCACCGCCTATTTCGCCTAATTAGAGAGCCGCCTCTGGGTGTGGTTTACAGATGACAGGGTGGGTCTTAAACAGGAATGGGTGTGGCCTTGACAGGAAGGGGTGGGTCAATTAGGAGGTGCACAAGTTTATTCAGGCCTAGGCTGACTAATAATACATCAAATACAAATACATGTGACTAAATACATCACTGGGCTAAATAGTTCTATATATAAATAGTTGAAGCAATACAAAAACATCTAACTTAAATATACCCTGCGACCCTCTTCTTTTAGACATCAGTAAGAAGTACTCACCAAGCCCCCTTTATGGCCTCTATGCCCATTTGAAGTCCTTGTTTTACTGTTGAAAATAATCAACACTTCCTGGAGTGTCGGAACATTCAGGTTCCCCACTGCTCAAGCCCCCCTCTATTATGTCAATGTTCCTTTGGCTCCCAGCAAAGATTTGAGTGATCCACAGAAACTGGGAGCAAGAGCAGGGATCAGGAGAGAGTGCCATGAAAGGGCATGAGCAAGATCCTATTGTTGTGGCCTGTTATATTAAAAACAGAATTTTTGGTGTGCTGCAGCCATTTTACTAGTATAATTTTACCCCATCAGATTCCCTTTCAAGTGTAATGGTCCTGGTTCACCTACTGGTGGCAATGTGGTTCTCCGGACAGAAAGTTGTAGTTCCAGTGTCCACCAGCGGGTGTCTCATAGCAGCCAGCAATTCCTAGTAACCAGTCTCTATCTGATGCTGGTTACTGAAAGGGTACTTAAGTCCCTCTTCTGCTGATACACCTTGCATAAGTGTTTGCTTTGCTTGCTATGCTAAGTCAGATGCTGCTACCATTTGACTTGATCCCGAACTTGCTCTCATTCTGCATCCTTTATCCTGCCTTATATCTGCTCCCCTTGTTCCTGATCCCAGTCCTGGTGGTTCCTCCTTCCTTGCATCTCCAGTATTTCCTGTGACCTGTGCTCCTCATCTTGTACATATTGTATACCGTATAGTTAGTTAGGCTTCTGAATTTTGGTTATATGGTTGATGGCCATTTGTATTTTTTTTTCTTTGCTGTTTGCTGATGTGTGCATGTCTTTTGTTTTACTATTAATGAATTTACTTTATTGTATAGAGTCTGGTCTCAGTTTCTAAGTGTAGCCATGCAGATCTGTCCATTCTTGCTGCAGATTACTGACAAATGCCTTATCTGGCATATGCTTCTCGGAGTCCATTCAAACATCAAGCAGAAATAATTGAGCTCTGATAAAGGAAAGCATGTTTGGCCCGAAACGCATTGGGCGTTATATGATCATTTTATGAAAAATTAAAGCACCTCTGGACTATTTTAACCACTGGTCCTGTGCTTGTTCAATGTCTACATGCCTTAAGTCATTACTCACTGAAGGAAAGCCTAATTAAAACATCCTTACCAGAGCAAATTATCTCATCAAATGATTATGGCTTTTCCATGCTCACAAAATGAATAAGCTTTGAAATCCCAATGTTTCTGTTATGATTATGACCCTGTGCCTAACCCCTGTGCTCAGGCTCACCTGAGGCTTGGAGTCTAAGCACCAACTGGTTTTTACCAGAGCTTCAGCCAGTGGAAATGGGTTTCGTTGCATGCTGGTACCAGGTTGTGCTTCCCAGGATCCCCTACCAAGGGGTGAGCGGGAACAAGGAGGCTACACTGTACCCTAGCGGATCATCAGGAGAATAGTCAGGTCCAGTCAGGGGTTGAGGCAGGCTGCGATCAAGATAGAAGTGGTATACAGGCAGGGGTCGGGGCAGGTGGCAAACAAGAGAGCAGTCAGGACAATCCAGGTCAGCAACAGTCAGACAATCTCACGGGTAAGTATTATAACTCTTTTGAAACAAGGAGTACCTGGCGAGAAGATGTAGCACTAGCCAACTCCAGGGCTAATGTTTAAATGCTCCACTGGAAGTCCTTTGTGAGCAACATTAAAAGTCCTGACGGGGATTTCTGTGAGCCGAATTGGAAGATTTTGTGGGTGCCATAGGAGGTACTGGCAGGGATACTGGAAGTCCTGGCAGGGATTCTGCGAGCAGCATTGGAAGATTTTGTGGGTGCCACAGGAGGTACTGGCAGGGATACTGGAAGTCTTGGCAGGGATTCTGTGACCAACATTGGAAGATTTTATGGATGCCATAGGAAGTACTGGCAGGGATACTGAAAATTCTGGCAGGGATTCTGTGAGCAGCATTGGAGGTTTCTGTGGGTGCCATAGGAGGTACTGGCAGGGACACTGGAAGCCCTGGCAGGGATTCTGTAAGCAGCATTGGAAGATTTTGTGGGTGCAATAGGAAGTACTGGCAGGAAATTGGAAGTCCTGGCAAAGATTCTGTGAGCAGCATTGGAAGTAGTGGCAGGAATTCTGTATCTCCCAATGGATGTCCTAGTGGAAGTCCTGGAAGTCCCAGGAGTCCTGGATACTTAACAGCCTCCTTGATATATCTTTTTGGATTCTGAGACAACATGGCACCACCCAGCAGCAAATGGACAGTGTTTTGTGACCTATGGACGTAGGCACTTTTCAAAGACAACACATGTCTACAGTTATCTGGGCTGACTTATGCCGCGTACACACGATTGGATTTTCCGACAACAAATATTGGATGTGAGCTTGTTTTCGGACTATCCGCCAACAAATGTTGGCTAGCAGGTTCTCAAATTTTCCACCAACAAATGTTTGTTGTCGGATTGTCCGATCGTGTGTACACAAGTCTGTCGCACAAAAGTCCACGCATGCTCAGAAGCAGAAGCGGTCGGTCTTGTAAACTAGAGTTCGTAATGGAGAAATAATATTCATGACGTTGCAAATTACGGAATCTCGAAATGCAGCACACAATTCTCTTCTTCTTTAATGGGATAATAATGAAGCTGCTTTTCTGGTGATACTGATGGAGTTATTGTAAACAAAGTTTCAAAGGCTTTTTTATTCTAGTGATATCAAGAATAATATTATTGTGCTTTATTTTATTTATTTTTTTTGGGCAAGTTACCACAACACCATTATCCCATAGTTTTTAAGATCAAAGATACAACTATGTTGGTGTCCCTTGTTAATTTTACATTGTATTTTATAAAATGTAACTGCCTACTCCCAAACTGTCATTTGAAGTAAAACACATAGCCAAGTATTATTCTCCACAATTTTTTTATTGTGCATTAAAAAAAAAAAAAAAATAGACATGCTATCTGCCAATAGAACTTAACCAAAAAGTGCATTCTATGCATCCAAAAATGGAGAAAATTTACCAAATCAAATCATTATTATTCAACCCAAAAAATAATGTCAAAGCAATAACTCCAAGGTCAATAATAAATAACATGTTATCTCCTTCGATTCCACAACATGTCTGGTTGGCGAACGGCCGTTCAGAAACGAACTGAGAAGCGATAAATGAAAAACCCAAAAAGAAAAGCGAGAATCAACATTCACCAAACTTCTACTAACACAAAATTAGCAGAAGGAGCCCAAAGGGTGGCGCTAAGGAGCTGAAAAACCACGTAGTACGTCCAGTACGTCACTACGTTTGTAATTGTTGGCCAACATTTGTGTGACCGTGTGTATGCAAGACAAGTTGGAGCCAACACCCTTCGGACAAAAGTTCACGGTTTTGTTGTCGGAAAGTCAGATCGTGTGTACGGGGCATTACAGTTAATAAAAGAAGCGTGAAGTCATTGTAAATATTAGTCTACATCAGCCTTTCATTCCAACTTCAACCTTCAAAAATTTTCAACGCTTCATACATTCAACCTTTCCAATGCTGGGGAACCCATGACCTAATTTTCCGGTCTCAGGGAACCCCTGCTAAAAATGTGTATATTTACAGCACATGATATATTAGTGTGATGGTCAGTGGGAAGAATGCTCTTTTGTGGTCATCGAGAGGAATTATCCCCGTACTAAAAAGAGAAGTGGTGTCATTTGGAAACCCTCTGAGTGACAGAAATTGGTCATTGCTCAAAGAAACCCTATCAAACTCTGAAGGAACCCTAGGGTTTGAGGACCCTGTTTAAAAAAACCCTGGTCTACATAGTCGAATGTGCAAGAAATTACAGGAGGACGATGTCTTAAGATAGCAAGGAACTCTAGCAGATCATCATAAATTATTTAATCAATGGTCTAATATGATTCTTCAGAAGCAGCATGATCTTTGAGAAAGTTGTAAAATGCGTATCTAGTCAATATTTGATTAGCTAGCTATTACAGTGCATCGTAAAATGTTATCATCTCTCAGCTATTGCATATTTGAGAAAAGTAACACAGCTTCTCTGAGGCTAATCACTTAGAGGAAGAGTAATATGTCTACATGGATGCAAGACTTTTTATTTGCATCTGTTTTCTGTTTTGGTTTCCAATCTTGGAATGTATGCGAGATGAATGGCTGGGAAAGAGTAATTTTTTATTTGGCCTAATCGGCAGTAAGCCTACGAGAGTAGTTACAGAGATGGATGATAAAATAGGTGGAAAGTAGGACATGTCCTATTTCCTACATTCCTTTGGCTTCATTAGAGCATACATTTGCAAGGTCAATCCATCATTGCTTAGCGATCAATGACCTCGACACAAGCATCCATCTCTGCCCTATACCCCGATCAAAACCTAGTAATAAAAATGGACATATCGATATGGCCTATCGCAACAAGCATACCTAGTGCTTGAAATGTTTCAAAGTCAAATGGCAATCTACTTTAAATATCTTTATTATGTTTACATTTTTCTGTTAGGAAACTATTATTGTTTTGCATCTGTTGTAATTTCCTAGAAGTATATAAACTCTTGAAATGATGTTATAATTTTTTTTTTTTCACTTTGAATACTAGACATGTGCACAGCCAAAAAATTTGTTCGTTTTTGTTTTCGTTTCATTTGTTTATTTATTTTTTGTTGTTTTTCGGGTCATTCGTTATGATCGCAATTTGTAAATTCGTACATTCGCACATTTGTACATTTGCATATTCGTAAATTCATAAGTTCGTACATTCGTACATTTGCACATTCGTAAATTCATATATTCGTACATTCGTAAATTCGTAAATTAGAAAATTCATATATCCGTAAATTTGTGCATTTGTAAATTAGAATATTCGGAAATTTGTAAATTCGAAATTTGAAAATCCAAAAACCCGAAAATTCGAAAATCTGAAATAGTAACTAACTATTAAATTATAAGTATTGTAATTTCCTTTCAAATTTGGCTGTTAGTGAACGTAACAAATACGAATTTATCCGAAGTTACGAATTATCCGAAATAACAAATTCTGCATCTAAACAAATGGAACGGAACAAATGAATAATAATAATAAAAGGTTTTTATTATTATTATTGTTATTTATTATTACTAATTCATTACGTTCCATTCGTTTGGATACGGCATTCGTTATTTCGGATCATTCGTAACTTTGGATAAATTTGTATGTGTTATGTTCACTAACAGCCAAATTTGAAAGTTAATTACAATACCTATAATTTAATAGTTAGTAATAGTTAAGTTATTATTAGTTAATTACTATTTCAGATTTCCAAATTTCCGAATTTACTAATTTACAAATTCACTAATTTACTGATTTACGAATTTACGAATGTACGGATTTACAAATTTACGAATGTACGAATTTACAAATTTACGAATGTACGAATTTACGAATCTACAAATTTACGAATGTACGCATTTACGAATGTACGTATTTACAAATTTTCGAATATTCAGAAAAATTTGTTAAACGGGTTTTCGTTCGGATATTTCCGAATTAATGAATTTGTCGAAATTCGTTAAAAAACGAATTTGGAATTAAATGAATTGCACATGTCTATTGAATACACTATTTTTTTTCTGCATGAACATTTAACAGGGGGCATACCTATGATGTTGCAGAACATTATGGATTTTGTAAAGCGAGAGCATGGTAAAAGCTTTTTGCCTTCAAACTGTATTTCTTATTGAATCTCTATACCTACCCATGGGAACAGAGCAAGTAGAAAGGGAGAGGAAGGAGTATAGGGGTCTGAAAAACTCATTTGTGAGTTAAAATTGTATTTTTAAGCTTTGTAAACAATATTTTAACAGAGCAGTTAAAATTAGACAGATACACATATAAAGAACATCCAACATATAGGGAATACCCATGATATCACAGATTTTCTAAAGCAAGACCATGATAGAAGCTGTTTGCCTTCAAAAATTCTTTCTTATTAAGCTTCCATACCTACCTATTTGAACATAACAGTAGGAAGGGAGAGCAAGGAGTATAGGAGTCATTTGTGGTTTAATATGTTACAATTATCTCTGTAAACATCTTTTTGTTTACCACAACAACTAAAATTAGATAGATAAACATATAAAGACCTTCAAACATATAGGGCAAGCCCAAGATGTCACAGAACATTATGGATTTTCTAAAACAACAGTATGGTAGAAGCTGTTTGTCTTCAAACCTTATTTCTTATTGAGCTTCCATACCTACCCATTGGAAGAGAGCAATAGAAAGGGTAGTATAGGAGTCTGACAAACTCAATTGTGTGTTAAAATTTTATTTTTAAGCAAATTATTTTTTTAACAGAGCAGCTAAAAGCAGCCAGGTAAACATATAAAGAACATCCAACATATAGGGCAAACCCAAGATGTCACAGAACAGTACAGATTTTCTAAAGCAAGAGCATGGTAGAAGCTGTTTGCCTTCAAACTTTCTTTCTTATTAAGCTTCCATACTTAACCATGGGAACAGTAGTAGAAAAGGAAGGGGAAGGAGTATAAGGGTCTAACAAACTCAGTTATGTGTTAACATTTTCTTTTTGAGCTTTGGAAACATTTTTTTTAACTGAGCAGCGAAAAGTAGACAGGTAAACATATAAAGAACATCTAACATATAGGACATACCCATAATGTCACAGATTTTCTAAAGCGAGAGCATGATAGAAGCTGTTTGCCTTCAGACTTTCTTTCTTTTTAAACTTCCATATCTACTCATTTGAACAGAGCAATAGGAAGGGGGGGGGGGGCAAGGTGTAGAGGAGTGTGACAAACTCAGTTGTGTTTTAAAAAGTTACATTTAGCTCCGTAGACATTATTTCTTAACATAGCAGGTAAAAGTAGACAGGTAAACATATAAAGAACATCCAACATATAGGGCATACCCACAATGGTACAGAGCATTATGGATTTTCTAAAGCGAGGGCATGGTAGAAGCTGTTTGCCTTTAAACTTTCTTTCTGTTTGAACTTCCATACCTAACCATTGAAACAGATCAAGTAGGAAGTGGCAGAAAGCCTGACAAATGAGTTTTTTTTGCGCTCTGTAAACAGGGCAGCTAAAAGTAGACAGATAAACATACGAAGAACACCCGAAAGAAACATTTATTGCCATGTTTCATACTAGATCAGTTAAGTGACATCAGCCATCAGCCGCATTGGCACACTGTGAGGTTAAGCCCAAGGAGGTGTGTGACATCTCATGGGCTTATTTATACTATTTATATCTGAGGTTTATTGTTCTGCCAGGAATTACACCTGGAGGCGCTCAAGGCTGTGAGAGAGGAGAAAGGCAGGCAGAGCAGCTATGCCCACCCCTCCCCTCCGTTGTCCATTCATAGAAGCCTTGGTAATTTGTGAATGTGTTCACATAATACCAAGGCTTCTTTGAATGGGCAGGAGGAGGGGAGGGGTGGGCATAGCAGCTACAGCGACTATCCTGTTCAGGATGCATAGCTCATAAGTATCAGCGTCACTCTTCCAGAACTACAGCAATTAGACTTGTACACAACGGAAAATTTAGTTTAGTTTAGTTTCGATTCGTAAAATACATAATTGTTTTCTGTTATATTCGTTATGTTACGTTAATTCATGTTCAGATAATTTGTTATTTCCGTAGAGTGTCGATATTCATTATACCGAAACGATTTGTTTTGTATGTATATCGATTCGATTTGATATATATATGTATATATATATTCGGGATAACGATTCGTAGTTTGGAAAGTCGTTTGTTTATTGAATCCATTACTGAATACAATCACTCAGTTCTTAGGAATGTACTCTTCCAACCTCCAGCACAAAATTATTCAGCTGATTGAACTGTAAGATTTACTCTGAGTTGACCTTTTGTTTCATTAGACCTTTAACGAATGAACGAATCATATCAAATTCATTCGTTATTTTGACTACAATTTCTTTCATATTCGTTGACATTTTTTATTTTTTTCTTTGGACATTTGGATGCATCCGAATGTCCAAAGGATGCAAAATTTGGCCAAATTTCGATTAGTTTCAGAACAATATAAATAATAGAGATAAGCCCAGGAGGTGTCATGCACTTCACTGAACTTACTGTAACTTATAGTGTGCCTTCATTTTATACAAAGGAGATTCATTCCTGGAATTCAACATTAACAAGTAGTAAATGAGATTTAAAACAAACCCATACTGACCTCTGTAGTTGTAGACACCGTGGAGCAGTTCATCTTCAAATTTCACAGCAGAAGCACTTATGTGGTTCAAGTTGTTCTCGCAAAAGTTCAGCTCAGCCTGCTCATCCCTCCAGCAGTGACTCAGCAGCTCAGCTCACCCACTCCCCTTTCAGAAGCCTTATAAATTCTCATGTAAATACAGGAGAGGTGCCCTGGAGAGTGAGTGTGTGTGTGTGGGGCGCTTCAGTCTTTGGGGCAAGGTGAGATTCTAAGTGAACGACTTAAAGAGGAACTTCATCTGGGCATGTGAAAATGAAAAGACATAAGCTACAAATACTGTAGCTGCTGACTTTTCGCGAAACAGCTACTTTCCAGCCCAGGGAATCCAGTGCAGGTCTTCCATGCAGGGCTGCAAATCTTCCATGCCACCATCTTGACTTCAGGAGCCAGCTGTCACTTCCAAGTGACTTACAGCTAGCCCCCGACTACACATGCGTGAAACATGGGGCATCTCTGAGACCTGTCCTGTAACCTCCTGAGATGTGTGATGTTACCCCACGAGGCTAAAGGGGGAGGGGGGAATGGCTGACCAAGGTAACGTCATCCTCATCTAGGCAAGATATAAGGAAATGGGAACCACCAAAAAAAAGATACTTAATTCCTTGAAAAGTAAAATAACTGCAATCTTTTAAGGGGTGGAGGGGGGGATAGATTATGAGAGGAACTTTCATGTTCAGGCAGAGGTCTACTTTTCTACTTTGAACTGCTTAAGTGCTTCTGCTGTGAACTTTAGGAATTTCAATATGCAATGCAATATAACAAAGAGTGAAACATTTAAGGGGGTCTGAATACTTTCCGTCCCCACTGTATATTTACATGTTTCAAATAAAAAAAAAAGCGCAAAAAAACCCCCAAAAAAACGATATTTGTAAATAATTTTTTAATGCCTTGTACCATTGCTGACAGCTGAAGTGTAAACAAAACAGTTGTGGTAGGTATCGGTAATTGGTATCGACGACTACAAAAATAAAAAGTATCTGTACTCGTAATCGTAAAAAAAAAAAAAATGGTATTGGTACATTCCTACCTAGAACTTAAGCTGTTGTAGGGGCTTTCAGAACTTTCAGAACTGGAGATGAAGACTGAAATGTTGAAGCGCAATGACTGGGCTGTCACAAAGGATTAAAAAACAGAAGGATTTGAAGGGTAATTTTTCACTAAAGGCTTACATGAAAATCTTACTGCTGCAGGTAGCCCCATGGGACCCTGTCCTCTCTCCTCCACATTTTTCATTCCCCTTGTAGGTTTTATGTTTCAAATAGATAAAGCTTCTAGATGGCTTCTCTGCTAATATGAGTCAGACAATACCAGACTGTGCAATGACATCATCTGTTTGCCTAAATGGCTTTCCTCTGCTAAGTGCAGCTTGGCCCCTGGAATATGAGATGAGGGAGAGAGCTGCTTAAGATTTCGAGCTTAGCCGGCAATATTAATGTGAATCAAATCACATAAAATGAAGTACGTTTCTGAGCTTGAAAGTGAATGTCGTTTAATCTGGAAGCCAGTTGACTTCTTTTCTAAAGGAACAAACAGCAGTTGATCGGAGGTCGCATGACTCATTAAAAGTAGCAGTGAGAGATGATGTGACTGTTGCAGCCAAAAATAGTTGTTGGTGGTTTCTGGTGGATTGAATCACTTCCTGGCTTCTTAAAGAGTCACTGTCACCTTGCCCATTTAGGGCCACTCCAACCCACTGATACTCAGCTCTCCCCCCACCACTTTGTCCTCCAAAATCCACAGTGTTGGCTGGTGTTAGACATTAGAGGGAGCAGCGACATCGTTCCCTCCGTCATGTGACTTGTGATTGCCTACTAGTACCCAAGAAGTGTAACGTTGGAGGGGGTCACATGCTCCCCCATAGCCAAAGGCACTGGTTGTTTTCCCGGCTAAGGCAGTCGGTGGCAGTGCAGAAAAGGTGAGTATCATCGGAGAGCGGGGCCACCCGTTACACAGAAACTGTCACTTTGCCCCAGATGAGCTAAGTGAAAGTGGAGAAGATTTACTAAAACTGGAGCACTCGGAATCTGGTGCAGCTGTGCATGGTAGCCAATCAGCTTCTAACGTCAGCTTGTTGAATTAAGCATTGAAAATAAGTCCTGGAAGGTGATCGGTTTCTATCTAGAGCTGAACCAGATTTTGCATGCTCCAGATTTAATAAATCACCCCCAAAGTGTTTCTTTAATTGCCTTGAGGACTGCCAGGAACAGTCTGTGGCTTTATTAATATAATATCTCCAGAATATTAGACATGTGCGCCGTCAATAAATTAGTTTCGTTTTGTTCCGTTACGTTTTGTATTAGAATGAATTCGTATTTCATAATTTGTGTCCAAAATTCAATTCGGATTCGTACAAAATATGAACTTTCGTTAGGTTCATTAACTTTTCGTAACAATTACAATGTTTGTTATGATGAATTTATCATTATGAGGGGCTCTCACCATCCCTGTGCTGTGCTGACTTCCTGGGTTTTTAACTTTTAGGTTCGTTAACTTTTGGTAACAACTACGGATGTTCGTTAGGAATTTGGATCCGAAATTCGTAAGCGAAATTTCGTATTTCGTACAAAATTGGGAAGCATAGCAATTCGTATTTCAGATCCTCCCGAATGTACGAATTTACGGAAATTCGTACAAATTTTCGAGCTTTCTTTTGGTGGTATTTCATCGCCACTGGGTTTTTTTTTACTTTTTTGCTAAATAAACTATAAAATACCAAAAATTTCAAAAAAACCCCCCCAGGTTTTTCTTCTTTCTAGTAACATTGTACTCCTCCGGCGAAGTGATCGGTAATTTTTTTCCTATTTTTTTTTACACATTATGTTTGTTTATAGCAATGAATTTCATTGCTATATGCAAGCTTTTTACTGAATGAAATTGATTTATTCAGTTTGTTTTGTTGTGATGAGCTGTGATTGGCCACAGTTGATCACATGACACAGATGGGCTGTCACATGGCCCAGTCTGTACCATGTCATCACTGTGACCAATCACAGCTAGCAACACAATTGTGCACAATGAACGGCTTGAAAGGAAGCCATCCATTGTTTACAACTGTCATGTGACTTGCTGTGATTGGTTACATGGTACCGACAGCGAACCGGTACAGTGACCAGTCATTGGCTGTGTCCTGTGGACACAGCTGGTGACAGATCACGCTGCAGGCGCGATCCGAGAGCAGGTCCTACGATGCCCACCCAGAGGGATGAGAGCCCGGCCACGGGGTCATTATGTCATAGACTGGGCGGGAACGGATTAAGCTGAAATTTGTTTTTTACAGATTATATTGTTAAAGAGACCCTATCACCAGACCATTCATTTCAACAAATATCTCCCCGTAAGATTATATGTGCATTTGATGTATTTCCTGCATATTATGTAACTGTAAATTCTTTTCTTGTATAGTTATGCAAAAGCCCTGAGACTGCTGCTGTGCGTAGTTTTTTAGGATGTGATGTCACCAGTGCCAGCAGACTCAGAGCTGTCACTCAAATGACACTCGACTTCGTCATAGTGCCCCATTCACTCCTTCCCCAGTATTGACATAAAGGGTTACGTAGGAAGGTGAGGAAAGAAAGGGAGGAGCTTGATCAGCACAGAGATTAATATGACACCCCTAGAAGAGGAGAGAGTTATGACATTCAAGGAGGAAGGGGGCTATGCTAGGGAATTGACCAGTGGCGGGCCGTTCATTAGGGGCGCCCGGGAGCCGCCCCCTCTATCTATGGCTGCCACATCCTAATTAATGCTCTATGATCCACATGCTGCTACCCCCTATTCATGCGTCCGGCCTCTTTCAGGACACCAGGCACATGAATTACAGCGGCGGCGGTGTTTTTTTTTAAGCACCTGATCAGAGCCAGAGGCTCTAATAGGCTTCAAAATGGGGTTGGCTCGTGGCGCAGAGCATTGCACCATGAGCCCACCCAGGTGTTACAACAGTGTATCACTGTTGCAACACTGTATCACTGTTGCAACACTGATCCTCCTCCCAGCCAACGGGAAGCGGGTCTGATACCCGTCACCCGCTTGGCTGAAAGGACAGGCGATCCTATTGGACGCCTAGGAGGAGTGGAAGAGTTGCACGGCAGAAGCGATGGAGGAGAAGACACAGGAGCCGCTGCCCGCCGTGCACCGCAGCTTGATGTCCGCCGATGCCCCGATCCCCGCCGCTGCCCGGTGTGCCCGCCGATGCCTCGATCCCTTCTGCTACCCGATGTGCCTGCTGCCTAGATGGGGTAAGTGCCAGTGGACCGGCAGACAGCGGGGGGGGGGGGTTGAGGTGCCGCGGGAGGGGGCGTGGCTGTTTCCCGCACTTCCCTAAACAAAAAAACACCAACCACCACTCTTCCTGTACTGGTCAAATTTTCTGCCAAGTTCAAAGGCACATTGCAAGTAAAAAATGTCATTTTTGGAAAAGAAAAACACTGAAAGTAAAGAAACCATCAATTCTAGCCCCCCACCCCCCCCCACTCCATGCACAGCTTTAAGGTAAAAAACACGCTATTATATTTTAAGCCCCCCAGTCCCCAAGCACTTCCTTTTTTTCGCTCTTCACTACTCCATCTCCCACTGTATCTCTACCCCTGGTTTATAGAGTCTCGCCCCAGGTAGGGGAATGATAGGCTTCTGTAGCTGTTATTCAGTTTGCTTGGAAATGGAGGAAGGAGCAAGGACCTGGCTTGCTGGGAGCAGCTGGGAGCTTGCACGCACAGCGACTCCTTAGCAGGCAGGCAGCTAGCTAAAGGAGAGGGAGGTAGGGCACCAGTCTGAGAAGCAGCTGGAAGAAGTGGAAAGGAACATTTTGAAGGAAAAGGACAATTTTTAATAGGTTTGCCTTTTCCTAGTTCAAAAAAATAGAAGGTTTTAATATCACCTAAGCATTTAAAATACTTGAGATTTATGTTTTCTTACGTTGGTGATGGGGACTCTCCAATGTGTATACAGTATAATGCAGGATCCCCTTAAAAGGCTTACATGCCAGCTTAGATACACTGTGCAGTTAGTAGACTTGACCCACTTATATCACTGTGTACAAGGAATTAAACGTTAAGCCTGTAACATGCACTGCCACACTGGTTCATTAGTATATGGCTTACTGCTCATTGCTAATTATAGACACACTTAGTATTCAGAACCTTCTTTAATAATTAGCTTTTCCTCAAAGCATTACCACTGTTGGCCATTATGTGTTTGCTATATAAAAAAAAGAGTAGCATCTGAGAACATCGTTTCTAGGCCATTAAAATGTACAGGTCATATGTGCTTCTTCCTTCCTCTAACAAACGAAACAATGAATTTGTACATCCGTAATGGAAAACATATTCAAATGTATGCATGCATTTCTTTTTGTTACATAAATATTGTGCCATTACTCATTAGCAATGTATATATATTAAAAAGTATGGGCTCAACTGGTATTGGCAGTGGTGACCATGCACGGTATCCATTTAGATGAAGTCCATGCAATACAACAAACAAAACACCCGAAATCATCAAAGCCACTAAATATGTATGTCAATTCCTGGCTAATATGGTGCCTCCTAATTGGTTCCCTAAAACAATTGAGAGAGAAAGAGATCCCTGAGTCTTGTGAGACATATAACATTTACAAGGGCTGTACCTAAAATAATGCAAAAGTGGACATAATTTACATAGGTCATTCAAATTTGACATGTTGGTAGAGTTCCTCTATAGTAACTCTTCTTCTTCTTTCTCATTGCACATAAATAATGGATGCCACATGCCATTGAGTTCTTGACGAAGGAGGGGTGCAGGCTGTCCAACACCACAAAAGGCTGAAGAATGTTTAAGGAGATGACACCATTGACAAGATTTACCACTGACAACAAACTGCTCTTGTCAATGGGGTCATCTCTGTAAACCATTCTGTAGCCTTCTGTGGGTGTTGGACAGCCTGCAACCCTCCTTCGTCAAGAACACAATAATGGCACATTATTTCTGCTTGGGATTCATTTTTTACCTGCAATGAAAAAGAAGAAGAGTTACTATAGAGGTAGAGTTACTTTACCGACAAGTGAAATTTGAATGACATATGTAAGTTAATAAAAAAGCTATGCCCACTTTTGTATTACTTTCGATACAGCCCTCGTATAAAGGCTCATGGTCAGCTTAGACTAATAATGAGGTTTGGCTTCCAGGTAAGATGTGGATGTAGGAATGGAGGATTTATCCCACCCAAAGCCTTGTAAAGCCTCCAGGCCCTGGTACAGAGCTTACTAATGGCTGACAAAACAAATAAGTTTCTTTTCTGCATAACAGATACAAATCTTGGACCCCTTGACCCTTTGTAGATCAGAAACCTAGGTGACACATATACATCACCACAACCTTACCAGCCAGTGCTTCACATTTTCTCCTGGGGAGTCTATTGCTTAAGTATGCTTTTGTTTCTGGATCTGGATCTATGCTGTGACTATAATGAGAAGTTCCCCATCTTACTGTTGCATTTATTTATCTACTCTATATTATAGAAAATGTAATAACAAGAGCTGGAACACACAAAGGTGGGTGGGAACACCCAACATTAAGGTGAACAGGAGCAGAGTTTTGATTTGTGGCAGGGAGACTTTACTATTGGAGACTTCAACAGTATTAGGTGTGAAATACATTGGGTAAAATGGGAAGTGCTGAAAAAAACTAGTGAGATACCATCCCTTCCTTGTACAAAGGTATTCCATGGCCTAAGGAAATAAGGACAACCACAAATGATGAGAGGAAGGACTATGAGATAAACTCTCTTGGTAATTGGCTGTAATTTATTAAGACACTGTAGCCATCTGTAGTAGATAACTAGGTTTTCATGTGAGCTACATTTTTACCAATCAGTGTATGTCCCAACCACCGTCATGATATGAAACAATTAGTCACAGAATCAAAAATACATTTAGGAATATTCAACGAAATAAAGTTCCACCATTAGAAAACCTCAGAGCTGTACTATTGCCCCATAGAACTTATTCATGAAGTTTGAGCACCTTATATAGATGTTCCTTGGAACTTCCTTACAGGAAAGTATAAATGGGTGAAACTCCCTGATCTTTCCAGAATATAGTGAATGGTTTGTTATCCTCAAGCTGGCCTACAAAAACTTTGGTATCTCTTATGAAGAGTTCATGGTCAACAGAAGACTGGCGTTTCATTATCTTATGAGGCTGACACCGATGGCATAATTTTTCCAAGGATTCTATCATGGATACGTGATAGTAAACATTTTTGGGGTTGTATTCAATCAATATGTGCAACGGGAAATCACACAAATACATATAAGTATAACATTTAATAAAAGTAATGACAGATACAGATAAACAAAATATAACAATAATATTTAACTAAAAATGCTCTTCCCGCCACGGGTTCCTCCATTATGGCGTGGCACATAGATGACCAGTTCAGACTCTGCATGATGGCAACTCTAAGATGAGACAAGACCACTACAAGTTCTAGCTATAACATATAGGTCTTGTGTGAGGGAAATGGTCAATGCCCCACTGCAAGCAATTTGACCTTTTCAAGACATGGTCAGTTTGCAGTGACATTCCTTTGGTATGATGTCAGCTAAAGTAACTACACTTTGGAGGCTTGCTTTACTTATTGTGAGAGAATATGCAATTTCAGTAAGGAAATATGAAATATGCAATTTCCCCATCAGCCAGCTTGGTCACAGTAGTGGTAAATATGTAGATACGTTGAAATAGAAAACTACAGTGGAGGCACAATTTAGTTTCTCTGGGAAATCACCAGGCAACCAGGTAAATTCTGCTAAAAATACTTTATTGCCCAACTGTAAGATTCATGTTGTTCCCTATAGCAGTTCAGTATTCTGTTTTTGACTCCTTAAGTGTGACTTTAATATTAAAACCCAAGCTATTCTCTTCTTCTTTGTCATCTTCTCTGACCTTCTGCCTGTTTATAGACTCTTGTTGCTTGTCAATTCAGTATTTTGCTTCTATTGGCTCTAGACGGTGGGTCAAACTTGAGGGATTGTCATACAGCAGAATACAAACTTCCTTGTTGGCAACCACGGCAAATACTCCTCAAACTCTAGGGGTACCTATGCCTGTCATTGAAGACACTAACCAGTGTCAGGGAACTGTCAAGGTGCTGCCTACTCACTCTGCTGCCCCAGTTATCACTGCTAAAAAAAAACCAAAAAAAAAACAGACTCGAAAAATATCATTACCATTCTTTATGGTAATGTCTTGTATGCTATTTTTGTGTAGTCATGCTGTGTACTTTTTGGGCACAGGGACAGAATTGGTTTCTGGGTTGCTGGTTAGTAGGGTTGGGCTTAATGTTCTATCCAAAAATAAGTTTGGACTGAACATTTACTGTTGGGACTTTCATCAGAACACTATACATTTAGGGCATTCAACCTGGATGATAATGAGAGCTTTCTTCTGTCAGTGGTAGCTAAGGAAGCAGTGGGTACCTGAACCCACCATGTCCTAAGCAACTACTGACATCACCCAGCCCATTCACCTACATGACTGAGAATTGCATAATTTTCCAAAGAAAAGTAAGCTGACAGGGGGCTGTTATTTATAAGCCATTAATTAGGTCAGTGTGCACAGGGGGAGCCGCTGGAGCAGCACCTGGAAGATCACAGCTACCACTGCATGTAGCACAGTAATTTTTAGCTTCCCCGATAGCCCTCTGGTTTTCAAATATGGATATGTACTTCAAGCCAAGCTGGGCCAATGTAAGTATGGAAAAAAAAATAATTCCTGGAATTCCGCTATAAAGTAAAAAAGGATTGGCTATAGTTGAGCTTTAAACCCAGCTCTGGGCTCAAACGCGGTGACGTCAGCACGTCGCTCCTCCCTGTCACCGCGTTTGCGCCTGTCCTAGACCACGGGCTGCATTGTGAGCCAGCTGGCTTGTTGAATTCACGCAATTTATACTTATCTATGATGTAAGTGCAACACTTTTTCTATTAAACAAAACCCTTAAGATTTTACACTATGGAGGTTTTATTTCTTTTACGGAACCCCCCCCCCCCCCGTGATCGATTGCTATTGGGCGGTAGAGGCATGACAGCACAATCCCCCTGGATGATAAAGGCCCTGGCTGGGTTTAGAGCCACCAGTGTTTGAGACCTCTCGTGATAGGACATCTCAGGAGCTGGTAAGCGGCAAATACATTAGGTGGAGGTGTTTTCTTTGATATTGGCACTATTCTTTTGGTGAAGTTATTCAATACAAGGGATGCTTTGGAAACCACGTCACCATATGTACTTGTTTTGCATATTACGCATATAGACTTTTTATCACATTTTTAAGTGCAGTTTATTTTTGATTTATTTGTTGTGTGTCTCACAAGAAAATTGCTGCTTTGCATGGTCATATTTAGTTATGATATTATTAAATACACTTGATTTGATAGCGCTGTATTACTTTTTTTAATTTTAGGTATTGTGTTTTGTTTTTCTTTTCTTTAAATTCATTAAAGTGTATTTTTTTCCCAAAAAATTGCGTTTGCAAAACCGCTGCTCAAATACCATGTGACGTAAAAAATTGAAACGATCACCATTGTATGCCCTAGGGTCTCTGCTAAAAAAATTATATAATGTTTGTGGGTTATACGTAATTTTCTAGCAAAAAATATTGATTTAACCGTGTAAACAAATTAGTATTTTGTTTATTTTGATGCTAATTTATTTACTAGATAGGAAAATGGTATTGTGGTCCGATGAGGATCTCAATGATGAATATATACTTGGACCAACGTGTAATATGTTTTGTACTGTGCACTGTATCTGTGTTCGTTTTGTTGATTTAAAGTAAAAAAATAATAAAGAGATTTAAAAAAAAAGCGTTGTAAACAAAAAGTACCATAAAAAGCCAGGCCTTTAAGTGAAACACTTCACTTTACAAATTTGAAGACGTTATGGCGCTTGTGCTGGATAAGTAGTGCTGTAAAATGTCAAAGCACATAGATTGTTTGCCTGGGCTGTAGTATTGATCGGATTGGAAAATCTTTAAAACGCGTTCAATTTATCAATGTGCTGCACCAGACAATGTGCTTATTGCAAATTCTGGCACATTCTGGCAGCAAGCCTTCACATATGAGACCGCTTCCTGATTGAATTCTGGGCAAATGTAAAGAACACAAATTATTGCAGCTATGTAATCAGTAAAACATCAATGTATTTTAGTGTAAGTATCTGAATGTGACCTGGTTTCAGTCCGATCCTGCATCTGTCCTCTGTTGGCTCTAAGACTGAGAACTGAGCAATCAAAGACCGCTGATCACTCAGTTCTCAGAGCTCTGTGAGCCGAGAGTTGATGATTGTCATTCTCCAGCTCTCTGCTCTAACCCCCCCATGCTCACTGGAGCACTGAGCTGTGGAGGGAGCGGCTGGCCCAGGCTCTGAGAGGCTCGCTGAGAGACTGAGCCAGGTGCCGGTCCAGGGTTGCGGGTGGATCCAACCACATTGTTGCGATGTTGCCCCAGCCTGGACCAATTCTGTGATGTCAGCCAACAGCGGGCTTCAGCCCGCTGTCTGCTGAAAATGGGTCACAGGAGTGCAGAACGCACTGCACTTCTGTGATCCATAGGAGAAGTACAGCCAAATGAGCTTTGGCTGTACTTCTCCTTTAAATGGTAATGGGCATCAGACTGAGGACAGCTAATAGGCTAGTGGCAGAAAAAATACTGCAAGGGAAATCTCTGGATTAGAGCTGAATATTGCAGCAATTTTTATGCATTTTGTCTTTTAACAGCTATTCATTTTTATCTTGCATTTGGAGTTCTGCTTTAAGGCCATATTCAAACTGAAGTTGCCGCATGTATTTAGGTGCATTTGGATGCACCCCATGATGTAATGCCATTCCTACCCAAAGCTGAGCATTGGTGGATGAAATAATGAGCGTTGGTGGATGAAATAAGAAGACATGACCTATTGTATAGGTCAGTGATGATGAACCTTGGCACCCCAGATGTTTTGGAACTACATTTCCAATGATGCTCATGCACTCTGCAGTGTAGTTGAGCATCATGGGAAATGTAGTTCCAAAACATCAGGGGTGCCAAGGTTCACCATCACTGGTATAGGTCAACATGCAGCATATATGTGAACTAGCACCATTAAAAACAATAGCAAACATCTGCCCATGTATCAATGAGTGCTAAAACACACAAGTGTAAATGGGTCCTGAAAATATACATTTACCCAAGGGCAGAACAGGGGGGAGGAGGGGAAGAAGCAGCTTACCTAAGGGGAAAACCCTGCTTGGTGAGCACTCCACTGCATGCATGCTCCAGATCGGTGGTGGCTAATTAGTGAACCATGGCCTCCCAACCGGGACGTGACTTTCTGTCTGCTCTAACAACTATTGCTTACACACCGTGCTTCGACATGCCCACACACTAAAACACACCATGCATGGAAAACCACCCTGCCCAATTGCTGGATGGCAAGAAAATGACTACACATACACAGTGCACCCTCCATGCCAACTATGGGCAGCTGGAGCATGGTGGGAGTGGGGAAGAACAGGCAGGGCAGTACGTCCATCTATGACATGCATTAGCAGAAGGGGGCACACCCTGTCCTGGCACTGCTTCTATTCCATCCTGCTCCACAATTGAGTAGCTCTATACTTCTAGAGTCACATTAAAAATCATAGAACTATCTGCATTATGCTCTATTTTTCATGGACTGGATGCATTTTGTTTATACCTTGGATGTTGTCTAGGGATGAGCTTGATGTTTGGGTCGAGCATAAGTTCGACACGAACATCAGGTGTTCGCCCGTTTGCAGAACAGCGAACATTATGGGGCGTTCGCGGCAAATTTGAGCGCCGTGGAACGCCCCATAATGCACTGCGAGATCGCAGTGCATTGCTGTATGATGATTGGCCATAGCATGCAGCTGACCTGCATACTTTGGCCAATCACTGCTCCCTCTGATAAGAGAGCCATAATTGGCCAAAGGTGGGGTGCCTTTGGCCAATCATGACTCAGAGGGACTAAGTCCATGCCCCACACTATATAAGGCTGCTTACACGGCGGCCCTGTGTAGTGTTGTTGACGTGGACAGAGAGATAGCTTGAGTTAGATTAGGCAGGCAGGTTATTCAGTTAGTGGCAGTGTATTTGACATGTATATATATATATATATATATATATATATATATATATACAGTCAGTCTAGTATATATTTATACAGTATATACTCTGCATTTAGCATAGCCTATAAATTCAGTGTCTACTCTATGCATCCAGTGTAGCCTATATCTGCAGTGCATTCCGTGGTGTACTGTTTCTAATACACATCAAGAGGTGTATATATATATATATATATATATATATATATATACATATATACTGTACGCAGTATCTAATACAGTGTGTACAGTTTCTACTACACTTCTGGTGGTGTACACAGTATACTAGACAGTGCAGCCGTAGTACAGTTGCTAATACGGTGCAGGCGATGTACACAGTATCTAATAGAGTGTGTACAGTGTCTACTACACTTCTGGTGGTGTACACAGTGTAAAATACAGTGCAGCCGTAGTACAGTTTCTACTACTTTTCTGGTGGTGTACACAGTATCTAATACAGTGTGTACAGTTTCTACTACACTTCTGGTGGTGTACACAGTACACAAGGCAGTGCAGCCATAGTACAGTTGCTGATACAGTGCAGGCAGTGTACACAAAATCTAATACAGTGTGTCTACTACACTTCTGGTGGTGTACACGGTACACAATACAGTGCAGCCGTAGTACAGTTTCTATTAATTTTCTGGTGGTGTATAAAGTATCTAATACAGTGTGTACAGTTTCTACAGTACTACACTTCTGGTGGTGTGCACAGTACACAAGACAGTGCAGCCGTAGTACAATTGCTAATACAGTGCAGGCAGTGTACACAGTATCTAATACAGTGTGTACAGTGTCTACTACACCTCTGGTGGTGTACACAGTATAAAAATACAGTGCAGCCGTTGTACAGTTGCTAATACAGTGCAGGCAGTGTACACAGTATCTAGTACAGTGTGTACCGTTTCTACTACACTTCTGGTGGTGTACACAGTACACAAGACAGTGCAGCCGTAGTACAGTTGCTAATACAGTGCAGGCGGTGTACACAGTATCTAATACAGTGTGTACAGTGTCTACTACACTTCTGGTGGTGTACACAGTACACAAGGCAGTGCAGCTATAGTACAGTTGCTGATACAGTGCAGGCGGTGTACACAAAGTCTAATACATTGTGTACAGTTTCTACTACACTTCTGGTGGTGTACACAGTACACAATACAGTGCAGCCGTAGTACAGTTTCTACTACTTTTCTGGTGGTGTACACAGTATCTAATACAGTGTGTACAGTTTCTACTACACTTCTGGTGGTGTACACAGTACACAAGACAGTGCAGCCGTAGTACAGTTGCTAATACAGTGCAGGCGGTGTACACAGTATCTAATACAGTGTGTACAGTTTCTACTACACTTCTGGTGGTGTACACCGTACACAATACAGTGCAGCCGTAGTACAGTTGCTAATACAGTGCAGGCGGTGTACACAGTATCTAATACAGTGTGTACAGTTTCTACTACACTTCTGGTGGTGTACACCGTACACAATACAGTGCAGCCGTAGTACAGTTGCTAATCAAGTGCAGGCGGTGTACACAGTATCTAATGCAGTGTGTACAGTTTCTACTACACTTCTGGTGGTGTACACAGTATAAAATACAGTGCAGCTGTAGTACAGTTGCTAAAACAGTGCAGGCGGTGTACACAGTATCTAATACAGTGCGTACAGTTTCTACAACACTTCTGGTGGTGTACACAGTATCTAATATAGTGTATATGGTGTTGCAAAACAAAATATACATCTTCTCTGGAAGGCCACCAAGGAGAGGCAGATGCTCACAGTCCACTAAAAGAGGGCAAGCAGCCTCTGTGTCTACAGTCAACAGTGCTGGTTGTGGACATTGTGAATCCTCTGCAGGTGGTCGTGGGGCACGCTTGTCCTTTTTTTCTGCTGCTTGCTGTGTTATTGAGCCAGAACATGGAGAAGAGTTGGTGGAGTGGATAACAAAGCTGTCCTCATCCTCCTCATCCTCTGTCACCCAGGTTTAGAGTAGTTTGCCTTCCAACTCAGCTGCCAAAGCAGCCTATTCCACTGGCAACTTGTCCACAGTCACTCCTTCTGTAGCTCCACCATCATGCACGGAGGAGTCCCCAGAATTATTCGACCACAGTGTCGGGTACATGCAGCTGGAGGATGTGCAGCGATTTGAAGGCTCCGATGTTGGTTCCCAGGTTAAGGAAGGTAGTAATGTGAGCCTAGAGAGAGGGGGTGCTCAAGAAAGACAAGAAACTATCAGTCATGTTCCCCCAGCTGCAGCATACTGCCAAGTTTGCTCCAGTGATGAGGAGGGAAGTGATGATGAGGTCGCTGACTGTTTTTGGGTGCTTGAGAGAAGAGAGGAGGAGGCACAACTCCTATGAGGCAGGATGTCCTCTAGGGAGCAGCTGAAGGGCAGCCACCCTATAGCCTCACACTGCAGAGGTCCGCAGGTGCAGGGTGCTGCTGACTCCCTGCTGACTTTTAAAAGTTCCTTGGTGTGGGCCTTCTTTTTGGAAGGCAATGTTTTGGCCTTGTTGGACAGGGCGGTCAGCAGTAAGATGCATATTACCACTGACTCATGGTCCAGCAGTCATGGGCAGGGACATTACCTTTCCTTCATGGCGCACTGAGCCATGAAAGCCATTTTTGAGTCCCCAGCAGGACTCAAAAAAAGAAAACCTCCACTCTATACAAAACAAAAAAGTTGTCTTTAGATACAGTACGTTCTAGGGGGGTTAACCACAGGGGCAAAGGCACATTACTTTTATTATGGATTATCAGTCATTTATTAGTAATTGATGACAGTGAGATGACAAAGTGGTTTAATGAGGAACTGAACTCTGGAAACAGTGCCAAAAATAGGCTGTCAGAGGGTAAAGGACCAGTAACCTGTATTGCCTTTCGCTCCCTGCAGGTGATTCTTTCCCATTACTGTCTTACCAGCATAGTATAGTCTTACCAGTGTCGTATACCAGTATAAATAGCTATAAGGGTAGTGTCACGCACGCGGGCTGAGTCCGATTTGACGAGAGGGCTTCCCTTGCGGCTAAGTTCCAAGCACCCATGAAGGTGAGAACAAGGAATGCTAGACTCAAAGACGCACAGGTGCCATTTACGTAGATCTGCTGAAAGCTGCTGGCAGCACAGCAGAACTGGATAGCTGACAGCTGGCCTGTCAGGACAGTTGGCAGGACCTCTGTAGCCCCAGGTGTGTAGCAGAACCAGGGCAGCGACCACAGGCAAGATAGCACCCGAGGAAGAAACAGGAACAGGCTGGCAGGCCCGGACTGAAGAGGCATAGTCAGGATGAGAGCCAAAGTCCTACACAGGAAGGCAAGCCAGGGTGTATGCAGAAGGGTAGTCAGGAGCAAGCTAGGGTCATACACGGTAGAGCAAGAGAAGCAGAGTCCTTACAGCAAGCCGGGGGCAAAACCAGGTATCAGGCAGCAGAGAAGTCCAGAGGCAAGCTGGGTCAGTAACAGGTAATCCAAAGAATATAAGAAACACAGGAGCAAGGAGTACTGGTAGCTGAAGATCATCCAGCAAAGTCTAAGTGCAGCCACTGACCTTATATAGTGTGTTTGGCGCCAATTCTGGCAGCAGGTGTGCGTGAACGTGCATTTCTACGCAAACGAGCACGACCATGTAAAGTATTGGCAACTTTGCCAGGTCTTTTCCTCAGCACCTGCACATTTTTATTCTTCTGTCTCCTTTTCAGCACATGCTCATTTTTATTTTGAATAGCATCCTGACAGGTAGATGTACAGGATCGCCTAGGCACAGGAAGTATACTGTTATTTTGCAAGAGGAATTCAAGACAAAGGGTACATTTTACATGGCACTACATAGGCACAATTAATATTTCCAGATGTTCCCTATAAAAAAAAACACATCTTTACTTTTGAGTCGGGTCCAACCTTTGTTAAAATGCAGATCCAGCCAGATATTTTTGTTACTGTTTTTGGATTGTGTAAGGAAATGTTAGAACCTTTTTCCTGTTCTTATTGCTGCTGGAATCTCCATTTAGAGATAATAACCTATTTCCTACCCTGGCCACACTATTGCACCCTGGCACATGGCATCACCAGAACAGAAAGTTAGGAAACATCTCCCCAAAGGGAAAAAAACAGCAACAAAAACCTGACATCCCCACTATATCCAAAAAATAAATTGGCTTTTCACAAATCTTAAGTTTACAAAGAAAGAGATCTTAAAAAATTATAAAATTGATCAACTTATATTTTTGCAGGTATACTTATCGTATTCATGTTGACCTTTCTCCACTCTGGGCTCTTCACAAATCTTACGAGAAAACACTGTTCTTTTTCAAGTTTCCAAAGAAAGAGATCTTAAAAATTTAGAAAAGCGATCAACTTATTTGTGGGCAGGTATACGTATAAGATTTGTGTGCCGATTCTGACTGCAAGTTTTTTATGTTCAGGTTTAAGATACTTCAAAATATCAGGGGAACTGAACTGGAATGCTTCGAGGACCATCCTCATTAGTGGAAATCCTCATCAGATTTGTGGAGCATTACTTACCTTAATTACCTTAATTAAATCCTTGAATTGCGAAATTCAGCTTTTGTTTGTGTGTGTGTTTTTTTGTTCACAAAAACCTAGCATAAATAATCTTTTATTAAAGCCCAAGAGAAGTCACAGAAGTAGATATGAAATCAGATATACTGAGAACCTTTATATTCCTAGTCTTACTTCTACATCCATCAGCTGATTCACCAACACCATAAAGCCAAATATTTGTCCTGATTCAGTTGAGTGCTTTCCAGGTTGAGAGGACTCTTTCCTGCTTCATAAATATGTCCCTTAGTAATTACACTGAACAGCCATAACTTTATGACCACCCACCTAATGTTGAGTACGACCCCTTTTGCCACCAAAACAGCCCCTTTTGCCACCAAACCAGCCCGCTGAGGCATAAACTCCACTTGACCTCTGAAGGTATGATGTGGTATCTGGCACCAAGGCGTCAGTAGCAGATCCTTTAAATCCTGTAAGTTATCTGGAGAATTTGGAGGTCAAGCCAACCCCTCAAACTCATTGTTGTGTTCCTCAAACCATTCTTGAACCTTTTTTTGATGTGTGGCAGGTCGCATTATCCTGCTGAAAGAGGCCACTGCCATCAGGTAATACAGTTTCCATGAAGGGATGTATTTGGTCAGCAACAATGTTTAGGTAGGTGGTGTGTGTCATCCATATGAATGGAAAGGCCCAAACAGAACATTGCCCAAAGGCTCACACTGCCTCTGTTGGCTTGTCCTCTTTCTATACTGCATCCTAGTGCCATATTTTCCCCAGGTAAGCGAGGCACACGCACCCAGCCATCCACATTATGTAAATGAAAATGTGACTCATCAGACCAGACCGCCTTCTTCCATTGTTCCGTGGACCAAGTCTAATGCTCACGTGCCCATTGTAGGTGCTCTTTAGCTGTGGACATGGGTCAGCATGGGCACCGTGACCGGTCTGCAGCTATGCAGCTCCATACACAACAAACTGCGATGACCATTTTTTCTTCACATCAACTTCAGAGACAATTGCTGCCTAATACATCCCACAACTTTCAGATGCCATTGTAATGTGATAATCAATGTTATTCACTTTAACTCTCAGTGGTAATATATTTATGGCTGATCGGTGTATTTCATGGCTTCTGAAGAAGACATTTTATAAATTATTACGATTTCAAAAGAGGAAACTTTTAAAGCCCATGCAGATTAAAATATACAAACTAATACAGTTCTATGGTCATTAAAGCGGAGGTCAACCCACCCATGCAAAAATTAAAAGCCAGCAGCTACACATACTGCAGCTGCTGACTTTTGATAATAGGACTTACCTGTCCTGGAGTCCAGCGATGTCGGCACCGCAGCTGATGTTTCCATCAGCTGTTGTGTGCTGCTGCCGCCATTGCCGGTAAGGGAACCCGGTAGTGAAGCATTACGGCTTCACGCCGGGTCCCTACTGCGCATGTGCGAGGCACTGCTCCTACCTCCTCCTTGAAGGAGGAGGAGGGAGCCGAGCTGCTGACTTAATTTGCCACAGACTGGTCTTCCAGAAGTGGGGACAGGGTATCCGCCCCCCCGAAAGGCCGAAAAGTGCCAAATGTGGCACCAGAGGGGGGATGAAACAAGTGAGCGGAAGTTCCACTTTTGGGTGGAACACCGCTTTAATAAATAATTTAAAGTACATTTCAATGCAACTATTAGCCTGTTACAATTTGCTATATGGTATGCTGCTATATATTATCCAGCCCCCAGCTGGGGTTAGTGGTCTCCACTGCTGATGTAAGGGAGACACCGATGGGGAACTTGATAAAGGGAAAACTCTGATGGGGACACCGATATAAAGGGGGGGCTTTAATGGGGAATTAGATGTCAGGTAGGGAATTTGATGTAAGGGGGACTCTAATGGGGACCCTGATATAAGGGGAGGGGTTGTGTTGGGGAATCTGATGTGAAGGGTACTCTAATGGGGAATCTGATGTAAGGGGGGAATCTGATGGGGAACTTCATATAAGAAGGGACTTTTTTGTAAGAAGGGGCTCTGATGGGCAATCTGATGTACAGTGGGGAAAATGTTGGGGAACCTGATGTAAGGAGGGACTCTGATAGGGACCCGATGTAAGAGGGAACTCTGATGGAGAAACTGATGTTAGGGGGAACGCTAAATGGCAAAGCGAGAAGAAACACAGCGAGACACCACAGAGGTTCCAGATTCAGATCCGGATCCTGAAAGGTTTGGACTCTGATGGAGAATCCGTTGAAAGGTGGGTGCTCTGTTGGAGAACCTGATGTATTCAGGAACTCTGATAGGAACCCTGATATAAGGGGGCAATCTAATGGAGAACTTGATGTAAGGGGGGTCTCTGATGGGGACCCTGATATACTGTAAGTGGGGGGACTCTGATGTGAGGAGGATTCTTATCATCCTGTGAATATTTGTAAAATATACAATGTGGCCATCATAATAGAAAGTTTGGAGACCCCTGCCTTATGCAGTAGCACACTAACTGGGAGATGGAGTTTTAGGACTGTGAGCCAATCGGGTGTACTGCATATACATGTTGCTGTTAAAGGAGAAGCTCGTTTGGCTGTGGGTCCCAGGAGCGTAGTTTGTTCTGCACTCCTCTGACCCGTTTTCAGCAGACAGCGGGCTGAAGTCCGCCATCTGCCGACATCACAGAGACGGTCCAGGCTCGGGCAAGATCACAACAATGGAGTCGGGATTCGCCCACATGCCTGGACCGGCATCAGGCTCAGCCTCTCAACGAGCAAAGAAATGACCTCATCTGCCTTTTGCTGCTTTTTTCACTGTCCAACCAGCAGGTTAAAAAGCACTCTCTCCCTAACTGTGTGGCAGAGCCAGGGCCATCTTTAAGGCAGGGCAAAAGGGGCATCCGCCCTGGGCCCCATCATTGTTGTGGGGCCCAAAGCAGCTGCCTCATACTTGCCAACTATCCCAGTTCAAATTCCCTTCTCCCTTGAAGTTTTAGTCCCGTGCTGTGTCCTGATATCTCAGTGTATAAGTTCCATTACTAATGTTACTCAGCTCTGCCTATTGTTGTGCACAGATGACTCACCTTCAGGCCCTCTGTTTAAATGTAAATAACCTGCATTGATATGTAAATAACTGCAACATTAATATGTATATTATGCCCCCCTGAGGTCATATCCACCATCACTTCTGCTGAATGCTGCCCACTGGGGAGGTAAAGGGACATGCTTGAAAGTCCTGCCTACAACTGTGTTTATTAAACCTATCATTAGCCTTTTCTGCAAGGCAAGCAAATTGGAGGTGGAAACCTTATTCAAAATAACATGGTGCCACAGCACCCTGAATTGTGGTGCATTTGAATATGCACATCTCAGCAGATGTGTGAGGGTGTCATTAACAATGAATGGCACTGCTGTGTATCTGCTAAAGGGCAGCATGTTTCTGTGGTGTCAGGAAAGTGATTTTGCATGCGTTCCCGACACACACAAATGTGAAAGCAGGCTAAATGTCTCAGTTACTTTGGTGGTTAGTGTAAATCTTTTCATTACATTGGGGCTTGGTGTACAATCCTTTCATTCACACTAGTGGCCAATGTGAAGGTCCCCTTTACATTGGTGGCCAGTGTTAATCCCTCCTTACATTAGTGGTTCCTGTGAATGCTCCTATTACATTAGTGGTCAGTGTAAATCCCCATTACATTAGTGGTCAATGTGAATCCCCATTACATTGGAGTTTTCTGTCTATTGATGGGTCCCCTCACCTCCCCAGTCCATGGTGTGCAGGTAGTGAGGAGATGATGTTCTGTAACCTTTATCAACCAATCAGTAAGCAGTAATGATGTGCACTAACCTCTTGAAACCAATCACTGAGCAATAAGGATATGCAGTAACCTCTAGCAACCAATTAGTAATCAGTAACAATGTGCAGTAACCTCTAGCAACCAATTGGTGAGTGATAAGGTTGTCCAGTAACCTCTAGCAACCAATCAGTGAGCAGTATTGATGTACAGTATTCTCTAGCAACCAATCAACAACAAGCTGTAACCTCTAGAAAATAATAATTAAGCAATAATGTTTGCTGTAAAGTATAGCAGCCAGTCAGTGAATGGTAATGATACACTGTAACCTTTGGCAACCAATCGCAATCACTGCCTGATCTGATTCAGTAAACTGATTTTGAGTCTAGCTTCTATTTATTGTAGACTCAGAGTAGGTGCATGGGGGAGGGGGGCCCAAGAAAATGTTTGCCCAGGGTCCAATCAATATTAAAGACGGCCCTGGGCAGAGCTGTGTAAATGTCAGGACTAAATGTCCAGAAATACAAATATGTTAGCAGGTAAAACAGCTCCAAATATTTATCTCATAGGTGTATTTACATATTTTCTTGTTCGGATTTGAAAATATAGTGCCAACTGTTTGCTTATTTATTTTTCATGAGTATGTCTTTTCTTTTACTGCTCATTAATAATGCAATCAATATTTTATTTTCACATTAAAAAAAGTCTTTTATCTGCTAATTAATATTCATTACGTATGTTTTATTTATTTTTTTTCAGACCCATATGTGAAAGTGAACTTGTACCATGCAAAGAAAAGAATTTCTAAAAAGAAAACTCACGTGAAGAAATGCACCCCCAACGCCGTGTTCAACGAACTGTTTGTGTTTGACATTCCTTGCGAAGGCTTGGAAGATATAAGCGTGGAGTTTCTGGTGATGGATTCAGACAGGGGTTCCAGGAATGAGATTATCGGTCGATTAATCCTGGGGGCTTCAGCAGATGGAACAGGTGGAGAGCATTGGAAGGAAATCTGTGAGCATCCTCGAAGACAAATTGCCAAGTGGCACATGCTGTGCGACGGTTAGCAGTTGAGAATTCAACGGACTTTTAGCGCCATCTTTTATTTATTTATTTCTTTTTTTTTTATTTATATTCCATGTGAAATAAGGAGCTTGCAATGAAATTTCTTTTTATGCTAACACATCATAAAGTAAATAAAAAATAAATAAAAAGAGAATAATAATACAATAACAACAAGAGACAAAAAAATATATTGTTCAACCAAAATTAAAACCCAACTCGGGGCATTTTATTTTTAAATGGTGCCCCAGCCTTACTGAAAATAAAAAAAAAAGCAGGCCTGGCTACAATACTTACCTTCGCTCCAGTGCTGTTCACTGCAGGAATTTCATTCTGCCACTAGATGTCCTCATTCTTCTGGGTTGAAGAATGCCCAGCATGACTCGACTCCGAAGTCTGAGGAAGTACAATGATGCAGAGTGTTGTGAACATCCCTCCTGAGTGGGCGTAGTTATGACCCCCTGCACTCACGGTGTAATGAATGATGCAATAAGAGGTGCTGACATGTTGACTGCAGACCACCCACCACCAGAAAAAGATCCATAGAGGTGGAGGACTCTGCACATCACAGGACTGGCCTGTAGACATCTGGGAAAGGTAACAGTAAGTATACATATAAAAGTATAGAAAATACTCATGGGTGAGGAATGGGATCACTTTGTGGGGGAGCCTGGAATGCAGATTTGGATAAATAATCTAATAAAGCAAAAATACAAAGCACCTACCAAGATACAAAATTATTCTTGTAATTTAAAGCTGGAAAAATAGTTGAAAAAGCGTTAAAAAAAAGTGTCTTGCCCTCAAAACACGTAAGCAGTGAGCGTAAATAATTTGGGCCTTTTTGTTACCGTGGTCATACATTTTGCACTATCATCAACTGTGCCACGAATAATTATTCATATCATTGGTATAAACCACCTAAATATGAAGTTTCATTAAAAGCCCAGATATTCTCCAATAGAGTTTGTGGTTGGTTACATAGATTTTATTGTTCACATTTCAGAACAAGAGATTAGCTTGGATCCCTTACTCAACACCTTTTCAACCAAAGGGCAATGTGGGCATTTGCCCCAGTTCTTCCAACACAAGAGCTCACCAATGGACCAGAAGTAGAGCCTAGGAAAACAGGAACGTTAGGAAAAAAGAAATGTTACCCTCTGTATTAACATGTATGAAAAATTATATTCAGGTACTAGCAAAGTTTTATAAAAACATCATCTAAAAGGCATCATCTAAAAAATGCCTTGATGTGTTTCGCACAACAGTGCTTACTCATAGGGCCTTATGACTAAACACTGCTGTGCAAATGTACTTCCTGTAGACCAGCCTTTTTCAACCCTGGGGTGCCTTCAGGTGTCTTTGGGGGTGCTTTGGCAAAATGCCTAGAAATTGCCCGAAAATTGTATACCAGTCAAGGGGTGGATCAAGCCCGCCTATTAGTTACATAAAGCCACAGGTTTTTATTTTGCACCATTATAACCTTCTAGCCGCCAGTGTCCTAACAACCAATGATATCACCGGTTGATAAGGAAGATGTTGGGCACCTGCACAGCATCCTTGTTTGCCCTTCCCCATCAGCACTGGGATCACACTAGCTGAGTGATGGAGAGAAACTGAGGGAGAAGAGAAACATTAGAATACTAGTCAGTACCAGTGTGCAAAAGTGTATTTGCTTTGGAAGAATAAATCACCTCTAACGTTGAGTGTCCTACATATGTGGATGTTGATGCATCCATATTCGTTTTTTAAATTTTACAATGGGGTGCCTCGAAATGCGGAATATTAAAGGGTATATTCACTGAAAAAAGGTTGAAAAATTCTGTTGTAGACAACCACTCTCTTTTTGAGAATACTTACAGGTTATTGGAGCAGACTGTGATTGGTCTGCCTCTACTGTTATGCAGCTGTTGCACAAAAGCTGAGGTCTGCAACTGGCACCGGAGAGAATACGTTTGGGGTTCTCCACATGGTAACAAAATGACCCATCTGACAACCATTTGTATATCACTCCCCAGAGGGCCCAGGAAGTGAATAGAGCACCCGTTGAAAAAAAAAAAAAAAAGTCTCCATATTTGGATTTGCTTAATCAATATAAACTCAAAAATGTTCAGTAAAAATATAAATTTTGTAAAAAAAAAAAAAAAAAATCATAAAAATTAGATATTTGCCTTGGACCCACTTAAAGAAACCCAGCACTTCCATCTTGATCAAGTAGTAGAGATCGGTGGGAGTTTATTATTGCAAGGTCAAAAAGTTTTGAAATAACTATTTTTTATTTACATATTTAAGCTCAGATCTTGCAATATTGGCATACCATTGAGAATTTGGAAACTTTCCTGGCCATTTGAGGGTCCTGATTAATGGAAAAATCCCACATCCAATCCATTGATGTAACAATACCAAATGGAGGAGTGAATGGCTATAAAAATTGGTTTTATAGTGACTGCTTCTGTCAGCATATGTGGTTTTTGCATTACCTTCTTTTAAGTCTTCAGCTTGCATATGAGGTTATGTATTTTTCTGAGTAAGGCAAGTTGGTCAAGATTTTCTACAGTTGTATTCCCTTTAATACTCATTATAATAAGAGTTCTGTAGCTCTTGCTATTGCGTAGGGTTTGACTGTTGGGCCTATACAAGCCAGGGATAAGATCACAATTATTTCTGACAACCATTTGTATGTCACTCCCCAGAGGGCCCAGGAAGTCAATAGAGCCCCTGTTGAAGAAAAAAAAAATGTCTCCACATTTGGGCTACAGTTGTATTGCCTTTAATATTCATTATAATAAGAGTTCTGTAGCTCCTGCTATTGAGTAGGGTTTGACTGTTGGGCCTATACAAGCCAGGGATAGGATCACAATTATTTCTTTATAGCCATAAATTACGAAATGTAATTTTGTGTTGCTCCTCCGAAACCTAACACAAACCCTATAGTTTGTTTAGTGCTACTCACCTTTTACCGGTAAAACTGGGTTCTGATTGAGAAAATTCCACACATGGCACCCCAACCATGCTGTTCTGAATGCTAGGTTTGTTTTTGTTTTGTTTTTAATTCTGACAATTTGGGGACCTCAAAACAAAGCCTAGGACCCAAATTTGACACCTTTACCTTCAGGATGTACATCTCTTGTATGTATACCCAAAACTTTTTTTTTTCTGATTTAAATAGAATAGTCAAGGGTCAAAAACCTTGTCAGTCAATTTTTTTTGTTGTCATGTCCCATTGGGGAGACTTCCCTTCACTTCCTGTCACGGAGACAGAACAGGAAGTGAAAGTTAATTGCCACAAACTGAGAGGAGTTCCCTACTTAAACAGTTGTTCCCAGAACAAGTGTCCCTATTGGCAGATTTGCCCTTCCATTTTGGGGGCAAATTTAGGATTATCCATAATTTTCAGTTTTTTTTTTTTACAATAGTCAAAAGGACATCTAGGGATTCTAAATCTTTTTAGGCTGGCCATACTTTATACAGTTTTTTTGTTCAATTTCCTTTAGATTTACCTTCAACTATGTAGTCCAAGGGCCTGCCTGGTTGCATACAAATTGAAACTGTTTAGGTTTGACCTCATATTATATTGTTTTGGTAAATCTAAAGGAAAATTTTACAAGAGAATTGTGTATTGTATGGCCAGCTTTTGTGGAGTCACAGACAGCAAAAAAAAAACTTGTCAAGGGGCCAAAACCCTTCACAAGTCTACCCAAAACTAAAAAAAAAAAAGAAAATTTGGTTATACATTCAGTTTAGTAGATATAGAGTAAGTGACTAGTTAAAACGAACCACCAAGTTGGGTTGTGTATAAATATTTGTACAGAATTTACCACTTTTGATCACTAAGTGAACCCATTTATTTAGGTGAGCTGTTTTTTTTTTTATTTCATTTTTTTGGAGTCTTGGAATTATACACACAGCTTTGTTTTTGATCGAGCTGCTGGTCGAAACATTTTCATATTAGGCTGTGCCGTAAACCTCGTCTTTACATGTCCATTCTACAAGGAGAAAATTGAAACCAATGAACTGAAAGACTGTCAATGAAGACTGAATAACCTGCTTTACATGACCTGCGCCCTTGACACATGCATCATTGTTCCCTTTGTGAGTTGTTGTATGAAGTTGTGAATTTTAATACAGTATGTGATAAAATAAAGAAAAAAAAAATACACAAGTGAAATATTGCACGGTATTTCAAGGGCTTGGACCCCGAATCAGCGGGGTCTTGTGAGTGATGTGGGCCTGTGCACTACGGTATGTAGCATAATGTTCTATTGAAATATTTACCAGTATGTCCCAAAAACAAATAATGGGGTAGTAACTGTTTTGTGTCATTGGAATAAACAAAAAAAAAAAATTCTTACATTCCAACTGTGTAGCAGGTTTGCATTCTAATGTTGTTCTGAATGTTCATGTTTTTTCAAACTGCACTATTGGTGTATACGTGTTGAGATTTTTTTTTTTTTTTTCAAAAATTTTCTACTTTTTTTTTTTCCCCCCCAAAAGTCACAAAAGGAGGAATAGATGAAAATTGAAGGGTCAGTCCAGCAAAACTGATTCTTAGTGACGGGCTGAATCAACAACTATGTCTGTTAAAGTGTATGTCTGGCCAATAAATAAATAAATATTATAATTTTTTTAAATTTAATTATTCTCCCATACATGCACTTAAAACTCAAGGGGACATTCCTTTGCACCTGTTCCTGCCTCCACCTAAATTCCACAGCCAATATGAGTTGGCCCCCAAACTAACTACTGGATTTGGAACTCTAATAGAACATCTCACCACTGGATGACCCAAGAGATATAAAAAAAAACAGTTGATGATTTAGCCTACCACTATCCACCCAGTTTTTTTGATGGGTTGATCCTTTAAGAAAACATTGTTTTTACATGCTAAAGGGGGCTGGGTATTTTTTTTTCTCCTCCCTCTTCAAGTGCGTATACAACCTGGTATTTTATGTGCAATATATGGGGCACAATTTTCGATTTCACTGTACAGAATATCTAAGTTGTATTAAAGATAAAGGCTATGCATTTTAAGATTTTTTGCCATGCTTGTTTCATTATTATGAAAAACATAATACAGTTTCACTTAAATGAATAGGGGGTGGCTGGTTGGAAAAAAATACTTTGAACATTAATGTTTTCATCATATCCACATCCATCATTTTTATGCCAATCTCAAGCAAACATAACGGGATATTTACTTACTTCCTAACATATCAAAGTGTTCGAGAGAAGAATTGTCTCAAACTGTCTTTAGGGTACATATCAACCATAAGGATGAATGAAATTTTAGCAAAAAAGGGAAGATTTGTGCTCTTTTGGCAAAATGCATTGGAGTTAATGGGGAAGGTGAAATTAAAGAGACGCTGGGGGTTATCTACTAAAACTGCATAGTGCAAAATCTCTGCATAGAAACCGATCAGCTTCCAGGTTTTATTGTCAATGGTAAAGTGGTTGTAAACCCTTTTTAACAATTCCAAAAAAAACCTGCAAGATAAAGGCATAATGAGTTAGTATGCATGGCATACTAGCTCATTATGAATTACTTACCTGAGATCTAAGCCCCCACAGTGTTCCTCGTTCACCGCTCCAGCGGCCGACTTCTCCCCTGGGTGGGGTTACTTTTGGGTATCGTGGCTCCGGCGCTGTGATTGGCTGGAGCCGCGATGACGTCTATCCCACGGGAGTCGCCGGCACAGTACAACTGAAGCAACGGCACGTACGTGCCGTTGCTTCAGTTTGCTTTAGTGTGCATGTGCCGATGACGTCGGCACATGCAAATACAGGGATATCTCCTAAACCGTGCAGGTTTAGGAGATATCCTGTGTAGCTGCAGGTAAGCCTAATTATAGGCTTGCCTGTAGTTTAAAGTGGTTGTAAAGGGTTTACAACCACTTTAACTGAACAAGCTGAAGTTAGAAGCTGATTGGCTACCATGTACAGCTGCACCAGAGTGCACCAGTTTTAGTATATCTCCTCCACCGCCCGTTGCTTTGTCCATTTTGGGCAAATTAACTGTGGGGTTGATTTACTAAAACTGGAGAGTGCAACATTTAGTGCAGCTGTGCATGGTAGCCAAACAGTTTCTAACTTCAGCTTGTTCAATTAAGCTTTGACAAAAAATACCTGGAAGCTGATTGGCTGCCATGCACAGTTGCACCAGATTTTACACTCTCCAGTTTTAGTAAATCAACTTCAGTGTCTAGACATAGCCCAGCTCCATAAGTATGTATAATTACTCAGCCATGTTCATTTTCCTTGATCTGAGTAAACTCCAGTGTAACACAATACAATCTCCTGCTCTCAGGAGCCCGGTCAACTAAGTAGGTGGCGCAGCCAACCCCCTTAAAAAAAGTAAATGGAATGTCACAGGTCTTGCTGCCCTCCTCAGAACAATGGGTATCCTTAGAACTGAAACATCAGGCTATGAAACAGTGCTCAGGCCTGAGCGGTCAATCCTCAAGCCCAAATATTGTTGTTTGGGGGGGCTTATTTCATTACCTGTCTAAGCTTGACATCAGTCTACACAGGAGTTTACAAAAAGAAAAGGAGGCCGCACTGACCTTGTGCATTACCAAAGATAAAATGTATTCATAAAATATAACAAGAATTATACTCACAAACAAGCTTTAAAACAAGGCTTATCGATACTCCAGCAATTACGAGCAATATCTCTAGATGCCTGCAACCTGGACCAGATATTTGGAGGAACCAGATGGCATCGCAAGCGGCTTACACGTTACGAGGGAGAGCATTGCTGTGGCTCTGAGGAAGAGGGTTCTGCCTCGTAACGCGTAAGCCATTTGCGATGCCATCTGGTTCCTCCACATATCTGGTCCAGGTTGCAGACGTCTAGAGATATTGTTCGTAATTGCTGGAGTATCGATAAGCCTTGTTTTAAAGCTCATTTGTGAGTATACTTCTTGTTATATTTTATGAATAAATTTTATCTTTGGTAATGCACAAGGTCAGTGCGGCCTCCTTTTCTTTTTGTAAACTTCTGTGTAGACTGATGTCAAGCTTAGACAGGTAATAACAGAAGCCCCCCCAAATAACAATATTTGGGCTTGAGGATTGACCGCTCAGGCCTGAGCACTGTTGCATAGCCTGATAATCAGGGCTCCAGCAGTGTGGAGAAGCAGTGATGGGACGTGGCTTTGTAAGTATACATGCCTAGGGTGAGCTAAGTGACAGGTCTGAAAGCATCTATTTAAGGTGGTAGGTGATCAATTTAAATCCAATCTGAAATGGCACAATTTATTAATCAAGACATAAAACAAGGCATAAAGTGGGTACGGAAAGTATTCAGACCCCCTTAGATTTTTCACTCTTTGTTATATTGCAGCCATTTGCTAAAATCACGTAAGTTTATTTTTTTTCCTCATTAATGTACACACAGCACCCCATATTGACAGAAAAACACAGAATTGTTGACATTTTTGCAGATTTATTAAAAAAGAAAAACTGAAATATCACATGGTCCTAAGTATTCAGACCCTTTGCTGTGACACTCATATATTAAACTCAGGTGCTGTCCATTTCTTCTGATCTTTCTTAAGATGGTTCTACACCATCATTTGAGTCCAGCTGTGTTTGATTATACTGATTGGACTTGATTAGGAAAGCCACACACCTGTCTATATAAGACCTTACAGCTCACAGTGCATGTCAGAGCAAATGAGAATCATGAGGTCAAAGGAACTGCCTGAGGAGCTCAGAGACAGAATTGTGGCAAGGCACAGATCTGGCCAAGGTTACAAAAAAATTTCTTCTGCACTTAAGGTTCCTAAGAGCACAGTGGCCTCCATAATCCTTAAATGGAAGATGTTTGGGACGACAAGAATCCTTCCTAGAGCTGGTCGTCCGGCCAAACTGAGCTATCGGGGGAGAAGAGCCTTGGTGAGAGAGGTAAAGGAGAACCCAAAGATCACTGTGGCTGAGCTCCAGAGATGCAGTCGGGAGATGGGAGAAAGTTTTAGAAAGTCAACCATCACTGCAGCCCTCCACCAGTCGGGGCTTTATGGCAGAGTGGCCCGACGGAAGCCTCTCCTCCTTGCAAGACACATGAGAGCCCACATGGAGTTTGCTAAAAAAACACCTGAAGGACTCCAAGATGGTGAGAAATAAGATTCTTTAGTCTGATGAGAACAAAATAGAACTTTTTGGCCTTAATTCTAAGCGGTATGTGTGGAGAAAACCATGCACTGCTCATCACCTGTCCAATACAGTCCCAACAGTGAAGCATGGTGGTGGCAGCATCATGCTGTGGGGGTGTTTTTCAGCTGCAGGGACAGGATGACTGGTTCAATCGAGGGAAAGAGAAATGCGGCCAAGTACAGGGATATCCTGGACGAAAACCTTCTCCAGAGTGCTAAGGACCTCAGACTGGGCCGAAGGTTTATCTTCCAAGAAGAAAATGACCCTAAGCACACAGCTAAAATAACGAAGGAGTGGCTTCACAACAACTCCGTGACTGTTCTTGAATGGCCCAGCCAGAGCCCTGACTTAAACCTAATTGAGCATCTCTGGAAAGACCTAAAAATGGCTGTCCACCAACATTTACCATCCAACTTGACAGAACTGGAGAGGATCTGCAAGGAGGAATGGCAGAGGATCCCCAAATCCAGGTGTGAAAAACTTGTTGAATCTTTCCCAAAAAGACTCATGACTGTATTAGATCAAAAGGGTGCGTCTACTAAATACTGAGCAAAAGGTCTGAATACTTAGGACCATGTGATATTTCATTTTTTAATAAATCTGCAAAAATGTCAACAATTCTGTGTTTTTCTGTCAATATGGGGTGCTGTGTGTACATTAATGAGGAAAAAAATGAACTTAAATGATTTTAGCAAATGGCTGCAATATATCAAAGAGTGAAAAATTTAAGGGGGTCTTAATACTTTCCGTCCCAACTGTATGTACACAGATTATTTTCATTGATCGTGAAATTAGAAGAGATCTATTTTTATCGTCATTAATAATACCATGAGGTAACTTAACCAGCCCGAATGGCTACAAAAAATTCAAATTTGCAAAGTCTGAGCCCTTCTGATTGCACTTACAGTAATAAAAAATAAGTAGATGAGAGCAATAAGAAGATGCAAAGAGGCCCCCAATTGCCAACAGTTTTCTAACAAGAATTTAGCCCACATCTTCTATCCCATTTTTATGGCAGGGCCAGATGAAAGGAAACAAGACCATTTTCAACCCCACCCCTACCATCTAAGGCAGGGGTCTCCAAACATTTTAAATAAAGGACCAATCCACTGCTCTTCAAATATTAGGGGGGTCAGACTGTGGCCAGTGGGAGTAGAAAAATGCCCTGGCATCGGTAGGAGTAAACAATGCCATAGGCTTGGTGTTCAGTGGGAGAATAAAACCCTTCCAAATTAGTGTCAGTGGGAGGAACAATGCCCCATAATTGGTGTCAGAAGGAGGAATAGTGCCCCATTGTTGGTGTCAGTGGGGGGAATAGTGCCTCATTGTTGGTTTCAGTGAGGGTAATAGTGCCTCGTCTTTGGTGTCAATGGAAGAAATAGTCCTCCAAGGGCTGGATAAAGACAAGCAAATAACCACATCTGGCACAGAGGCCGCAGTTTGAATATCCCTGATCTAAGGTAACTGGGACTCAGACATGCACTGGGAGATTTTCTTTCACTTCCGGCCTCTAAGACAAATCAGGAAGTGGGAGAAAATCCTTCCAAACGTGAGGGAATCCCTGGTTGTCACCATAACTAGTGTCCCCATTGGAAGATATCCCCTTTCTTTCACTTTTGGGGATAATGGTAAACAGGACAAATAGTGATGGTAAATCTTCCCAACTGAGGCACAGACTGCAAAGAAATAAAAATGTGACAGGTGTTCTAATCCCTCTCTACTCTATCCAAAACTAAAACAAAATTTCATCATTAATTATACTTTAATCTATATGTTTTTATTTTACCTAAAAATGACTTAAGCCTCGTACACACGATTGGATTTTCCGACGGGAAATGTGTGATGACAGGCTGTTGGCGGAAAATCCGACTGTGTGTACGCTCCATCGGACAATTGTTGTCGGATTTTCCGCGGACAAATGTTGGATAGCAGGTTTCAAAATTTTCCGTGGACAGAAGTCTGTTGTCGGATTTTCAGAGCGTGTGTACACAAGTCTGTCGGACAAAAGTCCAAAGTACAAACACTCATGCTCGGAAGCAAGGACGAGCCAAAAGTGGTCGGTCTTGTAAACTAGCGTTCGTAATGGAGAATTAACATTCGTGATGCGGCAAATTATGAAATCTCGAAATGCAGCGCACAATTCTCTTCTTCTTTAATAGGATAATAATGAAGCTGCTTTGCTAGTGATACTGATGGAGTTTCTGCAAACAAATTTTCAAAGGCTTTTTTTCCTAGTGATATCAAGAATAATATTATTATGTTTTTTTTTTTTTGGGGGGGGGGGGGAAAGTTACCACAACACCATTATCCCGTAGTTTTTAAGAACAAAGATACAACTATGTTGGTGCCCCTTGTCAATTTTACATTTGTATTTTTTAAACTGTAACTGCCTAATACCAAACTGTCATTTGAAGTAAAACACATAGCCAAGTATTATTCTACACAATTGTTTTATTGTGCATTAAAAAATAAAATTAGACATGTTATCTGCCAATAGAACTTAACCAAAAAGTGCATTCTGTGCATCCAAAAATATAGAAAATATAACAAATCAAATTATTATTCAACCAAAAAAATAATGTCAAAGCAATTGGATGGTGGGTGGTGTGTCCTACTAGATACGACACCTCATCCCGAGTCAAAGATCTCAAAATGGGGGAAAGGGGATGATGGGATTATTGCGGTGCCACCAAAAAACAAAAATATTGAAACAATTTTTTATATAAAATCATTTAATTTATTTTATTGATATCAAACATTTTAGATGTTTTTGATATCAATAAAATAAATTAAATGATTTTATATAAAAAATTGTTCCAATATTTTTGTTTTTTGGTGGCACCGCAATAATCCCATCATCCCCTTTCCCCCATTTTGAGAGGAATGTCAAAGCAATACTGTAACTCCAAGGCCAATAATAAATAACACGTTATCTTCTCCGATTCCGCAACATGTCTGGTTGACAAACCAGACAGAGACTGACTGAAAAGCACGAACTGAAAAGTGCGAAATGAAAAGCGCTAAATGAAAAGCGTGAAATGAAAAGTGCGAATCAACACACACCAAACTTCTACTAACACAAAATTAGCAGAAGGAGCCCAAAGGGTGGTGTTAAAGAGCTGAAAAAAACACATAGTACGTCAGTACAATCGTGTTTGTTGGCTGACTATTCCTTGCCGTTTGTATGCAAGACAAAATCCAGGCACACGCCTTCGGACAAAAGTCAAAGATTTTGTCTGCGGAAAATGTGATCGTGTGTACGAGGCTTTACCTGAAAATTCTGGTAATATGACACGGCGGGTCCCAGGTTTCTTTCATCTGCAATGTAGTGGGAAGGTCCATTATGAAGTACCCATGTCTCTTCCTGGCGATATGGGTGTTTCCTATTGGCTGCTACAAGTGTTCATCATCTAGCCCTCCTAGAACTTTGCAAACATTCTTCACTGGGTCCTGAAGCATGATATCATGTTGGGGGAAAGATTCAATTTGATTCAGATAAGCAGCGATGAGCCGAGAAACCAATTAATGGCCACTGCTACCTGGAGGCGCTTTGGGGGATCATGTAACAGCGGATTCAGGTGAGTTCTGGGCCTTTAAAAAATAATGATTGGGTGAGTGAAGGTTTGGTGGTAACAGATTGTTTTTTTATTTTTACAAGAGATGAACTTTACTTGTCTCACTTGCACATAATAAAAAAAAGGAACTCTGATGCCACGTACACATGGTCGGATTTTCCGACGGGATATGTTGGATGTGAGCTTGTTGTCGGAAAGTCTGAACCGTGTGTATGCTCCATCGAACATTTGCTGTCGGACTTTAAGCCAACAAATGTTTGATAGCAGGTTCTCAAATTTTCCACCAACAAAACTTTGTTGTCGGAAAGTCCGATCGTGTGTATACAAGTCAGTTGCACAAAAGTTCACGCATGCTCGGAATCGAGCAGAAGGAGCCGCACTGGCTATTGGACTTCCCTTTTCTCGGCTCGTCGTACGTCTTGTACGTCAAGGCGTTCCCACGTTCGTGATTGTTGGCCAACATTTGTGTGACCACGTGTATGCAAGACAAGTTTGAGCCAACAACCTTCGAACAAAAATCCACGGTTTTGTTGGCGGAAAGTCCGATCGTGTATACGGTGCATAACAGTTACATCCATGGTTTTGCACATCCTTCTGCTTTACTGTAGTCATTATTTGGCATTTGGACTTAATTAGTGATTTGAAGGAGGGGGGGGGGGGTTTGTTGAAGTCTAAATTGAATTTCACCCAGAAAGCTCTGGTAGTTGTGCCATAAAATGGAAATAAGTCAGATAGCAGTAACAATTACCAGCAGACCAAGCCTCATCAGTGTTTTATGTCTACAGTATAATTTGCTCAGGGGTCACTTTTTTTCTCTGGAAAACTGCACGCATGTATTAAAAAAAATCAATGAAAAGGTCAGAAGTACACAGTTTGTGATAAAGTCATTCTCCCCTTAATTAAAAAAAAAAAAAAAAAAAGCACAGTAGCTTAAACAGCTAAACAATACAAATCAAACTTATTAGTTAAACTTCTATTTTGTTTCTCTTATCCCATAATAAGTACTGAGTGCCAGTGTCTGGTGCTTACTTTACCAGGGTGACAACATTGTTGCTGTTGGGAACATTCCTCCTCATGCCAGATACCATTGCCAATGCCTTGACTGGTGTAATGGTCATCTTTACTCACGTACAGCTGCCTATACAAAAGCAAATAACAAATCAAATAAAACAAGCGAAGAGAAAAAACAGGGGAGGGCGGGTGGACACCTTCTGCACGTTTTCCAAAGAGTGACTGTGAAGTAATTTCCAGTGGCTTTGGCGGGCTCACAGTTATGACCCACCCCTTGCCTCTCTCCATAGGACACATGGTTCGTCTTTTCCCTCCACAGTCATGTTACTCTGTGCTTAATGTGGTGTTCCAGCCGAAATTAAACTTTTTAAATAAAAATACTCCTATAATACACAAGCTTAATGTATTCTAGTAAAGTTAGTCTGTAAACTAAGGTCTGTTTTGTTAGTTTATAGCAGTAGTTTGTTATTTTATAAACTTACAGCAGGCCGTGGCCATCTTAAGTGTGGGCATCTGAAACCAGACTGTATTTCTTCCTGGATCTCATCCTTGCAGATCTCCCACATGCTCAGTGCAGCACAAGCAGTGTAATAGGTTTCAGGTCAGGTTTCCATAGCAACAGCAGTTTCAGAGGAAGTTGCCGCCCCTTCCCAGAAGGCATTGCAAACAGGAAATGATGCGATGGGCCGCGGCCAGGGAGGAGGAAGTGAAAATGAATACGGCAGATATACAGTAGGTGCTGACAAAAAAAATAAAAAAATATCCAATTTGTTTACAGTGCACAGTTTAGTGAGGGATGCTGAAGAGTTGTAAAAGTGGGTGGAACTCCACTTTAAAGGCACGGTGTGATCCTTTCTCTTCTCCCAGATATTGTAACTGACAACACAGTCCTGTCAACATTGCCTGAAGCAGTGAATGAGCATGGTCCTACAGAATGTCCTCTACGATCTCTCCTCCCAGACCCAGAGACCAGAATGCTGTAGTCCCTACGATGTGCAGGGGCTGTGAAAAGGGAATTTCCTGGAACAGGTAATTAAAAAAGAAAAATGTGCAGACATTAATGCACCAGGTGAGGACCTTATTTATTTATTACTTATATAATAATAATAATATGTAGCAACCTCTTCTAGTTAGGCTGCACGGCTAAATTTAGTTTTATGGTGGCTTGGCTTCACTGCGGTCAGTGGAGCAGTGATAGATTGTTATTTTGTCTGGTCAAGGATTCCAGGTTGAGTGTTTGATCTCTCCCACCTGCTTCTGGAAGAAGCTTCCAGGATATACGTCAGGGATAATTAAATGACCAGCGTGAATATGTGTTAGCATAGAACAAAAGTACCCCCCCCCCCCCCCCCCCATGTACACACAGGGACTTTAAAGGCAACGGAATATGTATAGTGATTACAAAATTGTATTAAATATTTTTTTTAAATTGATGCATACATCACCATACATAAAAATAGTAACAGAGCTGATTACAAAGCAGTTGTCTCCTGATAATAGCCCGACGCGTTTCAGGACCTGTGTAGAGTCCTTTCCTAAGGGGAATTCCATAAGGAGTTCATTAAACAACACTCTAGAACAGGGGTCTCCAATCTATGGCCCTCCAGTTGTTCGGGAACTACAATTCCCATCATGCCTGGTCATGTCTGTGAATTTCAGAGTTTTACAATGCCTCATGAGAGTGTAGTTCTGAAACAGCTGGAGTTTGGAGATCCCTGCTCTAGAATAAGGCATAGCAAGCATTAAGGGTCCTATCACAAAGAAACATCCATTCAAAGATATTATCTATTGCTCTAGAGTACTTTCTATATTGCCCCAGAAAGCATCCTATGTAATCAAAAATGGACTTTAGCTCAATTCAAGATTTGCTTTGTTATAGGGAACACCTAGGAATGTTAGTAGTGCGTAAGCGGTACTCTGAAAAATTGACTTTAGCTGTGTATCTACAGTGTGAGAAGCAGAGGTTAGTCCCACCAAATTTGGAGTAAGATTCGGGGATGTCACTATTGTGTTGCTCACTATTCTCCTTACTCTAGATGAAGCTGTACCTGAGGCCCTACAGCTCAAGGATCTCCCTGCTTCTGCTGTATTCTGTGATTATATGCTTCCTCCACCTCTCCTGCTATTTCTTGAATATTTCCCCACCACTCTTCAGATTTCCGGTCACCAGGGGCAGCTCTGACATGAGGAAGCAAAGCCCTGGCTCTACATACCCTGTTTCTCCGAAAATAAGACCTAGCGTGATTGTCGGTGATGGCTGCAATATAAGCCCTACCCCCCAAATAAGCCCTACCCTGTTTCCCCAAAAATAAGCCCTACCATGAAAATAAGACATACAAGGACTTTAACTAGGGCTTATTTGGGGGGTAGGGCTTATATTGCAGCCATCACCGACAATCACGCTAGGTCTTATTTTCGGGGAAACAGGGTAGATAGCTGCCTTCACACAGAGACAAGACAAGAGACAAACCTTCATACAGAGACAAGACATTGTAAGTCAGTGATGGGGAAAAGATTAGCTGGAAGGAGACCAGAGGGGATACTGTTGACCAATCCTTTGTCCTCTGTTTGTCTTTTTTTTTTGGGCACAGCTTACACAATTCAAGCTCTCTTCAACTGTAACTCTAAGAAAAAGCTAGCTGTCGTGAGAACCCTCAATAACTTATTACACATCTACATCTCTATCTACACTAATAGGAGCTTGCAGCTTCAGACTAATTCATGACAGCTGACTGATTTATTAGGCGCCTGTCAATAACCACTTACAATAAAAACATCTCAAACCTCTGGGGCAATTAGGTAACAGAGATCCAGCATGTTCTGAATGGAGGGGAGACACTAGAGGTGAAGACCTTGTTTATTACACGTATTGATGTCTACTTCACTATGGGTCAATCATCACAGATCAGGAAAGTAAAACTCTTGCCATTCAAAACTAAGTAGGATTATTCCAAGTTATTGTTTTGTACAAAAAAGAAGGGAGAAACACTAAGTACTCGTAGTAATACCCCCAGAGGAGCTGATGAATTGTTTTGTAATTTCTTTGCACACCTGACCCACCTTGTTTTACCAACACACCTTGAGGTACATCAAAGAATTTTTTAGGCCAAAAAGAAGAGAGGATTAGCAAGTGCGCTCATACAAATAATCAATAAGACAATAACGTTAAACATCTGCAAATTCAGACCTGAATTACATATACCTAGCAACAGTATATAAAGACGGTCACTAACTTATTATACCAGTCCCAGTTTTATCCCACTGAGCAGTGACTGATGAAAAAAAAAGTTGGCCGGCAATGTTGGGGCCATTGAAGAAAGCATCACGGTTCCCACCAGACAACAGATTAACTTGTACAATGTTTTTCTCTTTCTAAACCCAGGGTGCCCTCTTCTGGGTCTCCATACACATCCTTTTAGTTCAAGGGCAGGAAAACAGTTACTGTGATTTTCCTCTGTCAATCCTACTGAGAACCTCCCACTTTTCCTTTCTTACAAGGGGTGGGAGTGCTCTCTCTAGTACAGTCCGATCACACACCCTCAGAGGGAGGATTTCCCCAGTGTCTGATGCAAGGTTCTTTGTGATGAGCAGTCTCTTTGCTTCTCTCAGGTCCCACTCAATTGTGGTCAGCTATGGCAGGCTTCAGTCAGCTGCTCAGTCTTTTTCCAGCACTCTTGCTAGCCTTAATGAATGTCCCACTCCATTCCTCTCAGCAGCCTCCAGACACACTCTTCCTATTTTATTGCATCAGGCAACCACCATCATCTACGATCGCTTCAAAAGAAGATACTGAAGACAGTTCTGTTGCCTCTTGAAGGAATTCTACAATGGTCCTTTCTTCTGAGCCCCTCAGTTCTTCTTCCACTTGAGTCTGTGACATGAATTCCAGGGCTTCAGACCTAAGTACAATTAAACTACCCCCCCCCCCCCCCCGGAACAGAAGTGGCTGGAGTGACATCCATATGTTTAGAAGGCCACAACCAATCCACATCTAAGTCATTACTGTCACATTCCTCTTGTTCTGCTTCAGCGGGTGGCAGTGGTTGAAACTTAGTGACCGGAACTCGTCTGGAAGAGGACGTTCTGGTTGATGGCATCTCAGTTCTTGCAGGCACCCTGATGGCTTCACTCAGAGCAGTGGGGTCTCCAGCTTTCATATTTAGGGGGGGCACATGGGGGGACAGGGACAAAAGTAGGGGGGCAACTACAAAATGCATATATATATATATATATATATATATATATATATATATATATATATATATATACTGGGGCCCTTTACTACGACCCCACAATGGCCCTTTCACATGTTCTGCAGTGAGCTCCCTTCCTACTGTATTGGGGTCCCCCAGGGTGGCAGAAAACAAGAGATATATGTCACCAGCATACCAAGAAAATATAAGGATCCAAAGCAGTGAGAGAACTATCAGGGTTGCAAAGGTTGTCTTGCCTCCGGGCCCTGGTGTTCTGCTACTGTGGGGTTCCCCAACCTCCTCTTGCTGCCCAGCCCCTGCTTTTGACAGCGCTGGTCTGGCATCTCTTGGAATTTATAGGCTGGTTCTCCTGTCCTAAGGATGGGAGAAATCAGTCTTTTTTTTCAGTAACTGAGAGTCCTGGTGGAGTCCTTCCTGCAACTCGCTCTTCTCCCTGCCAATGAGGATGCAGGGGAAGGAGCAGATCGGGTGGCCGTGGTTGTGTGAGCGCTCGCATTATGCAGTGTCAGCAAGCAGAGGGAGGGGGGAGGAATCACCCGCAAGAGCTGACTGGGGACTCTCTCCCTCCTAGACATTGATTTTTTGTAAAAAAAAAAAAAAATTTATTGGGGGGGCACATGGTGGGGCACAGCATAATGTTGGGGGGGTCAGGCAGTTGCTTGCAGAAGATATATTGCTTAGAACTCCATCAGTCAGCTAAATTATGCTATCCAGGGGGTCCCAGATTTTTCTTAGCAACACCTTGTCTCCTGGCTGTAAGTCATGTGCTCAAACTCTCAGATCATAACATCTTTTTTTCCGCTGATCTCTGGCATCAGAAGCTTCTCAAGCTTTCTCATAGACTCTCTTTAGGTTCTTCTGTAGCCTGTCCTCATATCCTCTGTGAACTGTAGCTAATGTTCTGTCTATGGAGATGCCAAAGTCAAAATCCACTGGCAGACAAACTTCTTTCTTGAACGAAAGTCTATAGGGGGGGAATATCCAGTCACATTGTTCTCTGTGCTTTTATAAGCATGCACCTCAGTGTCAACCAAAATGTTGTTTTCTTTTTGAAGTAAGGATCCCTAGCAGGGATCAAGGAGGGTACGATTAAACCTCTCGTGTTGTGGATCCCCTTGAGGGTAGAAAAGGGTCATTCTTGACTTCTTAATGCCCAACAAATCAAACATCTGTTTAACCACTTGCAGACCACAATACATATATATACTTTGCAAGTGGTTAACAGGGTTATGGCTGAAGCTATCAGCCATTACCCCGTTATTTTTCTTTCAGCCAGCGGTAGGCTCTCTCATGAAAGCGCAATTTTAAAGCGTGACATGTTCGGTATCTATTTACTCTGTGTAACATCATCTTTCATATCTTACAAAAATAGGGGTATATATTGTGTTTTTTAAAATTTATTAAAGTGATTTAAACTTGTGAACAAAAAGTGACAGAAAAGGTGTGGTCTTTAAGTGGTTAATGAGCTTTCTCTGGCCAAAGTGTTATGCCGCGTGCACACGAGCGGACTTTACGGCAGACTTTGCTCGGCGGACTTTTCGACAGACTTTACGACGGACTTTCTGAATGAACGGACTTGCCTACACACAATCCACCAAAGTCCGTCAAATTCGTACGTGATGACGTACGACCGGACTAAAACAAGGAAGTTGATAGCCAGTAGCCAATAGCTGCCCTAGCGTGGCTTACAGACGAGCGGACTTTTCGACCGGACTCGATTTCGACGGATTGATTTAAAACATGTTTCAAATCTAAGTCCGTCCAACTTTTGAGAAAACAAAGTCCGCTGGAGCCCACACACGATCGAATTGTCTGACGAAATCCAGTCCGCCGGGCAAAGTCTGCTGTAAAGTCCGCTCGTGTGTACGCAGCATTAGACGTCTCAGGCTATCCTACCATTGGGGGAACAAATTCAATTCAGCTTGACTGGGAGGTACCTATGTTTGGGAAGCTTCTTAGTCCCTATACCCCAGATCTCTAGATCTTCTAAGTTCCACAGGGACAGGTGCTTCAAATATTTGTCATAGAAGTCGTGGTAGTTCAGAGTCACTTGGGCTTTCATGTATACACATTTTACCTGAACAGACACTACAGGAAAAGGACCCACCATTTTATAAGTAAACTTGTTTGGGGGAGCTGAGGTGACTTGTTCTGCTGCTAGAGTTCAAACTCCTCTTTTGGTCTGATGGGGGATCTATTGCTATCTGCAAACTAAGTACCGGGATGGAAGCATTTGGAAAGTTGGATTACCAGTGTTCCCCTGCTATCCACGCGAGAGGTTTAACATATGTCCCTAACTGGGGCTGAATTTCTGAATTAGTCATACATTCATTAGTCATACATTCTGTACATATTATGCATACCTCTATTTACTGTACACAATGTTAGCATTGATGGCATTTCCAGCACTGGTTGCTATATACAACTTTATTTGTTATCATTATCAATCTTCATGTTTTGTCATTTTATTACTTATTTATTACTTATTACTTCCCATTGCTCTGCCACTGCTCTGAGCCGGCATGTCCATTTGGTGTGGTTTTGCGTTGGGGCTTGTCTCTCCTCAGTGCGGGAGCTGCGATGCGCCCTGTGGATCCTTCCTTCCCCTCCCCCATAGGAGGTTTGGGCGGATACCCCTAGCGCATCGGCGCCACGTTCCCTGCGTCGTACGCGGGACGTTGTTTGTGACGTCACCGCGCTGACGTCTGGAGCGTCATCTGCGTGATTACCATTGGGGGGAGGGTTTGTGGCGCCAAACACTGAGCAGTCATTTCAGCTCAGGTGCGGACGCCGCTCCCCTCCTCCCGCAGGCTCACGCACGTGGCGTTGGCGGCATGTGTATATAGGTTCCCCTATCGGAGCCAGCTGCTCACACGGCCAGTCTCCCCTGGGGGTCTCTGCACACTAGCTGTTTTCATCTCGCTAGCTGTACATGTAGCATCAGGTAAACCCTTCATGTCTATGCTTACCCTCACTGTCATGCCTTCTGTTCCGCTGCAATTTACACTCTGTTCTTTGTACTAGTTTTTTACACACCCCCTTTTTTTATATTTCCCCTACTCTTTAACTCATACATATTCATATTTTCCACCATCTACTAGTTTCTCTATCACATCACTTTTTTAGTTTACAACCCTCACCGCATTATTTATGAGCACTTTTTATATATGGGTATCCCTGGTACACATCATTTATATTATTTCTCAACGTAATTTGCTTCAATTTAATTAATATACAATCATACACCATTTTTAATATTTATTCCCAGATATTCCTTTCTGACAAGCTTTGCCCCATCATTATTGTTACATTCATTCCCTCAATTAGACTTCCTTTATTATATAACTTATATTGCATTACTTATCAGTAATCTCTATATACAAATATCTTTGTATACATTATTTATATTATATAATACTCAATATAATCTACTCTGTTTTGTATAGATACTGATATACCATATTTCTCAACATTTATCCCCAGGTATCTCTATTTTTGACAATTTTATTATTTTTTTCATCATTGCTGCCACATGGAGATCATCTCACCACCCATACATTGTCATTTTATTACCTGATTGTCATCCATACTTCACATGCTGCCTCAGCTCCCGCTATGGGGTTTGTTGCCCCCGGCCCACTCCAGGCCATCTGTCACGTGCCACGCTCAGTGTCAGGGTTGGTAAGTGTTTGTCTGGCCATAATCTTTCCAGCATTTTTTGTTCTATTCCTCTTTATACGGATTGAGGTTGACTTTTTGTATATATCCTACAGGATTACTATGCATCAGCTCCTGATGAGTGGACAATATCATCCACGAAACGCGTCGAGCTACTATTGATGCCAGAATTTTATCCATTGTTACCCTGATGTGACTTATTTATTTAAATCTTGACTATATCTACTATGCTATGCAGTCCTATTATCAGTTACTGGATATGCCATCCCTGGCACCTATAGGCCATGTGTTATTTTTTACTTATTTTACTTTGACCATTACTTATCCAGTGTAATTATATATTCCATTGCTTGTACTTTTCCATCTATTATGCCTATAATTTTGTGCCAATATATATGTATGTCTGTATATACACATGAAATTCCTTTACTATATATTTACTATTAATAAATACTATTATGTTCATCCTCCGCATTCCAAATTGCTTCATGTAAAGTCCCAAACTCCTTGTTATATATAATTATGCTATCCAGGGGGTCCCAGATTTTTCTTAGCAACACCTTGTCTCCTGGCTGTAAGTCATGTGCTCAAACTCTCAGATCATAACATCTTTTTTTCCGCTGATCTCTGGCATCAGAAGCTTCTCAAGCTTTCTCATAGACTCTCTTTAGGTTCTTCTGTAGCCTGTCCTCATATCCTCTGTGAACTGTAGCTAATGTTCTGTCTATGGAGATGCCAAAGTCAAAATCCACTGGCAGACAAACTTCTTTCTTGAACGAAAGTCTATAGGGGGGGAATATCCAGTCACATTGTTCTCTGTGCTTTTATAAGCATGCACCTCAGTGTCAACCAAAATGTTGTTTTCTTTTTGAAGTAAGGATCCCTAGCAGGGATCAAGGAGGGTACGATTAAACCTCTCGTGTTGTGGATCCCCTTGAGGGTAGAAAAGGGTCATTCTTGACTTCTTAATGCCCAACAAATCAAACATCTGTTTAACCACTTGCAGACCACAATACATATATATACTTTGCAAGTGGTTAACAGGGTTATGGCTGAAGCTATCAGCCATTACCCCGTTATTTTTCTTTCAGCCAGCGGTAGGCTCTCTCATGAAAGCGCAATTTTAAAGCGTGACATGTTCGGTATCTATTTACTCTGTGTAACATCATCTTTCATATCTTACAAAAATAGGGGTATATATTGTGTTTTTTAAAATTTATTAAAGTGATTTAAACTTGTGAACAAAAAGTGACAGAAAAGGTGTGGTCTTTAAGTGGTTAATGAGCTTTCTCTGGCCAAAGTGTTATGCCGCGTGCACACGAGCGGACTTTACGGCAGACTTTGCTCGGCGGACTTTTCGACAGACTTTACGACGGACTTTCTGAATGAACGGACTTGCCTACACACAATCCACCAAAGTCCGTCGAATTCGTACGTGATGACGTACGACCGGACTAAAACAAGGAAGTTGATAGCCAGTAGCCAATAGCTGCCCTAGCGTGGCTTACAGACGAGCGGACTTTTCGACCGGACTCGATTTCGACGGATTGATTTAAAACATGTTTCAAATCTAAGTCCGTCCAACTTTTGAGAAAACAAAGTCCGCTGGAGCCCACACACGATCGAATTGTCTGACGAAATCCAGTCCGCCGGGCAAAGTCTGCTGTAAAGTCCGCTCGTGTGTACGCAGCATTAGACGTCTCAGGCTATCCTACCATTGGGGGAACAAATTCAATTCAGCTTGACTGGGAGGTACCTATGTTTGGGAAGCTTCTTAGTCCCTATACCCCAGATCTCTAGATCTTCTAAGTTCCACAGGGACAGGTGCTTCAAATATTTGTCATAGAAGTCGTGGTAGTTCAGAGTCACTTGGGCTTTCATGTATACACATTTTACCTGAACAGACACTACAGGAAAAGGACCCACCATTTTATAAGTAAACTTGTTTGGGGGAGCTGAGGTGACTTGTTCTGCTGCTAGAGTTCAAACTCCTCTTTTGGTCTGATGGGGGATCTATTGCTATCTGCAAACTAAGTACCGGGATGGAAGCATTTGGAAAGTTGGATTACCAGTGTTCCCCTGCTATCCACGCGAGAGGTTTAACATATGTCCCTAACTGGGGCTGAATTTCTGAATTAGTCATACATTCATTAGTCATACATTCTGTACATATTATGCATACCTCTATTTACTGTACACAATGTTAGCATTGATGGCATTTCCAGCACTGGTTGCTATATACAACTTTATTTGTTATCATTATCAATCTTCATGTTTTGTCATTTTATTACTTATTTATTACTTATTACTTCCCATTGCTCTGCCACTGCTCTGAGCCGGCATGTCCATTTGGTGTGGTTTTGCGTTGGGGCTTGTCTCTTCTCAGTGCGGGAGCTGCGATGCGCCCTGTGGATCCTTCCTTCCCCTCCCCCATAGGAGGTTTGGGCGGATACCCCTAGCGCATCGGCGCCACGTTCCCTGCGTCGTACGCGGGACGTTGTTTGTGACGTCACCGCGCTGACGTCTGGAGCGTCATCTGCGTGATTACCATTGGGGGGAGGGTTTGTGGCGCCAAACACTGAGCAGTCATTTCAGCTCAGGTGCGGACGCCGCTCCCCTCCTCCCGCAGGCTCACGCACGTGGCGTTGGCGGCATGTGTATATAGGTTCCCCTATCGGAGCCAGCTGCTCACACGGCCAGTCTCCCCTGGGGGTCTCTGCACACTAGCTGTTTTCATCTCGCTAGCTGTACATGTAGCATCAGGTAAACCCTTCATGTCTATGCTTACCCTCACTGTCATGCCTTCTGTTCCGCTGCAATTTACACTCTGTTCTTTGTACTAGTTTTTTACACACCCCCTTTTTTTATATTTCCCCTACTCTTTAACTTTAACACTACGCTCAGTGTCAGGGTTGGTAAGTGTTTGTCTGGCCATAATCTTTCCAGCATTTTTTGTTCTATTCCTCTTTATACGGATTGAGGTTGACTTTTTGTATATATCCTACAGGATTACTATGCATCAGCTCCTGATGAGTGGACAATATCATCCACGAAACGCGTCGAGCTACTATTGATGCCAGAATTTTATCCATTGTTACCCTGATGTGACTTATTTATTTAAATCTTGACTATATCTACTATGCTATGCAGTCCTATTATCAGTTACTGGATATGCCATCCCTGGCACCTATAGGCCATGTGTTATTTTTTACTTATTTTACTTTGACCATTACTTATCCAGTGTAATTATATATTCCATTGCTTGTACTTTTCCATCTATTATGCCTATAATTTTGTGCCAATATATATGTATGTCTGTATATACACATGAAATTCCTTTACTATATATTTACTATTAATAAATACTATTATGTTCATCCTCCGCATTCCAAATTGCTTCATGTAAAGTCCCAAACTCCTTGTTATATATAATTATGCTATCCAGGGGGTCCCAGATTTTTCTTAGCAACACCTTGTCTCCTGGCTGTAAGTCATGTGCTCAAACTCTCAGATCATAACATCTTTTTTTCCGCTGATCTCTGGCATCAGAAGCTTCTCAAGCTTTCTCATAGACTCTCTTTAGGTTCTTCTGTAGCCTGTCCTCATATCCTCTGTGAACTGTAGCTAATGTTCTGTCTATGGAGATGCCAAAGTCAAAATCCACTGGCAGACAAACTTCTTTCTTGAACGAAAGTCTATAGGGGGGGAATATCCAGTCACATTGTTCTCTGTGCTTTTATAACCATGCACCTCAGTGTCAACCAAAATGTTGTTTTCTTTTTGAAGTAAGGATCCCTAGCAGGGATCAAGGAGGGTACGATTAAACCTCTCGTGTTGTGGATCCCCTTGAGGGTAGAAAAGGGTCATTCTTGACTTCTTAATGCCCAACAAATCAAACATCTGTTTAACCACTTGCAGACCACAATACATATATATACTTTGCAAGTGGTTAACAGGGTTATGGCTGAAGCTATCAGCCATTACCCCGTTATTTTTCTTTCAGCCAGCGGTAGGCTCTCTCATGAAAGCGCAATTTTAAAGCGTGACATGTTCGGTATCTATTTACTCTGTGTAACATCATCTTTCATATCTTACAAAAATAGGGGTATATATTGTGTTTTTTAAAATTTATTAAAGTGATTTAAACTTGTGAACAAAAAGTGACAGAAAAGGTGTGGTCTTTAAGTGGTTAATGAGCTTTCTCTGGCCAAAGTGTTATGCCGCGTGCACACGAGCGGACTTTACGGCAGACTTTGCTCGGCGGACTTTTCGACAGACTTTACGACGGACTTTCTGAATGAACGGACTTGCCTACACACAATCCACCAAAGTCCGTCGAATTCGTACGTGATGACGTACGACCGGACTAAAACAAGGAAGTTGATAGCCAGTAGCCAATAGCTGCCCTAGCGTGGCTTACAGACGAGCGGACTTTTCGACCGGACTCGATTTCGACGGATTGATTTAAAACATGTTTCAAATCTAAGTCCGTCCAACTTTTGAGAAAACAAAGTCCGCTGGAGCCCACACACGATCGAATTGTCTGACGAAATCCAGTCCGCCGGGCAAAGTCTGCTGTAAAGTCCGCTCGTGTGTACGCAGCATTAGACGTCTCAGGCTATCCTACCATTGGGGGAACAAATTCAATTCAGCTTGACTGGGAGGTACCTATGTTTGGGAAGCTTCTTAGTCCCTATACCCCAGATCTCTAGATCTTCTAAGTTCCACAGGGACAGGTGCTTCAAATATTTGTCATAGAAGTCGTGGTAGTTCAGAGTCACTTGGGCTTTCATGTATACACATTTTACCTGAACAGACACTACAGGAAAAGGACCCACCATTTTATAAGTAAACTTGTTTGGGGGAGCTGAGGTGACTTGTTCTGCTGCTAGAGTTCAAACTCCTCTTTTGGTCTGATGGGGGATCTATTGCTATCTAGCCCGACAGTTTTGGGTTTGGTGTGCACTGATCTCTCTCGATCTGATGCCTGAATCTGGGGGTAATATGGGTGGCCTAAGCAAGGCTTTAGACCAGGCCTAACACAAAGGTTTGGGCTCAACTGTCCTTTGTTTTGAATATGGGAACTGGAGAAAGCTGACTTAGTTGGGCACCTGGTTTGCTCCTTCTGGAGTTTTCCATTGGCTTGTAGTGTTCTCTCTGTGACCTTGGTGGGCTGGGACAGTCATGGGGGCAGTGACCAATGCCTCCACACTTATAGTAAATGACTGATCTGGATGGCATTTGAAGAGGGGCACATTCTATGGTGCCTCTGTTTGAGTAGGTGTTTTGAGGCATTCTTCCCTAAAGATGTGGCAATCTTGGTGGACAGCAGAGTCATCAGCTTCATCATGTGGGGCATCTGTGGCTTTAAAGTGGCTACTTTACACTGAATCTTCCTACCTCTGCAACAGATGAATTTGGTGAACCAACAGCAGCTTTCTTGGCCTTACACAGAACCTCTTCTTCTCAAATAATCTTAATCAATTTGTAGTATGTTAATGGATCATTCTGGTCTCTAGTTCAAAGTTTCAACATAATGGGATCCAATGGGTGTGCCTCTTTAGGTGTCTGCATCAAAAAGGCCTTGCTCACATTGTCTGGTTCCATGTCGCCTTTTTGATTATTCTGGTGTACAATCTTGTCCAGCTGGATAGCCCATAGGCATTTTGATAGGTGCGTGAGAACATGAAACAAGTTCAGAACCATTTTTAAAGTCAGGACAAATAGATAAGGTGTGATGGAAGTCCATCCAATCATGAACTTCCATCACACCTGATCTGTAATGCCGCGTACACACGATCGGGATTTTGGTCGGAAAAAGATATGATGGCTTTTCTGTCGGGATTCCGCTCAAGCTTGCCTTGCATGCACACGGTCACACAAAAGTTCGCTGAACTTTCGACCGTCAAGAACGCGGTGACGTACAACACTACGACGAGCCGAGAAAATGAAGTTCAATGCTTCCGAGCATGCGTCAAATTGTTTCCGAGCATGCGTAGGAATTTTGCGCGTCTGAATTGCTACAGACGATCGCATTTTCGGATAGGAAATTTTTCCGACCGAAAAATTGAGAACATGCTCTCAATCTTTTGCTGGCTGGAATTCTGCCAGCAAAAGTCCGATGGAGCGTACACACGGTCGGATTTTCCGACCAAAAGCTCTCATCAGTGTTTTGCTGGCCGAATTTCCGATCATGTGCATGTGGCATAAGAGTGTACATTAATGGTATATTGGAACACAGAAAAGCTGTAATTTAGAAAAAAAAAAGGTGAACTTAGCTTTTTTAATAAAACCCTTCCATTTTCATTACATAGCTTATTTTAGACTTGACAATGTCATCATTGAGACTCTGTGCTTCTCTATGCAATGCAAACAGATCCTGGTGGGTGGGTGGATGGGGTTGGCACACTGCTGTAGATGAGTCAATTTTTTTCCTTTTGGGATAAACGTTTTAGATAAATAAAATAAAGCTAATCATTGTAAGCACCCCTGTAAATGGTTTGTCTCAACCCTCTAACTCAGGGGTCTTCAAACTACGGCCCTCCAGTTGTTCAGGAACTTCAATTCCCATCATGCCTAGTCAAGTCTGTGAATGTCAGAGTTTTACAATGCCTCATGGGAAGTGTAGTTCTGCAACAGCTGGAGGGCCGTAGTTTGAGGATCCCTGATCTAACTCAATGGTCTCCAAACTGTGGCCTGGGGGCCAGATGTGGCCCTTTGCTTCTCTTTATCTGGCCCTTGGAGGACTATTCCACCAACTGACACCATTGAGAGGACGCTATTCTTCTTATTGATACCAACGATGGGGCATTATTCCTCCTATTGAAGCCAATAATGGGGCACTGTTTATGCATACTAATGCCAGGGCATTTTCTACTTCCACTGGCCAAAGGTCTGTCCCCTCCTAAAACCTGAAGGACAGCAAACTAGCCCTTTGCTTAGAAAGTTTGGGAACCCCTGCTCTAAATGCTACATCTGCAGGTCAGCTTGGTCTGTTGAAAAACAACAGACATATTCACTGGATCACCAGGTGAAAATAGAGGGAAAAAAAGCCTAAAATAGGAAACTAATGCAGCCATCACATCTAAGAATTGGTAAGCTGCAATATAATATAGTTTAGTGTTTAATACTGGACGGGTTTGTTCCTGACCCTACTTTCCATTCTCATTAAAATTATTTTGGGATGGATGTTTCCTCAGTTGTTCCTAATGTTGTGCCAAATGGCTAAAAAATGAATATATTACGTTAATGGGGGCCTCCGGCAATCGCCTGACCTTTTCCTTTCATGGGTGTAATGGATTAGCACAAAGATCATTGAACTTCCTACTTTAAATACAGAGGACATCTCTTCGGTGATGTGACCCGGTTGAACAAGAAGCGCTGTGTCATTATTCTTTATCTGGAGGAGAAAATGTCATTATCATAGAGCTCTACAACGCCCTGCAGCCCGGGAACAGGGGGGGGGGGGGGAGGGGGGGGGACGTCGGAGCTGACAGCTGTCTGTTGTGCCGCATGCTGCTATTACTGGGAGGAAAATACAAATATAGAACAGAGGTAAGCAAGAATGTGATCAGTAATTAGTCTCATGATTCCTCCTAGGTATAGCTGGTGAGCATGGGGGGCTGTTTGCTTGAGAGTGGAGAATGGTGATCCGAAATTACAGCTCAACACCAGCTAAATTTGCTGATGACATACATATATATATATATATATATATATATATATTGTAGGGGGTTAGCTCAATTGGGACCACCTTCCCTGGGAAAAAGGTAGTCCAGGTTTACTTAAAATCCGACTTGTAGCCAGTTTTATTTAAAAGGTTGCATGTAAATCATACAAACAAAACGGAAAATAAATCCTTGCCATCCAGGCACTAACGAAACAGTTCAGGATCCTAACTCACAGGTGAAGGACTTCTACTGGTCACCCACAAAACAAAGATAATGCAAAGCTTTTTTCTTTCTCTCACAAAGCAAACTTCACATCAGTAGCTCTTTCAGGTTTTGGTTTCCTGAGTCCCGGGCCTAGAGCAATCTCTTGCTCCAGTCCTGCTTTACTTATACCACCTGCTGGTGGTCACAAGACTCCAAAATCTGATCTGGAACCAAGCCTATGGTGGCCTGGAAAACCTGAGTTTCTTGGACGAATGCCAGGTGATACATAGCATCCACCCATCACCTCGCCTTTCATAATGTCACTATATATATATATATATATATATATATATATATATATATATATATACACGCACATAAACTTTAATGGCATCCCAGTCTTAGTCCGTAGGGTTCAATATTGAGTTGGCCCACCCTTTGCAGCTCTAACAGCTTCAACTCTTCTGGGATGGCTGTAGGGTTGCCACCTCATCCCTTTAAACCTGAACGCACACGAATTACGCAAGTTCTGAGGGTAATTTAATGCAGATAAGGCACCAAATGAGTGCCTTAATTACCATCTTAATCAGTCACAGAACCTGTGTAAATAATGTGTAATGTGTGTGAGGTCAGGCACTAATGTTAGACAAGAAGGCCTGGCTCGCAGTCTCCAATCTAATTCATCCCAAAGGTGTTCTATCGGGTTGAGGTCAGGACCAGTCAAGTTCCTCCACCCCAAACTTGCTCATCCATGTTTTTATGAACCTTGCTTTGTGTTCTGGTCCAAATCATTTGGTGGAGGGGGGATTATGGTGTGGGGTTGTTCTTCAGGGGTTGGTCTTGGCCCCTTAGTTCCAGTAAAGGGAACACTTAAGGCGTCAGCATACCAAGAAATTTTGGACAATTTTATCAGTATATTTATAGATACAGTATTTATTTATAAACAATTAATACATTTAAAAATGTAAGAGCCCTTTCATACTGAGGTGCTTGAAAATTGCCCATAAAACACTGAGCGCTTTTGCAGTGATTTTGAGGGGCTTTTGAGGGACTTTTGAGGCTGTGAGCTTTTTTGAAGATCACGTGACTCAAAAACTGTTTCATGAACCACTTTCAGGTGCTTTTCAGGCGTTTCTCATTCATTTCAATTGAGAGGGAGGCTTTTTAGGCGCTTTTTTTAGTGCTCCAAACTTGCTCCAAAGATGCTCCTTGCAGGAGTTTTTTTCACCTCCCCGCCAGCGCACCGCCCCAGTGTAAAATCATTCATTTATTTTGATGAAAATAGGTATTGGTGAGCTTTTCAGGTGCCTTTTTTTAGCACCAAATCCAAGTGTGAAAGGGCTCTAAAATTTAAATGCATTTATTTATAAATAAACCGGGCTGATCTGATATAGTGTTGCTAAACATTATGGGTTTTCCAGAAAGAAGCTGTTTGTCTTCAGACTATTTTCCGGAAACTTCTTGTGGTCCCGCCTGAGAAGAGAAGGGAGAAGGAGACATCGTAAGAAGTCATACCTCCGACACATTTAGCTGTGTGTATAGATTTTCTTAGAAGGATTTTTTTTCTTTACTGATTCTTTAACCACTTCAGCCCCAGAAGATTTTACCCCCTTCCTAAGCATTTTTTGCGATTTGGCATTGCGTCACTTTAGCTGACAATTGCGCGGTCGTGCAACGTTGTACCCAAACAAAGTTGACGTCCTTTTTTTCCCACAAATAGAGCTTTCTTTTGGTGGTATTTGATCACGTCTGTGGTTTTTATTTTTTGCGCTATAAACAAAAAAAGAGTGACAATTTTGAAAAAAAAGCAATATTTTTTACTTTTTGCTGTAATAAATATCCCCATAAAATATATAAAAAAAACGAATTTCTTCCTCAGTTTAGGCCAATATGTATTCTTCTACATATGTTTGGTAAAAAAAAATCGCAATAAGTGTATATTGATTGGTTTGCCCAAAAGTTATAGCGTCTACAAAATAGGGGATAGATTTATGGCATTTTTAATATTATTATTTTTTTTACTAGTAATAGCGGCGATTTTTATCGGGACTGCGACATTGTGGCGGGCACATCAGACACTTTTGACACTATTTTGGGACCATTGTCATTTATATAGCGATCAGTGCTATAAATAGCCACTGAACACTGTATAAATGACACTGGCAGGGAAGGGGTTACACACTAGGGGGCGATCAAGGGGTTAAGTGTGTCCTTGGGAGGTGTTCTAATTGTGGGGGGATGGCCTCACTACAGAATGACAGAGATCACTGCTCCCGATGACAGGGAGCAGTGGATATCTGTCATGTTGCTAGGCAGAACAGGGAAATGCCTTGTTTACATAGGCATCTCCCCGTTCTGCCTCTCCTCACCGCAATCGCGGGCCACCGGCGAACATCGAGTTCCCAGGACCCGCGATGCGCGGCGGGCACGCGCCTGATAGGCAGCAAATTCAAAGGGGTGTACAGGTACGCACATTTGCCTGCCTGTGCCATTCTGTCGACGTACATCTGTGTGCGTCGGACGGCAAGCGGTTAAAGAGATTGTAAAGGTAAAGTAAAACAATAGCAAAAAACACAAACATGTCTATACTTACTTGCTCTGTGCAATGGAATTGCACAGAGCAGCCGCAAACCTCCTCTTCTCGGGTCCCCCGCCGGTACTCTTGGCCCCTCCTCTCTGTCCTGTGCCCCATGGGAAGCGGCTTCAGCCCGCTGTCTGCTGAAAACTGGTCGCAGGGGTACACAGCGAACCGCACTCCTGTGATCCGCAGGAGACGTACAGCCAAACGAGCTTTGGCTGTACTCCTTAGGACTGGGTTCACACTATTGCGAATTGGATGTGGATGTGGGTTTCTCCACATCCAATTCGCATGTCAGGAGACTGTGACCGGCACTCAATGGAGCCGGTTCACATAACTCTGGGACGGCTGCAGAGTGAATTGCACAGGGGCCCTGTGTGTCTTCTGGTCTGTTTCACATGGAAGCTGGAAATAGATAAACATGAAGTGCACATATGCAGCATTTTATGTTCATCTGAGTAAAAAAAAAAAAAAAAAAGTTAATTGAATATAAGAGCAAAAGATTTATAAAAAAAAAAAAAAATCAGTACAATATTCAGTACATCTCTGCAAACTGCAATTTTTTTTTTTTAGACGTTGTGCATGTAGAAAAAAAAAAAATTGTGAACCTGGATTATCATTCTCCTGATATATGACTTTTGTTTTTTAAGCCAAATGGAGCGCCTTTGATCAATATATATAACGGTGTGTGTACATATTTTTTACATATTCAACAATAGATGTGTGCATATGGAGAAAGAGATGTGTAATAATCTTATTCCTTTTTATTTAATTATAGAAATACATTTTGACTTGAACGAGGATAACTTTTGACAACCGGGCTGCAATTTATTTTTTTTTTCATCAGAGGAAAAAGGATATTAAGCTGCCTTGGCTGCATACATATAGCACACTAACCTCATTTTAAAAAAAATATGTCATGCGATGATCAATATACTTCTCTAGAAAAAAAAACCCTCATAGCACCAGCTTATTTTGCCATCAAACCTTTAATCAATCAAATTAATGTCATTTTACTGTTTTTCTTTGTTTGTGTAAAAAAAGAAAAAAAAAAAACTAAGATTATTTAAAATATTGTTTTATTTAATGCTTTTTAATTTGTAAAAAGTCTTGACTCAAACAACTTTTTTTTAGCTATTTTAGGGTATCACTAAAGCTGAGATCCAGGCACAAAAAAAGTATTTAAATGTATTTTTCAATAATTAAAAAGGATATAAATCTACTTTTGTGAATTTTATTATAAAATAATATCTAGACTTGCATTACATTTTTGGGTACATTTACGCCTGGCAAATTCCTTTCCTCCTATAAGGCCAGCTCACATATCGCTTAGCGGAAAGCGCCATTCCCACATGTTTATGCGTGTCCTGCATACACTTGAATGAGCTGTCCTCTGCGCTTTTGTTTTGAACAAAGAAGCTCAGGGAGCTCAAGAAGCGTTTTTACATGCATCGTGTAAATCAGTGTTTCTCAACACCAGTCCTCAAGGCGCACCAACAGGTCATGTTTTCAGGATTTCCCTCAGATGAAACGGCTGTGGTAACTACTAAGGCAATGAAACTGATCAAATCACCTGTGCAAAATAGTGGAAATCCTGAAAACATGACCTGTTGGTGCGCCTTGAGGACTGGAGTTGAGAAACACTGGTGTAAATCATGGACATTTACATACATAGTTACATAGTTAGTGAGGTTGTAGCCGTTCTCTGGACTCTCTCCAGTTCCAGTACATCCTTCCTGAGGACTGGTGCCCAGAACTGGACAGCATACTCTAGGTGTGGCTGGACCAGAGTCTTGTAGAGTAGGAGAATTATTGTTTTATCCCCTTTTTAATGCATGCCAATATTCTGTTTGCTTTGTTAGCAGCAGTTTGGCATTGCATGCCATTGCTGAGCCTATAATCTACTAGGACCCCCAGGTCCTTTTCCATCCTAGATTCCCCCAGAGGTTCACCCCCTAGTGAGTAGATTGCATTCATATTTTTGGCACCCAAATGCATTATTTTACATTTTTCTACATTAAACCTCATTTGCCATGTAGTTGCCCACCACATTAATTTGTTCAGATCTTCTTGCAAGGTTTCCACATCCTGCAGAGAAGTTATTGCTCTGCTTAGCTTAGTATCATCCGCAAATACAGAGATTGAGCTGTTTATCCCATCCTCCAGATGGTTTATGAAAAAATTAACCACATCCTGACCGCCGCACGCCGATAAAAATCGCAGATCACCGCAATTACTAGTAAAAAAAAAAAATTATAATAAAAATGCCATAAATCTATCCTCTATTTTGTAGACGCTATAGCTTTTGCGCAAAACCAATCAATATACACTTATTGCAGCTTTTTTTTTTACCAAAAATATGTAGAAGAATACATATCGGCTTTTACTGTGGAAGAAATTCGTTTTTTTATATATTTTTTGGGGATATTTATTGTAACAAAAAGTAAAAAATATTGCTTTTTTTTCAAAATTGTCGCTCTTTTTTTGTTTATAGTGCAAAAAAATAAAAACCACAGAGGCGATCAAATACCACCAGAAGAAAGTTCTATTTGTGGGAAAAAAAGAACGTCAATTTTGTTTGGGTACAACGTCGCACGACCGCGCAATTGTCAGATAAAGCGACGCAGTGCTGAATCGCAAAAAATGCTCTGGTCAGAAAGGGAGTAAATCCTTCCGTGGCTAAAGTGGTTAAAAAGGATCGGTCCCAGGACAGAACCCTGGGGGACCCCGCTTTCCACACTGGACCATTCTGAGTACTCCCCATTTATCACTACCCTCTGAACCCCCCCTGTAACCAGTGTTCAATCCGTGTAAACACTTAATGGTCCATGCCAACGGACCTTAGTTTGTACAGTAAATGTTTGTGAGGAACTGTATGAAATGCTTTTGCAAAATCTAGATAAACCACATCTACAGGCCTTGCTTTATCCAGATGGCAACTCACCTCCTCATAGAAGTTTAATAGATTTGTTTGGCAAGTATGATTCTTCATGAATCCATGCTGATTACTGCTAATGATACTGTTCTCATTACTAAAATCTTGTATATAGAGCTTGCATACTATTGATGTTAGGCTAACTGGTCTGTAATTTCCAGGGATGTATCTTGGTCCTTTTTTAAATATCGGTGCTACATTGGCTTTTCTCCAATCTGCTGGTACCATTCCAGTCAGTAGACTGTTCGTAAAAATTAGGAACAATGGTCTGGCAATTACTTGACTGAGTTCCTTAAGTACCCTCAGGTGCAAACCATCTGGTCCTGAAGACTTATTAATGTTACATTTTTCAAGACTATTTCTAATTCTATCCTCTGTAAGCCATGGGGGTGCTTCGTGTGACGTGTCATTAGGGTAAACATTGCAGTTTTGGTTACTGAAGCCCCCCGTTTCCCTCATGATGACTGAGGAGAAGAATAAATTCAATACCTTTGCCATCTCTCCATCCTTAGTAACTAGATACGCTTCCTCATTCTTTATGGGACCAATATGATCTGACCTCCCTTTCTTACTATTTATATACTTAAAGAATTTCTTGGGTTTTTACTCTCCCCAGCTATGTGAATTTCATGTTCTATCTTAGCTGCCCTGATTTCACCCTTACATTTCTTGTTGTAGTCTTTGTAAAGATGGAATGCTGATGATGATCCCTCAGCCTTGTATTTTTTGAAGGCCTTCTCCTTTGCCTTTATATGCATTTTTTCGTTGGAGTTAAGCTACCCTGGACTTTTATTAGCTCTTTTAAATTTATTTCCCATTGGGATGCACTGGCTAATACCCTTATTTAATATGCTCTTAAAGCATACTTATTTTTCCACTGTGTTCTTTGTTCCTGAGATTTTATCCCATTTAGTATCTTATAGCAAGGATCGTAGTTTAGGGAAGTTGGCTCTTTTGAAATTCAGTGTCTTTGTATTACGCTTATGTTTCCTATTTGTGTGATTTATACTAAAACAAATTGACCTGTGATCGCTGTTTCCTAAATTGCCCCGTATTTCCACATCCGTTGAATGTTTGTAATCAGTAGGTCTAGTAATGCTTTTTTTCTAGTTGGTGCATTTACCATCTGACCCATGAAATTGTCCTGTAAGACATTTAGGAAATGGCGAGCTTTAGATGAGTGCGCGGTTCCTTTTATCCAGTCTATGTCTGGATAATTAAAATCCCCCATTATAATGACACTTCCCATCCTTGCCGCTAATCCAACTTGTGATAGGAGGTCCGCCTCCCCCTCTTCCCTCTGGTTAAGGGGCCTATAGCATACTCCCAGTATTACTTTCCCCTTAGTTTCCTCCCTTTGTAGCTCTACCCATAGGGATTCCACCTCCTCCCTTGCTCCCTTAATGATGTTGTCTCTCACATTCAATTGTACATTATTCTTGATTTACAGGCATACCCCTCCCCCTTTTTTACCCTCTCTATTCCTGCGATATAAAGAATACCCTTGAATGGTTGCCAGCCAATCATGAGAGCTGTTGAACCAAGTCTCTGAAATTCCTACAAAATCTAAATCCTCCTCATAAAACAGTAGCTCTAGTTCACCAATCTTGTCTGCCAGACTCCTGGCATTGGTGAACATGCCACATAGTTTAGACCGGTCGCATACTATCTCTTTATTGGGTGTTCTGAGGTTGCAAATAAGACTTGTTACTGTACCTACCTCGGGTTTAGGTGCTTTAGTCAACCTACCACTAATGCCCCCAATACTACCCTCTGGAATTTGTTCCGTGCTGACTATCTCAACCTCTGGACCCTCCCCCCATCGCCTAGTTTAAAAGCCCCTCTAACTTGTCGGCCATCTTCACTCCCAGCCAATCTGCACCTTCCCCATTTAGGTAAAGCCCGTCCCTGCTAAAGTGCTGGTAACCGACTAAGAAGTCGGCCCAGTTCTCCAGGAACCCAAACCCCTCCTTTTCTACACCAGCTCCTCAGCCACTTGTTTACCTTCCTAATCTCCCGCTACCTTTTTGGTGCGGCTCAAGGTACCGGTAGTATTTCTGAGAATACTACCTTGGAGGTCCTTTTCCTCAATTTAGCTCCTAGGTCCCTAAAATCATTTTTTAGCACACTCCATCTTCCTCTGACATTGTCATTGGTGCCAACTTGCACCATGACAGCCGAGTCTTCCCCAGCCCCTCCCAGTAATCTGTCCACCAGATCCGTGATGTGACGAACCCAAGCGCTTGGTAGACAACATACAGTTCGGTGCTTCAGGTCTTTGTGACAGATTGCCCTCTGTCCTTCTAAGAATTGAGTCCCCTACCACCAGAATCTGTCTTTCCTTTCTCTTGGCTTTACTCCCACCCTCACTGGAGGAGTTATTCCCCATGCAGCTAGGGGAGTCACTCAGCTCCAGCAATTCTGGTCCCTGACTGGTTTTACCAATGTTACTCAATGGGGCATACTTATTGGGATATTCCAGCTCAGGACCGGCCTCCCTGGCACTTTCCCCTCTACCCTTTCTGACTGTCACCCATCTACTCTGCTTTAGTGCCTACCCCTCTTTATCTCCACCCGCCTTTGTGCTGGCCCCTGCCGGGTAGAATCCCAACTCTCCTTTAGTATGGAGTGTCTTCTCAGTGTTGACAGTTGCTTCCCTAAATTCACAACAAGGGAAACAACGTGCTTACATTTTGCACAGCAGTATTTGCCCTTGATCAGATGATCAAGGAATGCATACATGCCGCAAGATGTACACCGAGTCGCATCTCCACACCTGTCTGGTATCGTACCCACTAATTTATTGGGGATTGGGAATTATCCTCTGTCTAAATTAACTAACAACTAGCTTCCTGACAATAATACTCAACAATACACAGGTACTCAACAATACAATACACAGGTACTCGCAGCACACATGTACTCACAGCACTCATGTACTCACAGCACACGTGCACTCACATAACAGCACTCGTGTACTTACAGCACACATGCACTCACAGCACTCATGTACTCACAGCACATGTGCCCTCACAGCAGGGAGGAGTGTAGGCAGGTGTAGTCTATTGTCCTGATTGCAGGTAGCACTGGGGAAAAGTTGTTCAGGTGGACGAACTGAAGATGGAGTATTAGGCTGTTGGGGCCTTTGAGGAAGCCCCCTACTCTAGGGGGGAGAGGCAGTGGCATCACGAGGGGGGTGCGGGGGGTGCGGTTCGCACCCAGGTGACACCCGCTAGAGGGCTGACACCGTCCCGACTCTGCCCGAGCAGCACGGCTGCACACTGTCCTCTACAGCTGCCACCCGGGATGGGTCATACGGTTGTATTGTGAGCCGCACGCTCTGCCCTGGCTCTGGGCTGGTGCTGTAACGGGTGGGAGGGTGTCGGCTTGTGATGAGGAGGTGTCTGCCGCTAGGCTAAGGTGAGGTGTGATAGCTTTAGGTGAGGGGGGTTGCCATGGTGTCACCACGCCACCCACTTACACCCCTGTGACAGGAGTGTACATTTCTGGCACCCTGAGCTGGTCTGATAAGAGGGGGGGGTGCTGGACACAGCTATAATATATATATATATATATATATATATATATATATATATATATATATATATATATTCACTTGTAGAGGAGAACCGCACTCTGCTTACAATTTAGTGCCAGCAATCAGGTCTTCCCACTGACCTTGTATATAGAAAAAGAGTCCAAGAGGTTGCTGCACTTAAAAATTTCTTTGCTTTATTTCACAATATCTTCAGTAGGGGTTTACAAAGCAAGTATAATCCAAAATCACAGGTGCCTGTGATTTTGGATTATACTTGCTTTGTAAACCCCTACTGAAGATATTGTGAAATAAAGCAAAGAAATTTTTAAGTGCAGCAACCTCTTGGACTCTTTTTCTATATATATATATATATATATATATATATATATATATATATACATATATATATATATATATATACAGTGGGGAAAAAAAGTATTCAGTCAGCCACCAATTGTGCAAGTTCTCCCCCTTTTAAAGATGAGAGAGGCCTGTAATTGTCATCATAGGTATACCTCAACTATGAGAGACAAAATGTGGAAACAAATCTAGACAATCACATTGTCTGATTTTGGAAAGAATTTATTTGAAAATTATGGTGGAAAATAAGTATTTGGTCAATATCAAAAGTTCATCTCAATACTTTGTTATATATCCTTTGTTGGCAATGACAGAGCTCAAACGTTTTCTGTAAGTCTTCACAAGGTTGTCACACACTGTTGCTGGTATGTTGGTCCATTCCTCCATGCAGATCTTCTCTAGAGCAGTGATGTTTTGGGGCTGTCGCTGGGCAACACAGACTTTCAACTCCCTCCAAAGGTTTTCTATGGGGTTGAGATCTGGAGACTGCCTAGGCCACTCCAGGACCTTGAAATGCTTCTTACGAATCCACTTCTTCGTTGCCCGGATGGTGTGTTTGGGATCATTGTCATGCTGAAATACCCAGCCACGTTTCATCTTCAATGCCCTTGCTGATGGGAGGAGGTTTGCACTCAAAATCTCACGATATATGGCCCCATTCATTCTTTCTTGTACACGGATCAGTCGTCCTGTTCCCTTTGCAGAGAAACAGCCCCAAAGCATGATGTTGCCACCCCCATGCTTCACAGTAGGTATGGTGTTCTTTGGTTGCAACTCAGCATTCTCTCCTCCAAACACGACGAGTTGTGTTTCTACTAAACAGTTCTACTTTGGTTTCATCTGACCATATGACGTTCTCCCAATCCTCTTCTGGATCATCCAAATGCTCTCTAGCAAACCTCAGATGGGCCCGGACATATACTGGCTTAAGCAGGGGGACACGTCTGGCACTGCAGGATCCGAGTCCCTGGCGGCGTAGTGTGTTACTGATGGTAGCCTTTGTTACGTTGGTCCCAGTTCTCTGCAGGTCATTCACTAGGTCCCCCCGTGTGGTTCTGGGATTTTTGCTCACCGTTCTTGTGATCATTTCGACCCCACGGGGTGAGATCTTGCGTGGAGCCCCAGATCGAGGGAAATTATCAGTGGTCTTGTATGTCTTCCATTTTCTAATTATTGCTCCCACAGTTGATTTCTTCACACCAAGCTGCTTGCCTATTGCAGATTCAGTCTTCCCAGCCTGGTGCAGGTCTACAATTTTGTTTCTGGTGTCCTTCGACAGCTCTTTGGTCTTCACCATAGTGGAGTTTGGAGTGTGACTGTTTGAGGTTGTGGACAGGTGTCTTTTATACTGATAACAAGTTCAAACAGATGCCATTAATACAGGTAATGAGTGGAGGAGAGAGGAGCCTCTTAAAGAAGAAGATACAGGTCTGTGAGAGCCAGAAATCTTGCTTGTTTGTAGGTGACCAAATACTTATTTTCCACCATAATTTTCAAATAAATTCTATCAAAAATCAGACAATGTGATTGTCTGGATTTGTTTCCACATTTTGTGTCTCATAGTTGAGGTATACCCATGATGACAATTACAGGCCTCTCTCATCTTTATAAGTGGGAGAACTTGCACAATTGGTGGCTGACTAAATACTTTTTTGCCCCAAAGTATATATATCTATATATATAGATATATATACACACACATACAGTATATAATATAGCTGTGTCCAGCACCCCCCCTTATCAGACACAGCTATATTATATATAGGTATAGTAGCTCACTGAGCCACCCATCCTGAGCTGGTCTGATGGGGGGTGCACCATCCAGGCAGCGGCGGTGTATCCATTAACGGCACACGGGCACCGCCCCCTCTCTCCAGCCACCCCCCTCTATGACTAATGGATAGATTCATGCATTGCATTGCATGAATCTATCCATGGCCGCTGCCACTACCCCCTATTCAGGTGTCCGGCCCCCTTGTATTTTTGAAGCACCTGATTAGAGCCATATTCTTTATTAGGCTTAAAAAAAGGTGAACTGCAAGCTCAGAGCATTGCACTCGGAGCCCACTCAGGTGTGTTAGAAAAGCAAATGAATATTCGCTTTTCTAACACTGAACCGCCTCTCCACCAATCATAGCACGGGTCTGCGGGTGCGATTGGACGCCTATCAGGAGGAGGGGAGGAGACGCATGGAGGACACAGGAGTCGCTGTCTGAGCCGCTGCAAGGTCCCACAGCTTACCACCGTCACCTGCTGTCTCACCCCCCACCAAGATAGGGTAAGTGCCGGGCAAGCGGCGAGCGGATGGGGGGGATCACAGTGGCAGCATTTGATGGCCACCCTGGCCACCCACCTGCCACATAGCCCCTCTATTATCACACTGCCCACGTCATACTATTTCCCCATCATACTGTCCCCACCTGTCTCACTGTCCCCTGTCACACTGCCCCCTTGGCACAATACATTCCTGTCATACTGCCCCCTCCTGTAACACTGCCCCTCCATCATTCTGCCCCCTCGTCACACTGCCCCCTTCTGTCATATTTACCCCCCTCCTGTCACACTACCCCCCTCTTGTTAAACAGTCCCCCTCCTTTCACAGTGCTCCCTCATTACACTGCCCCCCTCTTGTAATACTTCCCAGGTATCCTTTTCCTGTCACACTGCCCCCCCCTCTTGTCACAATACCCCCCTGTCAAGTGCCCCCCTGTCATACTGCCCCCTCCTGTCACACTGCCCCATCGTACTGCCCCTTCTTGTCACACTGCCCCCCTTCTTTCACAGTGCCCCCTCATATCACACTCCCCCCTCTGGTCACACTTTCCAGATACCCTTCTTTGGTCACACTGCCCCCTCCTGTCAAAATACCCGGTCATACTGCCCCTCATCCTTTCACAATACCCCCCATCATAGTGCAGGTCAGGAGCCCTTCATTTTTTCTTGCACTGGGGCCCTGAAGATTTTAGTTAAGCCTCTGGTTTGATGGGCACAGTGGCTGCATTTGATGGGCACAGTGACTGTGTTTGATGGCGCAGTGGCTGCATTTGATGGGCACAGTGGCTGCGTTTGATGGCACAGTGGCTGCTTTTGATGGGCACGGTGATACTGCAATTGATGTTTTTTTCCGAATTTTTCAGCTTGTTTCCCTTCCCCCCCAAAAAAAAATTTTGAGCACCAGCCGCCACTGCACCAAGGTATAATAGATGAGCTAAGCCACCCTAAGCTGGTCTGATAATAGGGGGGGCGGGGGGAGTCCGCAGCCTAGGTGTAGACAGACAGTGACCCACACCCACATCAGATCCATCCAGCAAGTAGAAGGTCACAGCAGCATCTTGACATCTTCCCTAGCTGCAGCCATCAGGTACCGTCCACCACGGTCCAGCAAGCAACATGCCTTGTTGGCAGGTCACAGCATCTTGCCATCTTCCCTGCGGCCATCAGATCCAATCCAGCAAGCAACACATCGTGTCAGCAGGTCAGTTCCAAAATCTGAATCAAATCATCAATGCCAATGATGCCATTAACTGCTGTCCCCAGGGACTGATCCAATCTAGAGATCACCATACAGTGGGATCTCTGGATCGGATCTGTCCCTGAGGACAGCAGATAATGAAAAGTATGGGCAGAGCTGCCATGACGGCATGTGTGTGGGAGCCCTCAGTTATGACACGGTGCTCTGAAGGTCCGGCACAGTATGCCAGACCTTCAGAGTGCATGTGCCAGTGACATCACAGGATGGAGGGGGGGGTGACACCATGTTTTACCGCACCAGGTGACACCACTGGGGAGGGGTGACCTTGGGCCAGGGGGCTGGGAGCTGAACAGGAATCCGATATAACCCAAGGGATGTCCTGAACAGGAGCAGGAGAGGACAGCGGGGAATACTGCCGGGCAAGTCTCCAGGAGGGATCCACCAGGTGTCAGTGAGTGACAGGCACAGTTGGGAGAGCTGGGAAAGGCACGCCGGAGTGGACTGGGAGTGCGCAGTCTGAGATGTATGTAGAGCATGTAGACTGTGATGTGACTGGCAGTGAAGTCAGGCAGCTGCCGCCGGGAGGGCTGTCAGGGTCTGAAAAGGGCTGACTGGGAGCAGTAGTCCACCAAAGAGGGCATCTAGCACTCAAACTTTTGTTGCTACACTATAGGGGCCCGCAGTCCCTGCCTGTAATGAGGTACCGTTGCTGAGGTCTGGCTAAAACCAGTGTCAGGCCTAACTATGTGCTAGCTGCGCCTGAAGAACTGGGCTGGAGGGAGAAGGAGAGATAGTCTACAGCTAAGGTTGGGCAGGAGGAGAGTATCTAAATTGTCCCAAGTCATGCAAGAATCTTTTCTGGGCATCCCATAAATTCCTTAAACCCATCCAAGTTTTAATCCCTCAATAAAATACAAAAAACAAAGCTGATGGACTTTTCATTGTCTTGGAGTGTCAGCAAGTGAATGCTGGGCTGGGCAGGGTGACAGGTGGGTCACATTACTGAGCAGCCCCTACGGGGTTACCACTACGCGCAGAACAGGTAAGTATAACGCTTTTTTTAATTTTGGCCAGTTCATGACTGCTACAGGGCGGCCACGCTGAGCAAGATCACATAGAATATACGTGCTCCTGCACTTCCGGGTTGCTGGCTGCTCACTCCTACTTTGATTATACCCGCTGATCTTCAGGAGACAGGCAGAATGGTGATCTGCCTATGTAAACAAGGCAGATCGCCGTTCTGTCAGTAAGGAAGGCATGGATTCTGTGTTCCTACAAAGCAGGGACACAGATCTATGCCTTCCCCTGGTAAAAGCACCTCCCACACTACACTAATACACTAGTTAGGCACACAGTTAACCCCTTGATTGACCGTGATGTTTACCCTTTCCCAGTCAGTGTCATTAGTACACTGAGGCTGGGTTTACACATGTGCTGCCGCGGGTTCGTGCCTGGGGTCCGATGCATGTCTGTACACCGGTTCAGGTGTGATTCACGTCCGAATGTTTGCCTGAATTCACAACTGAACCACACCCAAACATGCACCGGACCCTTTTTTCAATCCGGACCACGGCCGCCCTTGACCTGTGTGAACCGGCTCCATTGAGAGCCGGTCACACTTGCCTGTCATGCAAATTGGATGCAGGGAAACCCTCACCCAATTCGCATATGTGTGAGCCCAGCCTGACAGTGCATATTTTTTAGCACTGATCCCTGTATTAGTGTCACTGGTCCCCAAAAAAGTGTCAGTTAGTGTCCAATTTGTCCTCCGCAATGTCGCAGTCCCGCTTTAAGTCGCTGATCGCCACCATTACTTGTAAAAAAATAAAAATAAATAAACATTTCATACATCTATCCCATAGTTTGTAAATGCTATAACCTTTGCAATAAACCAATCAATATACGCTTATTCTGATTTTTTTTAACCAAAAATACAGTATATAGCAGAATACATATTGGTCTAAATTTATGAAGAAATTCGATTTTGTACATTTTTTTATTGGAAATGTTTCATAGCAGAAAATAAAAAATATTGGGTTTTTTTTCAAATTTTTGACGGTTGTTTTTAGCTTATAGCGCAAAAAAAAATCTCAGTGGTGATCAAATATCACCAAAAGAAAGCTTGATTTGGGTACAGTGTTGCGTGACCATGCAATTGTCAAATAACGTAATACAGTGCCGTATAGCAAAAAATAAAAAATGGAAGGGGGGGGTGTGGAAGGGGTAAATCTTTTGGAGCTGAAGTGGTTAAAGAAAAAAAATGCCTTTAGTATCACTTTGAGAAGAAAACATGTTATTTATTTGCTAGCAGTGAGATTTATAAATAAAACTTACTAAAACAATTTTACCAGAGCTATACAGACCTTTCACCTTTACTTCAAATTTATAAATGCACTATTCAATTAAATTGGACCCATCATATAGTATGAATGGGTAGCTACCTTAGCGATATTGCTTATACGTCCAGAGATGTCAATTTATTATTTCAGCATGAAGTTTAATTTATACAGTCATGGCTTTATACTAAAGCCTCTGCTTCCAATGTGAAGCTGGAGTGTCGTAAGCAATATTCCTAAGTCAGCTCCCCGTTTATAATATATGAAGGGTCCAATTTAATGGAATAATGCATTTATAAACATGAAGGAAGGGGGAAAGGTCTGTATGGCCTTGGGAAAATGTGGATGTTCTTATCTTTTATAAATGCATGTAGGGATGCAGCCATTGTTAAAGGTGCAGCCATTGTTAAAAGTGCATTCTATAGAAATTTAATTTGTAACAATAGACCTTTGCACTCACAGCAAACGTTATCTCTGTTTTTCTGTAAGTGAAGAATACAAGCTGTGAAAGAATGTATATGAAGAATACATGAATGAGAATCAACGCCACAAAGAGACAGTGCTTACGTGGTACCAAAGATGGCACTTAGAGAGGACCTTCACCTCAAAAAACAAATTGCACCTGGGTCCAGACTCTTCAGGCTCTCACAATTGACTACAAATTTTTTTATGTGGTTTTGATTTTTTTGTGCTGTGGGGCAACGTTTTGTTTTTTCTCATCTAGGCAAAATGATGTGCACTTGATTCCATGCATGCACAGATGGGCTGAAGGGTGCTTTGGGACTTGGCAGAGACCTTTGGCACATCTGCACACACATAGGTTTTCCTCTCACACATGTGCAAAGATGGTATGAGGAAGGAGGCCCCGGATCTTTGTTTTAATACGCATGCACTGATGTACCGCAGGGCTCTGCCAGGTCCCAGACCTTCAAAGATGGGGGTGCTGGTGAAAGGGAGGTATTGACTAGTATTAATGGGACTGAAGTTCCTCTTTAACTTTGCCCAAAAAATCCAACATTGACTTTTTGCTCATTCCCTCTTCCTAAGAAATCACAGAAGCTCTATAATATAAATATTGATGATAGAACCAGATTATTTGGTTGCAAAAATTCATGTGGACAACAATGACGTGTCTATGTGAGGTGGACAACGGTAATGTAGACAGCAATGACTTGCCTGTGTGAGGTGGACAACAGTAATGTGGACAACAATGACTTGTCTATGTGAGGTGAACAACAGTAATGTGGACAACAATGACTTGTCTATGTGAGGTGGACAACGGTAATGTAGACAGCAATGACTTGCCTGTGTGAGGGGGACAACAGTAATGTGGACAACAATGACTTGTCTATGTGAGGTGAACAACAGTAATGTGGACAACAATGACTTGTCTATGTGAGGTGGACAACAGTAATGTGGACAACAATGACTTGTCTATGTGAGGTGGACAACAGTAATGTGGACAACAATGACTTGTCTATGTGAGGTGAACAACATGACTATTGGATAACAGATGCCTATTAACCATTACCAAAAACCTTTATACTTCTATTCCCAATAAATGAGACCACACCAGCTTCTGGAGTATAAAACAAAGGCCGTAGCAGCCTACTTTATTTTACTTAATATAAAATTATATCAAAAATATATAAATTCTGTCATCGAGAAAAAATGATAAACAACAAACATCTGTTATGCAACCTGTTAATCAAAAAAGAACGTTGGTCTGAGCAATAGCTTTAGCAAATCCATCTGATGGCCATAACAACTATAGCACTGCAGCCCTAAACCAAAAACTCTCCAATAGGCCTCAAGCCGACAAGCTGGCTCAGAGACTGCCGTGACTGCAGTGCCCCATATCACTTCCCGGCTAACCTCCGCTAACCGGGAACCAAAAAACCTCCGGACCCATATCAACGTTGGATCCCCACTCTTACTTTTTAGCCATCTTCCTTCCCTTGCCCAGACCAACGCCCGCCGCTGCCACGACAATTTCTCTTCTTTCACCTGTTGACAGAAGAAAAAACCACAAACCCTTCGACAATAACGTATTCTATTCCTAGGGAGGGTGGGCGGGAACTTTCCTGGATCTTCTGCTGTCCCTCCCAGAGCAGGAACCCCTTTTAACTATCCCCTCCCCTAATCCTCCCTCCCCCTCGGCTCCACTGTAGCACTTTACCATTAACCCTTACCCTGTTCCCACTGTCATGGGCGCCCTTTGCATACAGCATTGCATGCTGTTGCTCCAGGCTTTTCTTGACTATTGGATAACAGATGCCTATTAACCATTACCAAAAACCTTTATACTTCTATTCCCAATAAATGAGACCACACCAGCTTCTGGAGTATAAAACAAAGGCCGTAGCAGCCTACTTTATTTTACTTAATATAAAATTATATCAAAAATATATAAATTCTGTCATCGAGAAAAAACGATAAACAACAAACATCTGTTATGCAACCTGTTAATCAAAAAAGAACGTTGGTCTGAGCAATAGCTTTAGCAAATCCATCTGATGGCCATAACAACTATAGCACTGCAGCCCTAAACCAAAAACTCTCCAATAGGCCTCAAGCCGACAAGCTGGCTCAGAGACTGCCGTGACTGCAGTGCCCCATATCACTTCCCGGCTAACCTCCGCTAACCGGGAACCAAAAAACCTCCGGACCCATATCAACGTTGGATCCCCACTCTTACTTTTTAGCCATCTTCCTTCCCTTGCCCAGACCAACGCCCGCCACAGCATCCCAATAGTAATACCTTACTCTTGGGTGCTCCTCCACACCCGAATAGCTCGCTGTATACCATCTTGTAAGCCCAAAGCCCACAAATCCGTCCCCACCTCCTTAAGATGTACCCCATCACGTCTTACATACCTCCATGTCTCAAATTCCAGTTCACTATGCCTAATTGCCAACCCCCCACAACTAACCACGAATTTACTCACTTCCCTATTGATCTTTCTCCTTGCTCTATTCACCCCCTCCACTGACCTGGCCATTCTCCAACACATCCGGGCAACCATGTCCGACCAGACAATCATCATTTTCGGAAATTCTTTCATTAAGCGCCAGACGTCAAATTTAATGTCTCGCGTGATGTCTATCATTGAGCGAATACCAAGATCATTGCCACCCACATGTATTACCAGCACATCTGGAGGGCCCTCCCTATTTGCATAGCGTTGTACCTCCTGAACCAACCTGCCCCACAACATCCCTGGTATACCAAACCATTTTATATACACTTCCCGTCTATCAAAGCTTAACTGCCTACCCTCAGGTCGAGCGTCTCCCCTCCGTGCCCCCCAACATACATAAGAATGGCCCATAATCCAGACCACACTTGGCGCTGCACCTGACATTAGAAGAAAACAAAACCATGCTCAACATTGACTAATTAACTACTGTCCCACCGGCCATAAAACACTACCTCCCATACCAATCCGATAGCCACAAAAAACAACCCTGACCCCTTACAATTTTACCGCCAGTTGCGGTCGAACATAAGATTGGAATCTGTTAGATTCCCACCGCCCAATCCGTTTTATTAATTCCACATCCATACCCAATCTGGCCGCTTCTGTCGCGGCTCCTATCCGGAATGAATGTGATGAAAAATCCCGCTCCTCCAGTCCCAGCCCAAGCAAACATTTCCTAAAAACAGCTACAAACTGAAAACGTGATAACATATCTCCATTTGGATGCACTGACAAAGGGCCCTGACAGTCCGGCCTAACTTTCAAAAATTCCCTGACTGCGCCCACTGGGCACTGGGGGGATCCCTGGATGGCATAAACTCGCACCATCCTACCTCTTCCTTCCTGATCCGTCTTAGACTTCCTTAGGAATATCGATACCCCGTCCTCTTCAAGTGTAACCTCCTTTAACCCAACTCCCCCTTGCACTGTTTTCGAAGGGCTAACCAACTCCCCTATCCTGAATGCACCAAAAAATGCTAACACAAAAGCTACCTTAAACAAACTAACTTCGTATGTAGACGAACAAACCCCCATCAGTTGTTCCACAATACCCCCCAGTATCTCGAAAGTTACTGGTCTCCTTGAATCGCGCTGAACCACCGCCCTCCGATAACCCTTCAATGCCTGTCTCACCCAAAAATCCTTGGTGACGTCGGGCTGCCCTTGTAGCTTAAAAAGGAAAGCCAAACCAGCTAGCTGTGTATTGATCACTGACACCGACGCACCCTCGTTCAATTTTCTTGCCACATAATACAGTAACAGCGAACGTACTCCCTGCCCTATAAGCTCCTCCCCCAAAACTCGCACGAAGGACATCCACTCCTGCCATACCTTAGTGTATGCTGCCCAAGTAGCCCCACTTACCGACCGCTTAATCCATCCCTCGACGACGCCAGTGCAATCTCCCACAGCCAGTCTGGACAAGGCACCCCCTGTTGCTCCGCTTCCGGCGCCAACTCTCTGAACCTGTCCCACTGGAAGCGAGACAACGCATCAGCAATCACGTTCTCCACCCCCGGTAAGTGAACAGCATGAATGAAAACATTCAGTTGTAAGCATCTTAACACTAATGCCGCGTACACACGGTCGGACTTTTCAGCTACAAAAGTCCGACAGTCTGTCCGACAGACTTCCGGCAGACTTCCGGCGGACTTTCGGCGGACTTGCGGCAGACTTTCTAACGAACGGACTTGCCTACACACGACCACACAAAAGTTCGACAGCCTAGTACGCGGTGACGTACACCAAGTCTGGTGAGACTATAAAACGGAAGTTCAATAGCCCGTACGACACCCTTTGGGCTCCTTCTGCTAATCTCGTGTTTATCTCGTGTTAGTAGAAGTTTGGTGAGAGACGATTCGCGCTTGTGAGACTCGTATTTTTCAGTTCGTTTTAACTGTTGTTCAGTCTGTGCTTGTGAGGTTTGTATCTGCTTTTCAGTGCGTTTGGTCAGTTGGCATTGAGAAATCTTTGTTTTATTGTCCGCTCGTTCCTGATTTTCAGGTCGCTCTTCACAGGCCTTGCTGTTCTTCAGTGCGTTCTGTTTAGTGCGTTCTGACCAGCCGACCGCTTTGAAACCATGTTACCTGTACGTACTCGTCATCGAGCTCGTGCATTGTATGTGTTTGGTGCTGTAGTTTATTCTTCAGACCAAGACCAGTCCATGAACAGGGCGAGGAGGAGTTCATGGACCAAGAATTGGTTGCTCCAGCGTGACCAGTTCTGTCACATGCCATTGCTCCGTGAGATCCGTGAGAATAATCCTGAGGATTTCAGGAACTTTCTCCAGATGACGGACCCCGTTTTTGACTGTTTGTTGGCTTTGCTGACCCCCTATATCAGCAGGCAGGATACCTGCATGAGGCAAGCCATCACTCCGGAGCAGAGGCTAGTTGCCACGTTGCGGTACTTGGCGACAGGGAGAAGCCTGCAGGACCTCAAGTTCTCAACAGGCATCTCCCCCCAGGCTCTGGGGATCATTATCCCAGAGACCTGTTCTGCCATCATCCAGGTCCTGCAGAAGGACTATATTAAGGTAAGATATTTTTCTTTTATTAGCATCACATGTTCTTTCATGTAATCTTTGATAATGTAATGTATTTCTTGCCTCAAACACTACTTACCATCATTGCAATATAGTGTGAATGTCCCCTTTTTCGCCTCACACATGCAGGATTTTTTTCCTGTTCTTTTTTGTCATGCATGTATATTTTCCTTCAATAACCTCCCCAGCATGCAATGATAGGAACATATCCACCTAGTCTACTCATTTTGAATGTATTTTGTTTGAGTGTATTTAGTGTGCTTATAATTAGCAATTAGCTAGATTTACCAACCCCCCACCCCCCACCTAAACTCAATCCAAATAGTGTGCTTATAATTAGCAATTAGCTTGATTTCCCAACCCCCCACCCCCCACCTAAACTCAATCCAAATAGTGTGCTTATAATTAGCAATTAGCTTGATTTCCCAACCCCCCACCCCCCACCTAAACTCAATCCAAATAGTGTGCTTATAATTAGTAATTAGCTAGATTTCCCAACCCCCCACCTAAACTCACTCCAAATAGTGTGCTTATAATTATCAATTAGCTAGATTTACCAACCCCCACCCCCCACCTAAACTCAATCCAAATAGTGTGCTTATAATTAGCAATTAGCTTGATTTACCAACCCCCCACCCCCCACCTAAACTCAATCCAAATAGTGTGCTTATAATTAGCAATTAGCTTGATTTCCCAACCCCCCACCCCCCACCTAAACTCAATCCAAATAGTGTGCTTATAATTAGCAATTAGCTTGATTTCCCAACCCCCCACCCCCCACCTAAACTCAATCCAAATAGTGTGCTTATAATTAGCAATTAGCTAGATTTCCCAACCCCCCACCCCCCACCTAAACTCAATCCAAATAGTGTGCTTATAATTAGCAATTAGCTAGATTTACCAACCCCCCACCCCCCACCTAAACTCAATCCAAATAGTGTGCTTATAATTAGCAATTAGCTTGATTTCCCAACCCCCCACCCCCCACCTAAACTCAATCCAAATAGTGTGCTTATAATTAGCAATTAGCTTGATTTCCCAACCCCCACCCCCCACCTAAACTCAATCCAAATAGTGTGCTTATAATTAGCAATTAGCTAGATTTACCAACCCCCCCACCCTCGTAAAAATTTGCTTGAATGTTCTGTGGTGTTGATTTGTATAAAGCAAATATATGTTGCACTTTGCAAAATGCATGTGCACTCTACAAGTGCATTTGTTCCAGTGCTTTAGTAAATGAGCAGAAGCTCTGCTGATTTCCATCATCAAATCATATGCAAGCCACAAAGTGTTTTCATTAATTGCCCTTGCATGTGATTGTGTACTCCTTGCAACATGACTGCCTTTTTACCTTACCTCATTTACTGTAAGCTGGGTAGCAACTGCACTTGCAGAGTGCGACAACTGCAGTCTTGTTGCCTTTTTAGTCCCTAAATTCCTGCGTGTCCTAAAAGTAATCTTTTTTATGTATTTCACAACCCCCTAAAATGTAATCAATGTTCCATCAGAGGGGGTGAGCAATCTGATAAGTGTGCCTTTCCATATTAGTTATTCCAGAAGATTTAAATTATTTAATGTTCTACTGATGCTGGGGAATAATGTTTTTAATTGTATAATTTTCTTGCAATGTTATCTTCAAAATTAATGATTTTGGTTTTCTTGTTTGATTCCCCAGTTTCCTTCAACGCCACAGGAATGGCAGACTGTGGCATCCCATTTTGCCAGCCGTTGGGACTTTCCCAATTGTGGAGGGGCTATAGATGGGAAACATGTCCACATCGTGCCACCACCCCATTCGGGGTCATACTATTTTAATTATAAGGGGTTCCACAGTATTGTTTTAATGGCGGTGGTGTCGGCACACTATGAATTTTTATATGTGGACGTGGGGAAAAATGGCCGGATGTCGGATGGAGGAGTATTTGCCCAGACGGAGTTCTGCCAGCGTCTCCAGAGTGGTGGCCTGGGATTGCCACCTGATGCGGATAACGTCGAAGGACTCCCCTTTGTCTTCATTGCCGATGAAGCCTTCGCTCTGAGCAAGCACCTCATGAGGCCATTCCCCCAAAGAACCCTCACCCCGGAGAGGAGGGTTTTTAATTTCCGGCTGGCCAGAGCTAGAAGAGTGGTTGAGAATGCGTTTGGGATTCTGGCCAGCCGGTTCCGCCTGTTTCAAACCTCCATAAATTTGGCGGAATACAAACTTAATTTTATCATTTTATCGTGCTGCATCCTGCACAACTTTTTACACCAACATTCTCAAAATTATATGGGAACAGTTGGGCCTGAGGCCGGACTTATAGATGACAACCTTACGGGCCTGGATACTGTCCGTACTGGCTTGGCCCCCCAAAGGGCCCATCAAGTTAGACAGCAATATGTTAACTATTTTATGGGTAGGGGGGCCATTGCAATGGGCCATGATATTTAAATATTTTAAATAAAAAAAATATTGCTGAAATCTTGAATTATATTTATTGCTTGCCTTTCTTTTGGGCTTTCTCCTAGGTTATGGTCGAGCAGTTGTAGTGCCAACTGTATTTTCCTTTTAAATGTCTAAATAAGCTCCATTGCCACTGTAAACAACTTTTTTACAATTATAACCAAACTGATACTGAGCATTGAAATAACAAACCACACATTTATTTAATTCCTAAGGAGATGTTTTTATTAATCGTTGTTATGCATTCAGTTATGCATTTAGTCTAAAATGTTCCTAGCCAAAAATATAATGATATCTGAATAATTTTGAAAAATATAATTATAGTTAAATATTTTTACAGAATCAAAAATAATTTTTTTTGGGCTGTTTGATTTTCGCAAACAGGCTTTTTTTTTTTTTTTTTTGGTTTTTTAAAATCTTTTTTTTTTTTATTATTATTTTTAAAATCCTTTTTTTTTTTGTTATTTTTTTAAATCCATTTTTTTTTTTTTTTTAAATCAATTTTTTTTTTGTTTTTTTTTTAAATCCATTTTTTTTTTTTGTTTTTTTTTAAAAACATTTTTTTTTTTTTTGGATTTTTAAGGTATTTTCTATAAACAGCCCTCCTTTTTTAAATTATGTTAAACAGCCATATAATTTCCGCTAAAATAATAAAGAGAAGGCCCAGAATGGGGTCAGCAAAACAGGAAATGAAGGACATGATCGATGTTTTGGGGTTTCAAAAAGGGCATTTAGATTCGACCCAAAACATCAATCATGTCCTTCATTTCCTGCTGCATACGATCCAGCCGATTCCGCATTTCATCGATCTCCCCATTCCAGGCCATTATTTGACCAATTAGCCTTTGGGCACTGTCTGAGGTGAAATAGTCAGTTCTTGTACCTAAAGTGGAATGAAACAAAAAAATGTTTTTAGAAATATGCACACATACATAGTTTACCTTACCATAAAGCTGGTGTCTCAGACACTGACCTGGTGGGGTGCCCATGTCGCATAATTCCTGAACATCCTCGGGGGTTGCGCTGTTGCTTGACTCAAGCACAACCAGATCACCTAAAATAGAGTAGAAAAATTACATAAAAGAAAAGGCAGCCATGCATAGATTACCGTAAGCTGGTGTGTCAGACACTCACCTGGTGGGGTGCCCATGTCGCCCACCTCTCCTTCCTCCACATCCTCAGTGGGGCTTGGGCTGATTTCCCAAGTATGTTCTTTGGCTTGGGGTGGACTGTGTTCTTGTTGGCTGAGTGATTTTTCCCCTATGTGAACCAAAAAATTAATATACTTAGCACACAGATATTTTAGTACATAGTAATTTTCAAACATTTGTAGTGAAGTGGTGTACAAATGTTCTGTTTGTGTAGAGTTCCTATTTTACCTCAATATTTAAAATTATAAAGACATATCGGATAGATAGATATCTAGATATCAATATCTATAAATATAGTTAATAATCTTTTGATCTCTCTCTCTCTCTATATATCTGTAACAAAATATAAATATCTAACTAAATGTAAAGAAAAAAAAATATATAACTTAAAATATTCCAAAAGAATGTTTTACATTTCTATATCTATCTATATCTATATATCTACATCTACCTATATCTATCTATCGATATATATATACATACACACATATATATATATATATACACACATATATATAGATATATAGATAGATATATCTATAGATATGTAACGATGTTTATTAAAAGATCGTTTGAAACGAGGAGCCAAAAAATCGTATAGGAATGAAAAGCACATGGAGCAGTATACAAGGTAATAAACACAAGAGAAAAACACGACAAGTACTTACTTTTTTTCAGCACTTTACGGATCCGTCTGTACTGATCCGGCTCCCTGAGTTTGAGGTCAGACCATCTTTTTCGAATTTGATCCTTGGAGCGCTGGACCCCAAAAGAAGCCTGTAAAGTGTCCACCACCTTCGCCATTATTTTGGCCTTGCGCAAATTTGGCCGGGCGTACGGCCCATACTTCCCATCATAGTCCTTTTTTTTAAGAATGGCCACCATTTCTACCATCTCTTCAAAGGACATATTGGAGGCCTTAAATCTAGGCCTCACAGATCTTGACGTTCCGGCCTCCGGGCTTTCTTCGCTACCTGACGTAGTACACACCTGATGTGTCTCCGCCATTATTCACCCCACTACGCGCCGTAAATAAAAATGGGCGGAGAACATGAGTTAAAATCGAACGTCAGGGGCTGGCGACGCAGGCGGAGTTTCACACATGCGTAGTGTATAAAGAGGGGCCTTGTGCACGTGTCGTACGTACGTTCTGTGCGTTGAATTAGGGGGCGGAGAACATGAGTTAAAATCGAACGTCAGGGGCGGGCGACGCAGGCGGAGTTTCACACATGCGTAGTGTATAAAGAGGGGCCTTGTGCACGTGTCGTACGTACGTTCTGTGCGTCGAATTAGGGGGCGGAGAACATGAGTTAAAATCGAACGTCAGGGGCGGGCGACGCAGGCGGAGTTTCACACATGCGTAGTGTATAAAGAGGGGCCTTGTGCACGTGTCGTACGTACGTTCTGTGCGTAGGTGATAGTGGACCGGGACGTTACTAAACAAAGGTAATTTTAAAATTATATTTTTTTTGATGGTCATGACTTTGTAGCAAGCGGCCTATATGGCTTGACAGATTGATGAGGCCTACATAGGGAGAAGATGATGAGGGTTTAGTAGAAACCTAATAAGTGTTTTTGTCTTGTGACTTTATCTTTTCCAGATATAATGAATCCCCTATTTAAGGATCCAGAGTTCCTTACAGCTTTCATTTCGAAATATCGAGAGATGAGGAATTTGTGGGAGGTGAAACACCCTCAGTATTATGCCAAGCATGTGAGGAAGTCAACGCTGGAGAGACTTCTGTCCTTTGTCCAGGCGACCATCCCGGAAGCAACAATGGAGACATTGCTCCGGAAAATTGGGGTCTTGAGGAATATGTATAAGAGGGAGCATAAGAAGATCCAGGAATCAATGAGATCAGGAGCATCAGCAGATGATGTTTATGTACCCAGGCTGTGGTACTACAATCAACTCCGTTTTCTTGATGACCAGACTGAAGCCAGGGCATCACTTTCAACCCTTCCCTCCACCCTTCCCTCCACCCTTCCCTCCACCCTTCCCTCCACCCCAGCAGAGGCTGATGAGGAGCAAGCTGGGTCTTCCATCCTGGATGAACCGGATATGACCATCTGGAGTCAGGTAAATTAGTTTAAACAATATTTACTGTACTAATATTAATGAGGTTAACTGGATGTTATAATTGTCTCAAAGATTTTTTCCCTCAAAATTGTGTATACATATCAATTGACAAGAGTGGCTAAATATGTTTGGCACCTGCTAGAAAAAATTAGGGTGTCTGATTAGACTCTTTTATTAAAGAGATGTATTCACATTGAATTTGCTAGTCATGAGAAGCAAATTGTGTGTCATTGATGAACCCCACAAAAAAAACTAAAACTATGTCCTTTTTTTATACACAGGATGAGTCCATCCAGGAGGAATGTGTGGAAAGTGGCAGGCAGGAGGAGACCGGGCCCATGGACAGCCTGGAGGAGGCCGGATTCTCCATCATCCTGGAGGAGGCTGGGCCCAGTGTCAGGCAGGAGGTGGCTGGTCCCAGTGAGGTGGCTGGGCCAAGTGAGGTGGCTGGTCCCAGTGAGGTGGCTGGGCCCAGTAGGAGCATGACCCAATCCCAAGTGCCTCCCCTCCGCCTTCCCAAAAAAAGGACCAGGAAGGGGACGGTCACACAGGAGGCATCCCTGCGCCTCATGCAAGAGGCCACCCGTTTTTTGAGGAGCCCCCCGAAGCGGAAGAGTCCTATGGCTGCTACTTAGCCAGCAGGCTTCTTCAAATGGATTGGGACCAGCACCTCATTTGCGAGCGCCTATTTGGGGAAACTATCCAGAAGGGGCTGCAGGGCACGCTAACCCGAAACACCCAACTACATGAGGCAGCCCCCCCTCCTCCTCCTCCTCCTCCTGCCACAACTGAAACACCACAGCCACAGCCTCCAAAGAAGGCTACAGGGAAGGCTGCAGGGAAGGCTGCAGGGCAGCGTGGAGGAAAGGCTGCAGGGAAGAGAAGAAAGTGATGACCTGGGTTCAGTCTGGTCTGACAGAAGACGCAGGCTGTTGTAGGGCCACAGTCTGGGGACATCTATATCATCTGCTGGTGCTGTTGATCTCTGGGATTCTTGGACCAGACTGTGCTCCCTCTTATATGGACTCCTCAAGATCCCAATTTTCTTGTACACCGACTTTTTCCAGTGTTGACTTCCTCTTTATTTTATTTTGACCATGAATAAATGGATCTTTTTTGAGTTTAGCAAAAGACTTTATGTGTTTTCTTTTAAATCATTGATTTTACACACAATGTTAAATTAACAAGGGACAACAATCTCATTGAGTTTGCAAAAACACACCAAAAATACATTAATAATGTTAATAATGTTCGAGTGGTAAGTCTTGAAAAAAAAAAAAAGATACATAACCAAAAACGGTGCTTTGGGTTAACTTTATCTAAAAAATAAAAAAAAAACACTATAAAAACAAAACTATAATAATGGGTTCTTTGTGGTAACTTTACCAAACTAAAAAAAATTACAAAAAAAAAAAAAAAATACAAATGGGTTCTTTGTGGTAACTTTACAAACACAAAAAAAAGCAAAAAACAAATATAGAGATAAACATATAAAAAAGTTCAACAACAATCATAAAATAAACATCTGGATAAAAATTACAAGAAAATATGACTCCACACAAAAAAAAAAAAAAAAAAAGGGTAAAAAGTATTATTAGTATGGAAACATTGTTTTTAAAAAGCATACTATATCATTCATGAGATCAAAGAGAAAAATAATCCAGAAATCAGTTTGGGAGAACTCTGAATATGAACAGCAAAACACCTTCGTTCTTTATAGCATTCGTAAAGAAGACATAAAATGCGCTGCATTCAACGATCACAGATTTTGCAGCGTGATGAATGTGCTACCTACAATACGAACACTAGTTTTACTAGACCGAGTGCTTCCGTTTAGTTTTTGCTTATGAGCATGCGTCGTTTTTTTGTCCGTCGGACTAGCATACAGACGAGCGGACTTCGGGGTCCGTCGTAGTTACGACGTAAAGATTTGAAGCATGTTTCAAATCTAAAGTACGTCGGATTTGAGGCTAAAAAAGTACGTTGAAAGTCCGGAGAAGCCCACACACGATCGGATTACCAGCCAGCTTTAGTCCGTCAGCGTCCGTTGGACTTTTGTAGACGAAAAGTCCGACCGTGTGTACGCGGCATAAGTGTTGCAGCATCCTGATCACCGGCGGAGATGACGCCGTGACCCTGTTTATCACTTGCACCACCCCCATGTTGTCCCCATGAAAGCGCACTTTCAGATCCCTGAACGATGCACCCCATAATTCCACCGCCAGCACCACTGGAAACAGTTCCAGCAAAACCAGATTCTTCGTGAAGCCTTCTTTTACCCACGATTGTGGCCATGGACCTGCGCTCCATTGCCCTTGAAAGAACGCCCCAAAACCTGTTGATCCAGCGGCATCGGTAAACAGTTCCAAGTCAAAGTTACTGACTGGTCCTGACATCCACATTGCCCTACCGTTAAAGGATTCCAGAAAGGTATGCCAAACCCTGAGATCCTCCCTATGCGTTTTAACTAAACGTACAAAATGTTTTGGGGATTTGATCCCACTCGTGCTGGCCGCCAGCCGGCGACTAAACACTCTCCCCATCGGTAGTATGCGGCAAGCAAAATTCAGCTTGCCCAAAACCGATTGTAACCTTCGCAGTTGTACCTTTTTTAGTCCTATCAAACCTGCCACTTCCTTTTTCAAATCCTCCAATTTCTCCTCCGGTAATCTGCATTCCAGCGCATCCGAATCTAATACAATACCCAAGAACGTGATGACCGAGCAGGGTCCCTCCGTCTTTTCATCCGCCAATGGAATGCCAAATCTTTCTGCTATGTGCTGCAATGACGCTAGTAGCACTGCACAAACTCTAGAACCGGCCGGGCCAATGCATAAGAAATCATCCAAGTAGTGAATTATCGAATTCACTCCGGATACATCCCTTACTACCCATTCCACAAAGGAGCTGAATTGTTCGAAAATTGCACACGATACCGAACAACCCATTGGTAGGCATTGATCAACATAGAATCCACCATTCCAATGACACCCTAGCAACCGAAAACTCTCCGGGTGCACTGGCAGGAGTCGAAAAGCTGATTCCATGTCTGCCTTTGCCATCAATGCCCCTTTTCCATAGTGGCGCACCCACCTTACAGCGTCATCAAATGACGTATACGTCACTGAGCACGCTTCCTGGTCTATGGCATCATTCACGGATCCCCCTTTTGGGAAGGACAAGTGATGAATGAGCCTGAATTTATTGGGCTCTTTTTTGGGCACCACGCCCAAAGGTGATACCACCAAATCTGCCACTGGCGCCACTGGAAAAGGGCCGCTCATTCTACCCAATGCAACCTCCTTCTGTAGTTTTTCCGAAACCACTTCCGGATGTTGCAAAGCTGACTTTAAATTTTTGGGTACTGGGGGGATGTCTGATAAATTGCATGGAATCCTAAATCCCACCGTAAAACCTTCTAATAGCCGTGCTGCTTGTTTGTCGGGGTACTTACCGAGAAACGGCCGCATCCTTTCCACCATCACCGGAGTCCTCCCTTTTGTTCCCAGCTTCTCCATGACGACCTTTTCCCTGCTTAAAACATCTGGATGACGGATGTGTTCCTCCGCAGCCGGAGCATTCGTGTTTAAACTTACATGATCCTCCGAACTTACAGGCCCCCGAGTTATACTGCCAACAAACCCCTTTTTTGTTTCCAGCCGAATGTCCCTGGGTTGACGGTCCACCGGCTCCCCCCTGAAAAAACTGATTCGGTGCCCTCGCCGTCGTTATCAAACGCATCCACAGGCTGATGTCTTTATGGTCCCAACGTAGTTCCGGACGTACTGCTCTCCGCTGCCTGAACTGTTCATCGTACCTCAACCATGCCGTACCCCCATATACTCTATACGCTTCCCCTATCGCGTCCTGATAGCAGAAAAGTGCCGAACAGTGTTCCGGCTGTTTCTCTCCTATCACACTAGCCATAATTGCAAATGCTTGCAACCAATTCGTAAATGTCCTAGGTATCAGCCTATACCTCCTCTTCTCCTCATCCTCCTTCTTGGAATCATCCGGCTTGACTCTATCAAGGTTGAACTTTTCCAAGGGCAGTAATGAAAATATTTCTACATACTCACCCTTCCATAATTTTTCCCGAACCTCCTGTTTCAGGTGAGCTCCTAACGGTCCTTCGTAGCACACATACACTTCGCAGCGAGCTGCATCCGCCAGCCTAATGATATCTTTTCTCCCCGCAGCCTCCCCTGACGGCGCCGCTCTGTCCTTCCCCTGCGCCGCCACACTCGCCATGGCCTCCTGCGCTGGCAACATGACCTCAGCTGCAACTGTAGGTGTGGTGGCCCCCCGCCCTGTGTTATCCAATTCCTTCCCAGTCTGCTGCACCCAGGCGGCTATCGGGCCCCCCGCCGGCTTCTCTGCAGCCTCCAGCCTCTGCACTAGTTCCTTAATTCCTGTTAAAAAACCCAAAAAACCCCGTAGCTCCTCCCCCCATGTCAGTTCCTACCCTACTTTCTCCCGACCCTCCAGCCCCAGCTCCTGCCATTGTTTCATTATTTAAACTAGCATTTGCAATATCCTGTGGTAACTCACCGGGCTGCATAGGTGTCGCCCCATCAGCCGACTGTCTGCTTTCTCCTGGCCCCATCCTCCTGGGCAGCTGGGCCGTCTCCTCCTCCGATCCGGACATCTCTTCTCTCCCGCTCCGACCCGATTCTTCTCCCGCATCAGATGCTGGCCCGCCCGGGATATTGACCGCGGCTGCCGTACTATACGCCATCCTTCCCTTCCTCCGCGCAGCGAATCCTCCTGTGGATTTCTGGACAGCCTTCCCAGGACCGGTGTGGGCTACCGCAGTCCTGCCGGCTTCCGCTCTTGTTGGTGGTAAGCCAGTCCTGTTCCTTCCTCTATTCTGCCTGTCCCCTGCCGATGAAATGGAAGGCCCAGGGACCCCTCCTGGCATTGCAGCGGCAGTGATGGCGGAGCTCCCCGCCGTCTTCCTGGGGGCGAGGCTCGCGCTCTCCGCGTGTCTTCTGCTAGTAGGCCTCTCTCCTGTCCGTACACCTGCTGGGCTCCTCTCCTGTCGGGGCCGCCCGCCCGCTGACCCGCTCTCTTCCTGCCGCTCGTTTTGCTGGTGAGCCCCCTGGACACTGGCCACCATACTAACCGGGTGCCGCTGTGAATACATAACGCGGTCCGGTGAGAACCGCTCAGGCGGTCGGGAGCGGCGCGCTCTGGTGCTGCCTCTCTCTCCCTCACTAGCTTGCGTATTGGGACCCCGGATCGCGGCTGCGATCGTCTCCTGCAGCCATACAGCACCCCGCACCGCAGCTTCATCCCTTAACTGGGCCATAAGCCCTTCTAACTCAGCCATGCTGTGGCACTAACCTTCTCACTGAACTTTCCTGGATCTTCTGCTGTCCCTCCCAGAGCGGGAACCCCTTTTAACTATCCCCTCCCCTAATCCTCCCTCCCCCTTGGCTCCACTGTAGCACTTTACCATTAACCCTTACCCTGTTCCCACTGTCATAGGCGCCCTTTGCATACAGCATTGCATGCTGTTGCTCCAGGCTTTTCTGTAATGTGAACAACAATGACTTGTCTATGTGAGGTGAACAACAGTAATGTGAACAACAATGACTTGTCTATGTGAGGTGGACAACTGTAATGTAGACAGCAATGACTTGCCTGTGTGAGGTTGACAACAGTAATGTGGACAACAATGACATGTCTATGTGAGATGAACAACCGTAATGTGAACAATGAGATGTCTATGTGAGGTTGACAACAGTAATGTGGACAACAATGACATGTCTATGTGAGATGGACAACAGTAATGTGAACAACAATGACTTGTCTATGTGAATGGCACTCAATGCCAAAGCGTTGGTGCTTAGGGGTCCTGAAAAACAACATTGTCAATGACTTTTGTTGGATTCGCTCTTGCGTAGAAATCACAGAGGCTCAATAATATAGATTGAGATGATACAACCAGATTAGTTCAATGCAAACATAATGTGGACAATATTGACATGTCTATGTGATGTGGACAACACTGACAAGTCTATGTAATGTGGACAACAGTAATGTGGACAATATTGACAAGTCTATGTAATGTGGAAAACAGTAATGTGGACAACAACTACATGTCTATGTGAATGTCACTCTATGCTGTAGAGCTGTAGTGCTTAGGGATGCCAAAGGTGGCACTTGACTTTGCCCCCCCCCAAAAAAAAAAAAAAAACAATGTTGTCATTGACTTTTCTCTCATTCCCTGTTGCTAAGAAACCATAGAAGCTCTATAATATGAATAACGATGATGGAACCATGTTATTTGGGCGAAAACTTTTTTATAAATGTTGGTCACTATTAAAATGCAATTCCAGGCAAAACTATTTTCTAGAATTAGGTAAGATTTTGGAAGGAAAACCTCAAGTTTCTATTGTTGTCTATGTTCCTGTCTGGGAGACGCACCCTTACCTGGCCTGGCCACTGACCGTTGTCACTGTGACAAAACATGATAAAATAAAAATTGTTTAGTTGGCTTCAGAACAAAAGTAGAAAGAAAATCTTCCAATGGTGGGACCTTTTTCAGTGCCACATGCCAAGTGATATTTGACAAGTGGCTCCGAGACAATATGTCATCTCCTGAAAGTCTGTTTTAATTCTTGGAATCCCACAGCATTGCGCTGCAATTGTGTGCATTACATATGATTGCAGGGCAGTTAAGGCACGGCACCATTCACAGTGGTACTGCCTGTGGTATCATTTTTGCCATGTAGCACCGTGATCATGGCAGTGTGTACTAATATGGCCGGTGACTAGGGATGAGCTTCGTGTTCGAGTCGAACCCATGTTCGACTCGAACATCGGCTGTTCGACCGTCCGTCGAATTGCGAACGATATGGGCCGTTCGCGCCAAATTCGTGTGGCGCGTCACGGCCCATAATTCACTGCGGCATCGCAGTCCATTGCTGGCTGATGATTGGCCAAGCATGCACTATGACCCGCATGCTTGGCCAATCACAGCGCCGTCAGTAGAGAGAGCTGTAATTGGCCAAAGCCAGGGTGGCTTTGGCCAATTATGGCTCAGGGGATTTAGTACACACCCCACACTATATAAGGCCGCCTGCACGGCGGCCCTGTGTAGTGTGTGTTCCGGTGTGCTGAGAGATAGAGAGAGAGAGAGACAGTGTCATTTGATTTGAGTTAGATAGATTAGGCAGAACAGTCAGTCAGTTAGCTGCACTTACAGTGTATTGTGTATATATATGCATCCCAGGTGTTGCATATATATATATACACTGTATTCAGTTTAGCTAGATCCGTTCCTGTTATCTTCTATCTAGACTATTTAGTGCAGTGTGTCCTGCTCACAGTGTTCAGCTAGATCCGTTCCTGCTATTTACATTCAGTGCAGTGCGTCCTGCTCACAGTGTTCAGCTAGATCCGTTCCTGCTATTTACATTCAGTGCAGTGCGTCCTGCTCACAGTGTTCAGCTAGATCCGTTCCTGCTATTTACATTCAGTGCAGTGCGTCCTGCTCACAGTGTTCAGCTAGATCCGTTCCTGCTATTTACATTCAGTGCAGTGCGTCCTGCTCACAGTGTTCAGCTAGATCCGTTCCTGCTATTTACATTCAGTGCAGTGCGTCCTGCTCACAGTGTTCAGCTAGATCCGTTCCTGCTATTTACATTCAGTGCAGTGCGTCCTGCTCACAGTGTTCAGCTAGATCCGTTCCTGCTATTTACATTCAGTGCAGTGCGTCCTGCTCACAGTGTTCAGCTAGATCCGTTCCTGCTATTTACATTCAGTGCAGTGCGTCCTGCTCACAGTGTTCAGCTAGATCCGTTCCTGGTATTTACATTTAGTGCAGTGCGTCCTGCTCACAGTGTTCAGCTAGATCCGTTCCTGCTATTTACATTCAGTGCAGTGCGTCCTGCTCACAGTGTTCAGCTAGATCCGTTCCTGCTATTTACATTCAGTGCAGTGCGTCCTGCTCACAGTGTTCAGCTAGATCCGTTCCTGCTATTTACATTCAGTGCAGTGCGTCCTGCTCACAGTGTTCAGCTAGATCCGTTCCTGCTATTTACATTCAGTGCAGTGCGTCCTGCTCACAGTGTTCAGCTAGATCCGTTCCTGCTATTTACATTCAGTGCAGTGCGTCCTGCTCACAGTGTTCAGCTAGATCCGTTCCTGCTATTTACATTCAGTGCAGTGCGTCCTGCTCACAGTGTTCAGCTAGATCCGTTCCTGCTATTTACATTCAGTGCAGTGCGTCCTGCTCACAGTGTTCAGCTAGATCCGTTCCTGCTATTTACATTCAGTGCAGTGCGTCCTGCTCACAGTGTTCAGCTAGATCCGTTCCTGGTATTTACATTTAGTGCAGTGCGTCCTGCTCACAGTGTTCAGCTAGATCCGTTCCTGCTATTTACATTCAGTGCAGTGCGTCCTGCTCACAGTGTTCAGCTAGATCCGTTCCTGCTATATACATTTAGTGCAGTACGTCCTGCTCACAGTGTTCAGCTAGATCCGTTCCTGCTATTTACATTCAGTGCAGTGCGTCCTGCTCACAGTGTTCAGCTAGATCCGTTCCTGGTATTTACATTTAGTGCAGTGCGTCCTGCTCACAGTGTTCAGCTAGATCCGTTCCTGCTATTTACATTCAGTGCAGTGCGTCCTGCTCACAGTGTTCAGCTAGATCCGTTCCTGCTATTTACATTCAGTGCAGTGCGTCCTGCTCACAGTGTTCAGCTAGATCCGTTCCTGTTATCTTCCTACTGACAGGCAGGCTTGTCTGGTTACAGTATATAAAGCTACCTGAAGAAAATTACAGGTGTTCTTTTTGATCCTATTAGTACCACGGTCAGGCAGCTAGACTATTTACATTTAGTACAGTGTGTCCTGCTCACAGTGTTCAGCTAGATCCGTTCCTGTTATCTTCCTACTGACAGGCAGGCTTGTCTGGTTACAGTATATAAAGCTACCTTAAGAAAATTACAGGTGTTCTTTTTGATCCTATTAGTACCACGGTCAGGCAGCTAGACTATTTACATTTAGTACAGTGCGTCCTGCTCACAGTGTTCAGCTAGATCCGTTCCTGCTATATACATTTAGTGCAGTACGTCCTGCTCACAGTGTTCAGCTAGATCCGTTCCTGTTATCTTCCTACTGACAGGCAGGCTTGTCTGGTTACAGTATATAAAGCTACCTGAAGAAAATTACAGGTGTTCTATCCCAGCTTAGTGCAGCTACAGGCCATTAGTATGTCTGGAAGGCCAAGAAGGAGAGGCAGACAGTCACAAGCCAATAAGAGAGGGCAAGCAGGCTCTGTGTCTAGTGCTGGTCGTGGAGACGGTGCATCCTCATCAGCACGTGGCCATGGGACACGCTTGGCCTTTTTTTCGGCAGCTGGCCGTGTTGAGCCGCAACATGCGGAAGACTTGGTCGAGTGGATGACCAAGCCGTCCTCATCCTCCTCATCCTCTCTCACCCATGCCCAGGGTGCTTTGTCTGGCAAAGCAGCGGCCTCTTCCCTCAGCTCAATGTCATCAGTGACTCCTTCCCTAGCTCCACCATGTCCTCATGAGGATTCCCTCGAACTGTTTGACCACAGTGTTGGGTACATGCTCCAGGAGGATGCCCAGCGTTTGGAAGGCTCTGATGATGATACTGAGCTCAATGAAGGCAGTAACATGAGCACGGACAGAGGGGGTGCCCAAGAAGGACAGCAATCTGGCAGTCATGCTCCCCCTGCTGCAGCATACTGCCAGGTTTGCTCCAGTGATGAGGAGGGAGGGGATGATGAGGTCACTGACTCAACGTGGGTGCCTGATAGGAGAGAGGAGGAGGAGGAGGAGGAGGAGGTGGCACATCACCAACTAGGCAGGATGCCCTCCAGGGGCCAGCCTAAGGGCAGCACATTGACTGCATCACACCCCAAAGCTCCACATGTGCAGGGCGCTGCAGTCTCTGCGCGTTATTCAAAAAGTTCTTTGGTGTGGGCCTTTTTTGAGACGAGTGCATCAGATCGCACCGCTGCTATTTGCAACATATGTCTCAAGCGTATCTCGCGTGGCCAAAACATCTCCCGCTTGGGTACCACATGCTTGACCAGACATATGTTGACCTGCCATGCAGTTCGTTGGCAAGCGTATCTGAAAGACCCACACCAAAGAACAAAGACGATCTCTCCTTGCTCCTCATCAGCTGAGATTTCCAACCCCACTAGACCTTCAGTCCTCTCTGAGACCTGCAGTGAGAGGAATGAAGGTGTAGAATTAGGTGTGTCACAGCCAAGTACTTGTGGGCAATCTGCTTTTGGTACACCGACGTCAGATTGTACCAGGCAAATTTCCCTGCCCCAGCTGCTGCACCGCCGAAAGAAGTTTGCTCCCAGCCATCCACATGCCCAGCGGTTGAATGCTAGCTTGGCAAAATTGCTAGCACTTCAACTGCTGCCTTTTCAGTTGGTAGACTCTGCCCCCTTCCGTGAGTTTGTGGAATGTGCGGTTCCTCAGTGGCAGGTACCCAAACGCCACTTTTTCTCACGGAAGGCGATTCCGGCTCTCTACCGGCATGTGGAAGGCAATGTCCATGCCTCGCTGGACAGGGCGGTCAGCGGTAAGGTGCATATTACCGCTGACTCATGGTCCAGCAGGCATGGACAGGGACGTTACTTAAGTTTCACGGCGCATTGGGTGACTCTGCTGGCAGCTGGGAAGGATGCAGGACAAGGTGCAGTAGTGTTGGAGGTTGTTCCGCCACCACGCCTCCAAAATGCTGATTGTGACACACCTCTCTCCTCCACCCCCTCCTCTTCTTCTTCCTCCATGGCCTCTTCCTCGGAACCAGCGGTGCTCCGTAGGCGTTCAAGGGGCTACGCAAGTACGCAGGCCAAAAGATGCCATGCGGTGCTTGAGCTGGTGTGCTTGGGGGACAGGAGCCACACTGGGGCAGAGGTTCTGTCAGCTCTGCAGGGGCAGGTTCAGAGGTGGTTGACGCCACGCCAACTTAAGGCAGGAATGGTGGTTTGCGACAATGGCACCAACCTCCTCTCTGCCCTCCGACAGGGACAACTGACCCATGTGCCCTGTTTGGCTCACGTCCTTAACTTGGTGGTGCAGCGGTTCTTGGGCAGGTACCCGGGCTTACAGGATGTCCTGAGGCAGGCCAGGAAAGTCTCTGTGCATTTCCGCCGGTCATATAATGCCAGTGCTTGGCTGACGGACCTCCAAAAGGAGTTTAACCTGCCCAAGAACCGCCTAATCTGTGACATGCCCACCAGGTGGAACTCGACGTTGGCCATGCTGCAGCGGCTGCACACGCAGCAGAGGGCCATCAATGAGTACCTGTGCGACTATGGCACCAGGACAGGGTCAGGGGACCTTGGTTTTTTTTCCCCACGCCAGTGGGCCATGATCAGGGATGCATGCACTGTCCTGTCACCATTCGAGGAGGCCACGAGGATGGTGAGCACTGACAGTGCATGCATCAGTGACACTGTCCCCCTTGTCCACCTGTTGGAGCACACGCTGCGTGGAATAATGGACAGGGCACTTGAGGCAGAACAGAGGCAGGAAGAGGAGGACTTCCTTAGCTCTCAAGGCCCCCTTTATCCAGACAGTGTTCCTGCGTGCCCGCCGATCACACAGGAAGAGGACGAGGAGGAGGAGGAGGAGGAGGAGGAAGATTGTGTCAGTATGGAGGTGGAGCCTGGCACTCAGCATCAGCAGTCTTTAAGGGATCAGTCCCAAGGAACACATGGACTTGTACGTGGCTGGGAGGAGGTGGCTGCGGACGTTGTTGTCCTTAGTGACCCAGAGGACTCCGGACCGAATGCCTCAGCAAACCTACGCTGCATGGCCTCCCTGATCCTGCAAAGCCTGCGTAAGGATCCTCGTATTCGTGGTATCAAGGAGAAGGACCAATACTGGCTGGCAACCCTCCTTGATCCACGTTACAAGGGTAAGGTTGCGGACCTTATCTTGCCATCGCAGAGGGAGCAGAGGATGAAACATCTTCGGGAGGCCTTGCAGAAAGGTCTGTGCAACGCGTTCCCAGAGACTGGGAGGTTACAAACTCCTGTTTCTGGACAACGTGTTGCTGAGGCTTCGGTCAGTCAAAGAAGGAGCGGTGGAGAAGGTGGCCGTCTGACCGATGCGTTCAGACAATTTTTTGGTCCGCAGCCCCAAGGTATGATCGGTTCCAGCAACCATCGCCAGCGTCTGTTTTACATGGTGCAGGAATACCTAGGGGCAAGATCAGACTTGGACACCTTTCCCACCGAAAATCCTCTGGGTTACTGGGTCTTGAGGATGGATCACTGGCCAGAGCTTGCACAGTATGCAATTGAGCTACTGGCCTGTCCTGCATCCAGCGTTCTTTCGGAACGTACATTCAGTGCTGCTGGAGGCGTGGTAACCGATCACAGGGTGCGTCTGTCCACTGACTCGGTCGATCGGCTGACCTTCATAAAAATGAATCAGTCTTGGATCACCACCAGCTACCAAGCACCTGATGCTGATGTAACTGAATAATTTTTTTCAGATCCCTTCAAAGACTGCCTATGCTGATGCTGAGTGATTATCCCTGAGTAATTATCCTCTTCCTCCTCAATCATCACGCTGATAGCTTGTAAGAACATTTTTGGTTCTGGGCGCCACCACCAGTGCCTAAGGCACAATTTTTCAGCCCCTGTATAACAGGGGCGTGTAATTACAATTTTTGATGTAATACTTTGCAGCACGGCTCGTTCCTGCATTCCAACTAGAGTGTCTGTGAGGGGTTGCAGTGTTGTGGCACCAGCACCAGTGCCTAAGGCCCAATTTTTCTGCCCCTGTCTAACAGGGGCGTGTAATTACAATTTTTGATGCAATACTTTGCAGCAGTGCTCGTTCCTGCGTTCCAACTAGAGTGTCTGTGAGGGGTTGCAGTGTTGTGGCACCAGCACCAGTGCCTAAGGCCCAATTTTTCTGCCCCTGTCTAACAGGGGCGTGTAATTACAATTTTTGATGCAATACTTTGCAGCAGGGCTCGTTCCTGCGTTCCAACTAGAGTGTCTGTGAGGGGTTGCAGTGTTGTGGCACCAGCACCAGTGCCTAAGGCCTAATTTTTCAGCTCCTGTTCAACAGGGGCATGTAATTACAATTCTTGATCTAATATTTCACAGCAGGGCCCTGTGAGGGCTTACAGTGTTTTGGCCACAGCAACACCTAAGGCCCAAATTTCTGCTGAGTATATAGGGCAGGACCCTACTTTCAAACATCTAACTTACAAACGACTCCTACTTGCAAACGGAAGGAGACAACAGGAAGTGAGATGAAATCTACCCATAGGAAGGGAAATTCTCTCATGTAAGAGTTAATATGGGAAAACAATTTCTCCTTTCCACTGATGCTTTCCAATCCTTGTTCCACAAAAAAACCCAAATTTTCAAAAAACATTTTTCATTGGGACAAAAAAGTGAGGTGAAATCTTCTGAAGAGGAGGAAAGACGCAAAACAAATGTCACAGGGGTGATAACCCTTCCCTATGTTTTCCAAAAAGCTTAGAAAAGATTTTTTGGCTGGAGCTAAACACATTAAAAATGTTCAAAATTACAAACAGATTCTACTTAACAACAAACCTACAGTCCCTGTCTTGTTTGCACCGCCTGTATACTGCTGTTCAGAGTATATAGGGACCTTTCCTTATTTTAATTTGGGTGCGGGGTTCCCCTTAATATCCATACAAGACCCAAAGGGCCTGGTAATGGACTGGGGGGTACCCATGCCGTTTGTCTCACTGATTTTCATCCATATTGCCAGGACCCGACATGACATTAAACCCGCAAGCAGTTTTAAATGAGATTTTTTCCTTTAAAAATGACATTTGGTGCAGGGACTGTTCTAAACATGGGAAACACGCGTCACTTTACAGGCATACTATAGACACCCCCCAGGTACGATATTTAAAGGAATATTTCACTTTTTTTTTTTTACTTTAAGCATCATTAAAATCACTGCTCCCGAAAAAACGGCCGTTTTTAAAAGTTTTTTTTGCATTGATACATGTCCCCTGGGGTAGGACCCGGGTCCCCAAACCCTTTTTAGGACAATACCATGCAAATTAGCCTTTAAAATGAGCACTTTTGATTTCGAACGTTCGAGTCCCATAGACGTCAATGGGGTTCTAACGTTCGTGCGAACTTGCGGTCCGTTCGCGGGTTCTGGTGCGAACCGAACCGGGGGGTGTTCGGCTCATCCCTACCGGTGACCATGTTGACTTGTGGTCGGGACCACCATGCTGACTCTGGCTAAACTGCCTATTATTACCATCTCTAGTATACACAAATCCTTACATTAGTAGATATAAATCCAGGCACTAATTCACTATATAAGTTTCAACACGTTAATGTATTTTCAAAGGCTTTTATTGAAATAACGCCTGATAATCTTGCCATGACATTCTTGTTAAGGCTCTTGCTGTTATAAAGTGACAATGCTCTGTCCCTTTTTCGCAATGGCCCCCCCTGTGTTGTCACCTTGTTAAATGGCCTTCTGTTGAAGACCATAAGTAGCCATGCCAACATTTAGAGTATTGTGCTGGCATGTTTCAGGGTTGCCACGATCAGGAAGCCCACCCTGAGCAATGCCAGTAGCGATCCCCTTGGGACTTTAAGATAGGACCCTATTTCCATTGTGGCAAGGGCTTGTTGGTTTCTCTATGTTTTGAGATTTTTTTTTTTTTTTGCTCAATTGGGGTTAGTCATGGAGTTTGGTGTGTTTGTCAATATAGGAGGAGTGGCTTAATCTATCTAAGTCAAAGTATCAAGAATGTGAGTCCATTCATATTGAGGGTTCTAAGTCAAGATCAGAGCATGAGTTTTTAGCTAAAGATATATTTAGGGGTTTGAGGGGGGGGGGTTGAATGAAAGGCTGGGGGGTTAATTACAGTATGGATTATGGAAGGGGGAGGGGATGAAGGGAGTGGAGGGGTTTTTATGGGAAGGATAAAGGAATGAGGGGAACGGAGGGGGTGGTTGTCCATTTCTCTCTCCATCCGTTGGGAAAGGTGGGGGGGGGGTTGGTTAATGTTGCGGGTTCGTAACTAGTGGAATCAGATTACTGTGTTATTATAGATGTTTAATAGGGGTTGTCAATTATGTATCTGGCTATGGGCTTGTTTGGACATGGGTAATAAAATAGTGTCAGATGGGTGGGGAGGTGGCAGTGATTTTATTCTTTGTAGTCTGTTGTTGTCTGAAAATGGATCCAACAGGCCCATTTGGAAGAAAATTTGGTAGGAGTGTCATGGGCAATGCTAATGAGGAGCTCCATTTCTGCAATCTTATCAATTCTCTTTAGCCATTCTTTGATTGATGGGGTATGCATCCCTGGATTACATGTAGACCGAAAGTGACTATAAAAAAAAGGCTGCAGAAAATCAGAAGCCCTTGCAAAAAAGCTAATAACCAGTAAGGAAAAAATCATGGCAATTGTTTGTGATACACAAAGATTTATTAAACTAAACTTCATCCACTTATGGCCTATTTCTACTTTACTTTACAGAGGATAACCTTTCCTAACTCTGCCATATCCAGCAGTTCCCGCTTATTAACAGGCTCTTCTTCTTACTGTTCTATTTTCATTCCACTTTTGTCTCCTTTTTTGATGAGAGCGTGTATAAAATACACATGTGGCCAATTGCACAGCGCCGTATTGAGCTGAACAGTGTTTTTGATCACTTTTCATTTCCCTCACGAGACCAAGGGTGAAGCAAATTATGACTTTAATTTTGTCAGTACCCCACGAGGCAAAGACCACTGCTGTGCATTGTACGGAGAGGCAATAAACAATAAAATAAAAAAATAATAATGACTGTACTGCTTTCTGTCACTGTCAAAAAGATCATTTTGTAGTGATTAAAAATGAACAGAAAAAGAAGAAACCAGATTGCACCGGTTCAAGCATTATGTATGATGACCAAGGGAGTGCTAGAATTTTAGCTTTGTGGAGGACCAACGACCCGCTTGCAAGGTTTCTCTCCAATGTTGAGTGCGCGTGGTCTGGTATAGTTTGGAAATTCACTTTATTCACTTGCTGTCTGGGGCAATTTTTCTACATTTTGCAAACACGTTAAAATCAGCATTTTTTGCTAGATAAATTAGTTAGAACCCCCGAACATTATATATTTTCTGAAAGCAGAGGCCCCCAGGTAATAAAATAGTGGTTGTTATAATTTTTGTCACACAATATTTGCACAGCCATTTATCAAAAGCAAATGTTCAGGGAAAAAAAACTATGAATTTTAGTGCACACAAGCACAATATACAGTAACACCCATTTTTTGGTAAAATATAAAACATGATGTTGCATAGATTAAATTGATACCAAACATGACTCAAAACTGTGCTCACCTTAAAAATGGCAACAAACTACGATACCTAGAATTTTTCAGGTGACAATTTAAAAGGCTTTACAGGTTATCAATATAGAGTTAAAGTGTAATTCCAGTCAAAACCTAAACTGTAATCTACCCCCCCCCCCCCATTCTAAACCCAGTGCCAGGATAAGGGTAAAGATGCCAAACTGCACCCCCATGGGGGCATGTGGGGGGGGGGGGTGTAAGACACCAGAAGAAATAGTCCCAAGCTACCATGTGCATGCATGCAGAAGCGAGCGGAACTTTGGTTATTGTTCGGACATTCGGCAAACAACGAACATTATGCGGTGTTCGCGGCAAATTCGAAAGCCGCGGAACACCATTAAAGTCTATGGGACACCAACATGAAAAAACAAAAGTGCTAATTTTAAAGGCTTACTGTATATGCAAGTAATTGTCATAAAACGTGTTTGGGGACCCGGGTCCTACCCCAGGGGACATGTATCAATGCAAAAAAAAGTTTCAAAAAAGACGTTTTTTCAGGAGAAGTGATTTTAATAATGTTTAAAGTGAAACAAAAAAAATGAAATATTCCTTTAAATATCGTGGCTGGGGAGGGTGCTTATAGTATGCCTATAAAGTGACGCAGTTTTCTCGTGTTTAGAACATTACCACAGCAAAATGACATTTCTAAAGGAAAAAATGTCATTTAAAACTGATCATGGCTGTAATGACTTGTCGGGTTTCAGCAATATAAATAAAACTTATTAAAAAAAACGGCATGGGTTCCCCCCCAGTCCATTACTAGGCCCTTTGGGTCTGGTATGAATATTAAGGGGAACCCTGAACCAAAATTAAAAAAATGGCATAGGGGCACCCCCAAAATCCATACCAGACCCTTATCCAAGTGCACAAATTGGCAGGCCGCAGGAAAAGAGGGGGGGGGCGAGAGAGCACCCCCTCCTGAACCATACCAGGCCACATGCCCTCAACATGGGAAAGGGTGCTTTGAAGTCGCCCCCAAAGGACCTTGTTCCCATGTTGATGAGGACAAGGGCCTCATCCCCACATCCCTTGCCCTGTGGTTGTGGGGGTCTGCAGGCGGGCGGCTTATCAGAATCTGGAAGCCCCTTTTAACAACCCCCTATGTGAATTGGTAACGGGTACATTGTACCCCTACCAATTCACAAAAAAAGTTTTAAAAAATAGTAAAAATGACAGGAGACACTTTGGGACAAGTCCTTTATTAAAAAATAAAAAAATAAAAATGTTGTGGAGATGAGGCCCTTGTCCCCATCAACATGGGGACAAGGTGCTTTGGAGGCGACTCCAAAGCATCCTCCCCATGTTGAGGGCATGTGGCCTGGTACAGTGCAGGAGGGGGGGGCGCTCGTCGCCCCCCCCCTCTTTTCCTGCGGCTTGCCAGGTTGCGTGTTCAGATAAGGATCTTGAAAGGATTTTAAGGGGACCCATGGGAACGCCATTTTGTTTTTAAAATTTGGCGCAGGCTTCCCCTTAATATCCACGCCAGACCTGAAGGGCCTGGTAATGGACTGGGGGGTGAGGGACCCATGCCATTTTTTTCAATAAGTTTTATCTATATTGCCGAGATCCGACAATTCATTACAGCCATGATCAGTTTTAAATGACATTTTTTCCTTTAGAAATGTCATTTTGCTGTGGTACTGTTCTAAACACGGGAAAACTGTGCACTTTACAGGCATACTATAGACACCCCCCTAGACACAATATTTAAAGGAATATTTCATTTTAATTGTTTCACTTTAACCATTATTAAAATCACTTCTCCTGGAAAAATGTCATTTTTTAAAACCTTTTTTTTCATTGATCCATGTCTCCTGGGGCAGGACCTGGGTCTCCAAACATTTTTATGGCAATAACTTGCATATAAGCCATTAAAATGAGTGCTTTTGATTTTTCATGTTCGCATCCCATAGACTTTAACGGTGTTCGCGTGTTCATCCAAATTTTTTGCCTGTTCGCAAGTTCTGGTGCGAACCGAACCGGGGGGTGTTTGGCTCATCCCTATCCTCCACTCCTGGCTCTCTCCTGGACACTTCTGCACTCGGCTGTGGACTGTGCTCTCTCATCCTTCCTGCCAGTACAGAGCTCCTGTGTGTCTGTGAGTATCGCTGCCGGCTTGTTTATATGCAGGTGTGGGACCTATGTGTGTTTTTGCATTGTGTGTAAGGGGGGGAAGGGGGATAGGGTGCTTTTAATTTTTTTTTTTTTTTTTTTTAAGTGTCACTAAACCCACATCATAAAAAACTATCAATAAATGGTGTATTACTATTATTATGCTGTTCATACTCACTCAGTAACTATGTTGTTTTCTGTATTCTGCAAAAAAAATGGGTTGATCCTGCTGCTCTCTATCTCCCCCTTTTGTCCATGTCCCCAATGCAACTAGGAATTTTGCAACTCTGCACATGCTCAGTTTTCAGTGAGTTTCTATGCTGACTGCTGAGCATTTCCTCCCTATCACATCTGATTAGCCCATGTGACTATAGAGTCACACATGTGGGAGTATATACAGTGGTAAATGACAGCCCACTCGCTCCCTCCTCCTCCATGCCCACTAACCAGCTAAACACAATGGGGACGGGATATTACATGTAAAATAATGGAGGCTTCAACTCCTTCTTATTCTAAGACACGGGCTGGTGTGGCGTGACGCAGCCTGTGACTGGCAGAAATCCACCTACACTATGTTATTTTCGCATTATAATAAAGATTTCATTTCAAATATATAGTCGTATGCCAATTTATAACTTAAAACTTTATTTACTTTATTGATATTATTATTAAATTATTTATTTTTTACTCTGTATTCCAAGGGCTGTTTTTTTTTTTTTTTTGAACATGTGACCAGCAGCAGATGACTAGAAGCTCTTCCTGCTGATGTTTTCCTGCAGACAGGCTGGTAAAGATCTGGGTAGTGATGTGACAGCTGTATATCGATTAGGAAAAGGGTACTTAGATATTTTTTTAAATTAAAATAATTGCAGTGCCTTCATCCACATACAGAAATAGAATGGGCAATGTAAATTAAACTGTGTTCACTTTAATTTTTGTATTTATTTTATTTAAATATATTTTTGTACATCTTTTGGATTTTTTTTCCCATTAAATTCTCACTACAGTAAAAGTGATTGGGTGGCAGCAGAGCCCAGGTTACTGAACAGCTGATTGACAACTACACATATCTAGTGAGACCCATAGGAGAGAATGGACGCAGGGGCTGCATGACTATGGGAGGAACAGGGGTCAAGTAACGGTCAGTCAGGTCAGTGGTGGGGGCAAGAAGTCATCTCTTACCTGATTGGAGGTAGAAAGCAGATGGGGCAGGGCCAGAGGCTTGGGGTCCGGTGTAGGGGGTGGATTCTTCATCATTCAGAGAAGTTGGAGAGGAGACATCTTCTAGGGACACCCTTGCTGATCACCTACAGGTTAGAGAAATAGGGAGATGAGTGATCTTGATGCCTTGCTGGCTCAGGTCAGGGCCGCAGCGGTCAAGCGGGGCCATCAGTGGCTGCAACAGCAGCTATCTGATGTGCTTGGGGGGGTCGGGAGCTTCCCCCTCACCTGCCCCTTCTCCCCCAGGGCGAAAACGAGCCAGGAAGGTGCGCCCTCCGGAGCGCCTGAGCCCATCTCCTGTCCCACGGGCTCAACAGGCTAGAAGGAGCCCCTATCCCAGGGACCCTCCAGGGCTGGCTGCCGGGCTGCATCCTATCAGTTCCGGTGGGGGCCCTGGGAGGAATCCTACCCCCCGGCGCTCTCCAGTGGCTCGCAACACAGGCCGGAGCAGGCGGCAGCCATCCCCCCCCCCCCCCGCATGGATGTCACGGTGGGGAGGACGGCTCAGCGTGGGAGAAGCAGCGGTGTCAGCGGTGGGGGTCGGACTTACCCCTCAGCTGCTCCGAGCGATGTAGAGCCACAGGACCGGAGGCATATCACTGGGGGGGTGCCGCCATCGTCCCCCGCCAGCCGCAGACGCAGGGCTCCGGAGCGTTCGGCTCCCTCCACGGCCGCTGCACAGAAGAGGTTTCTGCATCAGAAAGGAACAGACACGAACGGCAGGGAAGTTGGAGCGCCCTCTGCTGGTTCGCCAGCGGGATCGCAGGCCGGGTCTTCAAGCGGGGGGACACGCCCCCCTTAAAGAGACAGCGCGTCCCTGCTGCAGCTGGGGGTACTACAGTGCCCAGCAGCTCTTCGGGGGTGAGAACTGTGCCTGGGACAGAAGAGGAGGCTTCCGGGAGCCCAGATGAGGAGTCGTCGGTGCGAGGGAGGCAGGGGACGTCGCCGTGGCAAGATTCTTCGGCTGAGTCCGGTGAGATTACCGGCGCGGATGATGATGATGATCAGTCAGTCGGGAGGCGTCCTGCCTTGAAGAGTCAGCTGGGATCCGGACAGACGGCTAGTCGTGTGGCGGTGCGGCTGCAGCCTGGTAAGTCGCCAATTTTACCTATACTTAATAGTCAGGTGGGGGGGTGCAGTGGGGGTTTCTGCGGGGGCTGGTACAGGTGGATCAGGAATTGTGGGGGGAGATGCGGGTGCAGCGCCGGTTTTGTCCGCATTTTTTGCAGGTTTTCGGGATTTGTTGGCTCGTTTTGACCCGGCGGGAACTCCTAGCACATCTCAAGGGCCTGTTGGGGCATGGGCTCTGGCTGCCTGGGGCGGGATCCCTAGTTTTCCTACCACGGTTCCCTCAACGGGGCCGGTGGCGGTCCCGGGGGCAGGGGCGTCCCCCGGTGATAGCGTAACAGCCGCGTCGCTGACAGAAGTGTCTGGGGCGGCAGCGAATAAAGGGAAGGAGGCTGCTGAGGATAAGGTCCGGTTGGCGGATGCTGCGAAGTGCGAAATCTACGTGTGCTTCGAGGGCCCACTGGGGGTGCATTTGAAGCCAGTCGTACGGGAAAAATTTTGGAAAGGGGAATATGTTAAAATATTCTCTCTTTTGCCATTGGAAAAATTTACTATTGACAAAGGGAAGGCAGACGAAAGCAAGAAGGAGGAGGAAGAGAAGCGTCGCTGGAGGCTTATTCCGCGCACTTTTGCGAATTGGCTTCAGGCGTTTGCCATCTTGGCTAGCGTGATTGGCGAAAGAGCGCCGGAGAATTGTTCTCCACTTTTTTGTTATCTGGATGCCATTGGGGAGGCTTATCGGGTTTATGGGGGTGTTGCTTGGTTGCGTTATGACAAGCAATTCCGACAGCGCAAAGCTTTGCGTCCGGGCTTGCGTTGGGATCATAAGGACATTGGGCTTTGGATGAAGCTTATGTCCCAAGCACGGGTGTCTGGACAGCCCTTTCTTGGGGGGGCCGGTGGTTCAGGTACCGCTGGACAGTCGGCCTCACAGTGGAAGGAATTTGTTGGCAGTATAACGAGGGGTCGTGCCGTTTTGGCATGAACTGTCGCTTCCGTCACAAGTGCTCTGGTTGCGGGGGCTCCCACAGTTATGCCAAGTGTTTTAGGAAGGAAAAGTCCCAACCCGTCGAGTCGGCTTCAAAAAGGGAAGACGCCGGTAAACCTCCCCGCGATGGTGCCGTATCTAGATAGGTATCCGCGGAGGGAGGCGGCACGTTTTTTGGCTGATGGTTTTGCACATGGTTTTCGGATCCCGTGTTCGGGGCCAGTGACCCCGTCGCCTCGGCACCAAAACTTAAAATCAACCCGCCAATTTCCACAGGTTGTTTCTGCCAAATTGGCGAAGGAGGTGGAACTTGGGAGAATGGCTGGACCATTCGAGCACCCCCCCGTGTCGTCTTTACACGTGTCCCTCTTGGGGGTTGCCCCCAAAAAAGGGAATCCGCTTTTCGCTTGCTACCAGTGCACCCGGACAGTCAGCATTTGCTGGGTTGTCGTTGGGAGGGGCAGTTTTATCTTGACCGGTGTCTTCCGATGGGGTTCCATTTCTTGCGCATATTTTGAGGTCTTCAGCACCTTCGTGGTATGGGTGGTTCGGGAAGAGACTCAGTTGGGGTCGGTGCTGCACTATCTCGATGATTTCCTCTGCATTGGTCCTCCGGTTTTTTTTAGTCTGCTCAGTAATGTTGCACACTTTGGAATCTATTGCGACCCGTTTTGGGATTCCCTTGGCGCCGGGAAAAACGGAAGGTCCTTCCACGGTCATACAATTTTTGGGCATTATCATTGACACGCGTCTCATGGAATGTCGGCTCCCGAGCGACAAACTGGAAGACTTGCGTCGGGGGGTGGCTGAGGCGCTGGCGGCAAAGAAGGTGAGGCTTAGGCAGTTGCAGTCGTTATTGGGTAAGCTTAATTTCGCCTGCCGCATCATGCCTATGGGACGCATCTTTAGTCGTCGTCTCTGTGCTGCTACCGCAGGGGTTCTTATGCTGCATCACTTCATTAGGCTTTCAAGGGAACTGAAGGCTGACCTGAGGGTTTGGGAAAAAATTTTTGGTCACGTATAATGGCAGGTCATTATGGATGGCCTCTGTTGTGGCAGCTTCCGACATTGACATTTTCACGCATGCGGCGGGTAGTTCGGGCTTTGGGGCTTTTTGCCAAGGGGCTTGGTGCGTGGCGGCGTGGCCCAAGGAGTGGAGTGTGGCGGGGTTCTTGCGTAATTTAGTGTTGCTGGAACTATTTCCGATTGTGGTGGCGGTTGAGATTTGGGGCTCCAAATTTCGGGACCGGAGGGTCTGTTTTCATTGCGACAACTTGGGGGTGGTGGAGGTAATATTGAGCTTGTCAGCTTCTTCGCCGCCGGTGGTGCGATTGCTGCGTCACTTGGTTTTACGGTGTTTAAGTTTGAATTGTCTTGTACAAGCTGTTCATGTCCCGGGTGTTTTGAATTCCATTGCCGATTCTTTGTCTCGTTTTCAGTGGACAAGGTTTCGAAGGCTGGCGCCGGAGTCGGAGCAACTGGGGGTTCCTTGTCCAGACAGGCTGTGGAGACTGGCATTGGAGTAACGGAGGAGCTGTCACGTCGATCGGTGACCGGGGGTACATGGGCAGCGTACTCGTCGGTGTGGGGTGAGTGGTCTAACCTGGTAAGTTCGGTTGGGAGGAATGTTTCACAACAGGAGTATTTGGCTTGGCTGCTGTACTTTATTGGGAATGGGTTTGCGCAGGGCACATCGGTGTCGAAAATTAACAAGAGTTTAGCTGCCTTAGCCTTTTTCTTTCGGAGTCAAGGCCTGACGGATGTGACAAAGGATTTTAGGGTGCGCCAGGCCATGAAGGGGTTCCGGAAGGGGCGAGTGCATCCGGATTCTAGGCACCCGGTCTCGTTTGACTTGCTTCAGGAGTTGGTTGGGCTGTTGCCAGGGGTTTGTACTTCCAATTATGAGGTGAGGCTGTTCACGGTGGCTTTTTCATTAGCATTTTTCGGGGCGTTGCGTATTGGGGAGCTGGTGAGCAAGAACAGGTCAGGGGCCGGGGGGTTACAATTGAACGACGTGACAATGTCAGGGGAGTGTGTTCAGATTCATATTAGTAAGTCTAAAACGGATCAGTTGGGAAAAGGAGTTTCTGTGTCATTGTTTCGGGTACTGCCGGCATCTGTTTGTCCGGTTTCTTCGGTGCAACGGTATCTTGAAGCGAGAGGGTTGGGGTCGGGGACCTTTTTATTGCACGAAGATGGTTCATCTCTGTCGCGTTTTCAATTTTTGTCCGTTTTCCGGCGTTGTTTAAAGCAGGCGGGTAGGGAGGTTTCACAGTTTAATACTCACTCCTTTCGTGTGGGGGCAGCCACAGAAGCGGCCAGGTGGGGTTTGGATTCCCAGGTGGTGAGACGGATAGGGAGGTGGGAGTCAGATCGTTTTAAGATTTATGTTCGCCCTCATCTGCTTTGAAGTGTCATTGTAGGTTGTGCATGGTTCTATGTTCCTTTTTGTTTCCTTTCAGGTCTTCCTACTGGTCTGGGGTGGATCCTGGGGGATTCATATGTTTTTGGGGGGCTGTTCGGGCAGATGTCCGACCGGATGGGAGACAACTGGGCATTTCACGGAGTGAGGCTGTCCTAAAATGGTTAGGGATTCGTGGAATGATGTGGGGCCAGGTTATCCCGGAATTTCATTATTTTTCCAGAGTTGACAGGCCACCGAATGTGGTAGTTCTCCAGGCAGGGGGCAATGATTTAGGGGTGCGTGCAGCCAGGGATTTGGCGAGGGATACAAAGTTTGATGTTTTGCGCCTTTTGCGTGATTTCCCTGGCTGCATCATAGTATGGTCCGATATTGTGGCGAGAAAGAGGTTGCGTTTCGCCCGCTCCGTAGTTCAAATGAACAAAGCCAGAACCAAGTTGAACCGGGAAGTTTGTGGCCAGGTTGGGAGGTATAGTGGTCCGACACAGGGAGTTGGAGAATCAGTCTGTTCGCTATTGGAGAGATGACGGTGTTCATTTAAATGCTGTGGGTATAGACATCTGGTCCCTTGGCCTTCAGGAAGGGGTGGTTCGGGCTTTGCAGGTGTGGAGGAATTCGCTTGAATGAGGTTTTCAATCAAGCTCATGTGGCGGTTCAAGGGGTCTTTGGGGGGTCAGTAAAAATTTTGCATGGTCACAGGATTAGTGGGGCCCATCTAAGGATGGCGCTTTCCTTTGGTTAGCGGTGGTTCTCCCAGGAGATAAGTCCCCTGGGGGAAGGAAATATGGAAGTTGGTGTGATGTCCGAGCGTCCTCGAGCCAGTTGGGGCACAGCTGAGGATATAGACCATTAAAGTCATTAAAGTGTGCCTTTTTAATACACCCAAAGACCTCTTGCTGTTGGATATTATTTTTGTTCTTACGGGTATGTGTTACGTGTTTTCACGTTATGTTATTTATTATTTGGTTAATAAATGGGGCTGCTGTGGCCTTTTAAAACCCATGTCACGCGGTCTGTGTCTTTAATTTAATGGTAAGGACCCAAGGTTGATGAATCCTTTAGTCAAGCGAGACCCATAGGAGAGAATGGACGCAGGGGCTGCATGACTATGGGAGGAACAGGGGTCAAGTAACGGTCAGTCAGGTCAGTGGTGGGGGCAAGAAGTCATCTCTTACCTGATTGGAGGTAGAAAGCAGATGGGGCAGGGCCAGAGGCTTGGGGTCCGGTGTAGGGGGTGGATTCTTCATCATTCAGAGAAGTTGGAGAGGAGACATCTTCCCACCCTCCCGCCCTTGTGTTAGGGGTTAGCATGCTGGACAGGTTGAGGGAGTGTTGGTATTTAAGGATGGGGTACATGTTGTTGTTGTTACATGTTTTGCTTTTCAAAAAAAAAAAAAAAAAAAAAAAAAGAAACATAAAAACAAAAAAACAAAACAAAAAAAAAAAACAAAAAAAAAAAAAAACAACTATATTTATGGTTATGGTATAATTTCATGTTAAGGTGTATTGTTCAATTTTGTCACAGCAGTCGGCGGTTCAAGGGGTCTTTGGGGGGTCAGTGAAAATTTTGCATGGTCACAGGATTAGTGGGGCCCATCTAAGGATGGCGCTTTCCTTTGGTTAGCGGTGGTTCTCCCAGGAGATAAGTCCCCTGGGGGAAGGAAATATGGAAGTTGGTGTGATGTCCGAGCGTCCTCGAGCCAGTTGGGGCACAGCTGAGGATATAGACCAGGGGTCTCAAACTGGCGGCCCTCCAGCTGTTGCAAAACTACAAGTCCCATGAGGCATTGCAAGGCTGACAGTTACAAGCATGACTCCCACAGGCAGAGGCATGATGGGACTTGTAGTTTTGCAACAGCTGGAGGGCCGCCAGTTTGAGACCCCTGATATAGACCATTAAAGTCATTAAAGTGTGCCTTTTTAATACACCCAAAGACCTCTTGCTGTTGGATATTATTTTTGTTCTTACGGGTATGTGTTACGTGTTTTCACGTTATGTTATTTATTATTTGGTTAATAAATGGGGCTGCTGTGGCCTTTTAAAACCCATGTCACGCGGTCTGTGTCTTTAATTTAATGGTAAGGACCCAAGGTTGACGAATCCTTTAGTCAAGGCTTTGTAAAAAAAAAATATATATACAGTGCACCTGGAAAGTATTCAAAGTGCTTCCTGACTAGCCTCTTAGTTCCTGCTGCTGAAAAACATCCCCCCATCACAGACTCCTCTCCATCACAGACTCCTCTCCATCACAAATACCCCCATCACAGATTCCTTTCCATCACAGACTCTTCTCCATCACAGAGCCCCCTATCACAGATTCCGCTCCATCACAGAGCCCCCTGCCCCCCCATCACAGACTCCTCTACCTTACAGACTCCTCTCCATCGCTGATCCCCCCATCACAGATTCCTCTCCATCACAGCGCCCCCCCATCACATATCCCCCATCACAGAGCCCTCAATCACAGAGCCCCCATCACAGATCTCCATCACAGAGCCCCCAATCACATATCTCCCATCACAGAGCCCTCAATCACAGAGCCCCCATTACAGATCTCCATCACAGAGCCCCCCATCACAGACTCCTCTCCATCACAGTGTCCCCCATCACAGACTCCTCTCTATCACAGAGCCCCCCTTCACAAATCCCCCCATCACAGACTCCTCTCCATCACAGACTCCTCTCCATCACAAATACCCCCATCACAGATTCCTTTCCATCACAGACTCTTCTCCATCACAGAGCCCCCTATCACAGATTCCGCTCCATCACAGAGCCCCCTGCCCCCCCATCACAGACTCCTCTACCTTACAGACTCCTCTCCATCGCTGATCCCCCCATCACAGATTCCTCTCCATCACAGCGCCCCCCCATCACATATCCCCCATCACAGAGCCCTCAATCACAGAGCCCCCATCACAGATCTCCATCACAGAGCCCCCAATCACATATCCCCCATCACAGAGCCCTCAATCACAGAGCCCCCATTACAGATCTCCATCACAGAGCCCCCCATCACAGACTCCTCTCCATCACAGTGTCCCCCATCACAGACTCCTCTCTATCACAGAGCCCCCCTTCACAAATCCCCCCATCACAGACTCCTCTCCATCACAGATCCCCCCTTCACAGATCCCCCCATCACAGACTCCTCACCATCACAGATCCCCCATCACAGACTCCCTATCACAAACTCTTTTCCATCACAGAGCCCCCCCATCACAGATCCCCCATCACAGACTCCCCCCCATTACAAAGCCCTCCATCACAGATCTCCCCATCATAGAGCCCCTCATACCAGACTCCTCTCTATCACACTTCCCCCATCACAGATCCCCCATCACTGATCACCCCATCACAGATCTTCATCACAGAGCCCCAATCACAGACTTCTCTCCATCACAGAGCCCTCCATCACAGACTCCTCTGCATCACAGAGCCCTCCATCACAGACTCCTCTGCATCACAGAGCCCTCCATCACAGACTCCTCTGCATCAAAGAGCCCCCATCACAGATCCCCCCATTGCAGAGCCCTCTATCACAGAGCCCTCCATCACAGAGCTCCCCATCATAAAGCCCCCCATCGCAGACTCCCCTCTGTCACAGATCCCCCCCCCATCACAGACTCTCCATCACAGATCCCCCATCACAAAGCCCCTCATCACAGAGCCCCTCATCACAGACTCCTCTCCTTCACAGATCCCCCATCACAAAGCCCCTCATCACAGATTCCCCCATCACAGATCCCCCCATCACAGATCCCCCATCATATATCCCTCTCCATCACAGAGCCCCCCCTACAGATCCCCCACCACAGAGCCCTCCATCACAAACTCCTCTCTTTTACAGAGCCCCCCATCACAGAGCCAGAGCCCCCCATCACAGATCCCCCTATCACAGACCCCCCCCATAACAGATTCCTCCATCACAGAGTCCCCCATCACAGACTCCCCTCCATCACAGAGCCCTCCGTCGATATTACACTGCCCCTTCCATAAGATTGCAGCACTCCCCCTCCCCTACCTTATTCACACAAGATGGGTAGCATGGCAGGTCCGGACAAAGGGCAGGACTTTTCATGTAAAAGGCAGGTGATTGACTGCTGGGATCGCCCCACTGTCTAGTAACCAATCACCCACTTCTTAACTTAAAAAGTCCCGCCCTTTGTCCAGACCTTTCATGTTTCCCGTCTTGTTTGAATAAAGTAGGGGAGGGAAGGGGAGGGGGAGAGCTGCAATCTTATGGAAGGGGCAGTTCACGGGCCAGGTAAATCACCCTGGCAGGCTGTAGTTTGAGGACCCCTGCTCAAAGTAATCCCTTGATTAGTTCCAGAGATTTTCAGCAAACAGCATAAATAGGATGTCAATGAGAACAGGTAGAATTTCAGATGGGCTGCCTAGAAGGGCAACAGTCCTTCAGGCTGGGAACTTCTTCTTCGGGACAAGAACAGAGCAGTTCCATACACATATTATTTTTTGCACTCCCCCAGTCACCTTCTGGGCACCCTCTCCCAGGGATTGGCTAAACAGCATAAATTTTGATGCTGCGGATTTTCCTTTCCAGCTAGAGATGAGCCGAACACCCCCCGGTTGGGTTTGCAGCAGAACATGCGAACAGGCAAAAAATTTGCTTGAACACGCGAACACCATTAAAGTTTATGGAACGCGAACGTGAAAAATCAAAAGTGCAAGTTATTGCCATAAAAAGTGTTTGGGGGACCCAGGTCCTGCCCCAGGGGACATGTATCAATGCAAAAAAAAGTTTTAAAAACTGCCCTTATTTCGGGAGCAGTGATTTTAATAATGCTTAAAGTGAAACAATAAAAGTGAAATATTCCTTTAAATATCGTGCCTGGGGGGGGTGTGTCCTTAGTATGCCTGTAAAGTAGTGCATCTTTCCCATGTTTATAACAGTGCCACAGCAAAATGACATTTCTAATGGAAAAAATGTCATTTAAAACTGCTCGCGGCTGTAATGTAATGTCAGATCCCGGCAATATAGATAAAAATACCAAAAATACCAAAAAAAATGACATGGATGTCCACCCAAAATCCATACCAGGTCCTTCAGGTCTGTTATGGATATTAAAGGGAACCCCGCACCAAATTAAAAAAAAAAATGGCATGGGGGTCCCCCAGGCACTATATACTCTGAACAGCAGTATATATACTATACGGGCCTACCCTATATACTCTGGAGAAAATTGGGCCTTAGGTGTGGTGTTGGTGGTACCAGAACACTGTAAGCCCTCACAGTTACTCTTGTTGGGCACAGGAATGGGCCTTGCTGTGAAATATTCTATCAAGAATTGTAATTATATGCTCCTGTTAAACAGAGGAAGAAAAATTGGGCCTTGGGTGGTGGTGGTGCCACAACACTGTAACCCCTCACAGATACTCTTGCTGGGCGCAGGAACGGGCCCTGCTGTGAAATATTATATCAAAAATTTTAATTACATGCCCCTGTTAAACAGGGGCTGAAAAATTGGGCTTCGGGTGGTGGTGGTGCCACAACACTGTAACCCCTCACAGATACTCTTGTTGGGCGCAGGAATGGGCCCTGCTGTGAAACATGACTGCCATTTTCTTGTCCTTCTGTGGCACTCCCTCTCTCTAGTCTCATGTTACTCCCTTCCTCAACCTGGGAACCAACATCGAAGCCTTCAAATCGCTGCGCATCCTCCAGCAGCATATAACCGACACTGTGGTCGAATAATTCTGGGGATTCCTCTGTGCAGGATGGTGGGGCTTTGGAAGGAGTGACTGTGGACAAAGAGTCGGTGGAATAGACCGCTTTGGCAGCTGCGTTGGAAGGCTGCTACTACTATTACTAACTACTCTGAGCTTGGGTGACAGAGGATGAGGAGGATGAGGACGACTTTGTTATCCACTCCACCAACTCTTCTGCATGTTGTGGCTTAATAACATGGCCAGCAGCAGCAAAAAACGACAAGCGTGCCCCACGGCCACCTGCAGAGGATGCACCATGTCCACGACCACCACTTTTGACTGTAGACACAGAGGCTGCTTGCCCTCTTTTAGTGGCCTGTGAGTGTCTGCCTCTCCTTGGTGGCCTTCCAGACATGATGTATTTTTTGTTTTGCAACACCACACTACACATGTATTGTATACTGTGTACACCACCAGAAGTGTAGTAGAAGTGTACACCGACTGCACTGTATTAGCAACTGTACACCACAGAATGCACTGTAGATATAGGCTACACTGAATGCAGAGTATATATGTATATATATATATATATATATATATATACTAGACTGTTCATATATATATATTAGTACACCGCCTCAAGTGTATTAGAAACAGTACACCACAGAATGCACTGTAGATATAGGCTACACTGGATGCAGAATATATATATATATATATATATATATATATATATATATATATATATATATATATATATATATATATATATATATATACAGTGGGGACGGAAAGTATTCAGACCCCCTTAAATTTTTCACTCTTTGTTATATTGCAGCCATTTGCTAAAATCATTTAAGTTCATTTTTTTCCTCATTAATGTACACACAGCACCCCATCTTGATAGAAAAACATAGAATTGTTGACATTTTTGCAGATTTATTAAAAAAGAAAAACTGAAATATCACATGGTCCTAAGTATTCAGACCTTTTGCTGTGACACTCATATATTTAACTCGGGTGCTGTCCATTTCTTCTGGTCATCCTTGAGATGGTTCTACACCTTCTTTTGAGTCCAGCTGTGTTTGATTATACTGATTGGACTTGATTAGGAAAGCCACACACCTGTCTATATAAGACCTTACAGCTCGCTGTGCATGTCAGAGCAAATGAGAATCATGACATCAAAGGAACTGCCTGAAGAGCTCAGAGACAGAATTGTGGCAAAGCACAGATCTGGCCAAGGTTACAAAAAAATTTCTGCTGCACTTAAGGTTCCTAAGAGCACAGTGGCCTCCATAATCCTTAAATGGAAGACGTTTGGGACGACCAGAACCCTTTCTAGAGCTGGCCGTTCGGCCAAACTGAGCTATCGGGGGAGAAGAGCCTTGGTGAGAAAGGTAAAGAAGAACCCAAAGATCACTGTGGTTGAGCTCCAGGGATTCAGTCGGGAGATAGGAAAAAGTTGTAGAAAGTCAACCATCACTGCAGCACTCCACCAGTCGGGGCTTTATGGCAGAGTGGCCCAATGGAAGCCTCTCCTCAGTGCAAGACACATGAAAGCCCATATGGAGTTTGCTAAAAAAACACCTGAAGGACTCCAAGATGGTGAGAAATAAGATTCTTTGGTCTGATGAGAGCAAGATAGAACTTTTTGGCCTTAATTCTAAGCGGTATGTGTGGATAAAGCCAGGCACTGCTCATCACCTGTCCAATACAGTCCTAACAGTGAAGCATGGTGGTGGCAGCATCATGCTGTGGGGGTGTTTTTCAGCTGCAGGGACATGACGACTGGTTGCAATTGAGGGAAAGATGAATGCGGCCAAGTACAGGGATATCCTGGATAAAAACCTTCTCCAGAATGCTCAGGACCTCAGACTGGGCCGAAGGTTTACCTTCCAACAAGACAATGACCCTAAGCACACAGCTAAAATAACGAAGGATTGGCTTCACAACAACTCCATGACTGTTCTTGAGTGGCCCAGCCAGAGCCCTGACTTAAACCCAATTGAGCATCTCTGGAGAGACCTAAAAATGGCTGTCCACCAACGTTTACCATCCAACCTGACAGAACTAGAGAGGATCTGCAAGGAGAATGGCAGAGTATCCCCAAATCCAGGTGTGAAAAACTTGTTGCATCTTTCCTCATCTTTCCTCATGGCTGTATTAGATCAAAAGGGTGCTTCTACTAAATACTGAGCAAAGGGTCTGAATACTTAAAGGTGGGGTATGCCTGTACTTAGGACCATGTGATATTTTAGTTTTTCTTTTTTTTTTTTTTAATTGTTTATTTATTAAGTATATTCAAGTATACAGAAACAGAGTGTTCATTCTCATAGAAAAGACATTGATAGCAGCATATTTTCAATGAGGTAAAACATTTTTTGTAGCTTATTATATATCAAGAAGAAATAACATTAAGTGTCAAATGATTTTCAGACAATACATACACATCATGGTAGAAATAAGAGGGTCAGTTAGTGAAATGAAGCAATGGCATGGTCTTTATACCTCATTAACTCTGGACTACCTGGGGGTTCTCTATGTTGTATTCAGAGGAGTCCCAGTGTCTCCATATAGCCTCAAATCTGGGAAGGGAATCATCAATTATGGCTGTGATACGTTCCATCCTGCGAATATCTGTAATAACTGACAAAAATTGTGCAAAAGTAGGGGGGGTGTTGGCTAACCAGCATTGGGGTATAACCCGTTTAGCCGCTAATAAGATGAAAGCCATCAATTTCCTAAGCGTTTTGGCATCTTAGGGAGGGGTAAGCCTAGCAAGAGATGTATAGGTTGGTGGGCTATAGGGAATTCTAGGATTTTTTCCAATAGGGCATGGATCTGTGACCAGTATGGCATTATCAAGGGACATTCCCAAAATATATGGAAATGGGTGCCCAGAGACGAGCCACATCTCCAGCATTGTCCGGATGTAGTCAGTTTCTGTCTTAAAAGAAACTCTGGGGTTATATACCAGAACATCAGTATTTTATAGGTTGTTTCTTTCTGAGCCACACATCTAGATGTCTTAGATGCACTTTCCCAGATATTCTTCCATTCACTTAATTGGATAGGTCTGTTTAAAATATGGGACCATTTGCGCATATATGTGTGAGTCTGTTCTGTGACAGGGGAGGCAGCATGCAGTATTTTGTAAATAGTGGATATTAGATGAGAATCATGAGGGCCTCTGGAGCACACCATTTCAAATTCAGTAGGGATAGTTAGGGTCAGTTGTGGTATTTTGGTGGAGAGAAAATGTTGGATTTGTAGAAAGGAGTAAAAGAGGTTTTTTGGGATTTTATATTTAGATTGTAGGTCAGTAAAAGTGAGGAGTTTACGGGTCACTGGGTTAACCAAGTGGCGTAGTTGGAAAATACCGGCTTTCGTCCATGGCAGCATGGCATCATAAGAGAGGCTATCAGGGATTTCCGGATTAAAGGTAATATTTGTTAAAGGAGAGCATGGGGATGAAAGCTTATATTTACCGGAGCAGTTTTTCCATATTGAGAGGGTAAATAGCATCGGGTTTAAGCTGATTTTACGTAACTGAGAGATGAATTTGTCCGAGGATGGCCATAACATATAGCATGGATGTGCAGGTACTGTGATGCCCATTTCTATCTCAGACCATCTGTTAGGGGCATATCTAGATGTCCAGGAGATTATTGTTCTTAGATGGGAGGCGTAATAATATTTGATTATGTCGGGTGCCCCCAAACCTCCACCGGCAAAAAGCACCGAGCTAGCTATCCTATGAGATTTATGATTCCAAATAAAATTTAGGAAATTTTGTTGGATTAACTTTAATTGGGACATTGGAACCTTGACTGGAAGGGTCTCAAAGAGATAGAGGAGCTTAGGGAGCACCGACATTTTGAGGACGTTTATCCTTCCAAGAAGGGATAAGGGGAAATTTGTCCATGACTTTAATAATTTGTTGATTTCTATAAACATAGGAGGAAAGTTGGCCTGAAAAAGAGTGGAGTAAGAGGAAATCAGATAGACCCCAAGATATTTCAAGGAATGGGTGCACCAACGATATTTGAAATTTTCCTGTAAAGTTGAGAGCATATCTGTGGAAAGATTAATAGGAAGGGCTTCAGTTTTGGTCGGATTTATTTTAAAACCTGAAATGCTGCCAAATTGGTGCAGAATTGCATGGAGAGAGGGGAGTGATATATGGGGATGGGTCAATGTTAGTAGAATATCATCAGCGAATAGGGACAGTTTGTATTCCTGATGTCTCAGCGCCACTCCCCCTATGTCAGGGTGGGAACGAATAGCTTCGGCCAGAGGTTCCAAACTTAAAATGAAAAGTAAGGGGGATAGAGGACATCCCTGACGGGTACCATTACTTAGGGAGAATAGCGGGGAGACATGGGAAGACAACTGTACCTGGGAAGTGGGCGTGGAGTAAAGCGCTCTTAAAGCGTGTATAAAGGGACCTGAAATTCCATATCTAGTCAAAATGGCGAACATAAAAGACCAGTTTAGGCGATCAAATGCCTTCTGAGCATCTAAACTGAGGACTATCGCAGATTTCTTAGTTTTAGTCAGTAGGTCAATAAGATCGATAGTTCTTCTAGTGTTGTCTCCTGCGTGTCTAGTGGGAACAAAACCGACCTGGTCCTTATGTATGAGTGAGGGAAGAAGTAGGGACAGTCTGTTAGCTAAAATTTTTGTGAAAATCTTATAATCAGAGTTCAGGAGGGCAATGGGGCGATAGTTGTCTGGTAGTGATAAGTCCTTATCCGGTTTCGGAATAACCGTAATAAAGGCATGAAGAAATTGGGAGTGCGAAACTTTCCCTGACATCAGAGAGGTAAATAGACTTATCATATGGGGTATTAGAACTGGTAGGAAGCTTTTAAAGTATGAGTAAGGGAGTCCATCGGGCCCTGGGGACTTGTGGGTCGGAAGCTGGTTAATAACTGCTGTAATTTCTTCAGCAGAAATGGGAGCATTGAGTCCTGAGCGTTTCTCAGGAGAGAGTGTAGGGAGATTTCTTTTTTAATAAATCTGGCTCGGGGTTAAAATTCAGTCCCATTAGCGGTAACCCCGAGCCACACTCGGGATCGCATTGCAGGATCCTGGTGCGGCGTTACTTACCTTGTCCCCGGGATCCTGCGATGTCCCCCGCTGTATCTGCGGGCTGTGTCCTCTGCCCGAAGCCTCTCCGTGCCAGGCTCCGTTCCCTGCGAGCGTCGCGACGCACGGGGGCGGAGCCTGGCGGCAAATTCAAAAAACTGTAAAAATCATAACACATACAGTACTGTAATCTTACAGATTACAGTACTGTATGAAATTATTTCACATCCCTTTTGTCCCCAGTGCTTTGTCCTATTCCCTGCATGCAGTTCTATATTATAAAAACTGTTCTTTCTGGCTGGAAACTGGAGATTGTCCATAGCAACCAAAAAGTGTCCCTTTACGTCAAAAATGGCTTTAGAGCAGCTAGAAAACAGCGATAGTAAATTAGAACACTTGCAGAATTGAGCGATAGTGAATCGTGGGGAAATTTATTTTATTATTATTTTATTTTTATTTTTTTAATTATTTATTTTTATTTATTATATTATAATTTATGTTTTTGTGTTTCAAACTTTATCATACCCGGGATATCTACTAGACTCTTGTTTGGACAGATTTAAGTGTGTTATTGTTAAGAATTACAGACCTACAATATAAAACGCCAAATTTCCATGCAAAATAATTGTACCGCTTTCAGCACCTAAAATCCGAAATAATCATACCGCCAGGGAGGTTAATGAGGAAAAAAATGAACTTAAATGATTTAAGTAAATGGCTGCAATATAACAAAGAGTGAAAAATTTAAGGGGGTCTGAATACTTTCCGTTCCCACTGTATATATACTAGACTGTATATATATACTAATACACTGCCTGCACTGACTGAATATAGAGTAAACACTGAATATATAGTTTATGCTAAATGCAGAGTATATATATATATGACTGTATATATAAATATATCAAATACACTGCCACTAACTAAATAACCTGCCTGCTTAATTTAACTCAAGCTATCTCTCTGTCCACGCCAACAACACTAGACACGACCGCTCTGTAAGCAGCCTTATATAGTGTGGGGTGTGGACTTATGCCGCGTACACACGGTCGGACTTTTCATCTACAAAAGTCCGACAGATGCCGACGGACTAAAGCTGGCTGACAATCCGATCGTGTGTGGGCTTCCCTGGACTTTCAGCGGACTTTCAGCGGACTTTTCCAGCCGCAAATCTGACGGACTTTAGATTTGAAACAAGCTTCAAATCTTTACGTCGTAACTACGCCGGACCCAGAAATCCGCTCGTCTGTATGCTAGTCCGACGGGCAAAAACCCACACTAGGGCAGCTATTGGCTACTGGCTATCAACTTCCTTATTTTAGTCCGGTGTACGTCATCACGTACGAATCCGTCGGACTTTTGTTTGATCGTATGTAGGCAAGTCCGTTCGTAAAAAAGTCTGCCGCAAGTCCGCCAAAAGTCCGCCCAAAGTCCGACAAAAGTCCGTCGAAAGTCTGTCGGACAGGCTGTCGGACTTTTGTAGCCGAAAAGTCCGACCGTGTGTACGCGGCATTAGTCCCCCTGAGCCATGATGCCTTTGGTCAATTATGGCTCTCTCAGCAATGCACTGCGATCTCACAGTGCATTATGGGGCGTTCTGCGGCGCTCAAATTTTCCACGAATGCCTCATATGTTTGGTTCATTTTAGAACAACGAACACCTGGTGTTCGAGTCGAACTTACGTTCGACTCAAAGCGCAGGCTCATCCCTTTTTCCAGCTCACTACATTCTAGAATCCTCCAGAAGGCAGGGAGAAACCTTCAAACCTGCAACCAGTGGAGCCCAGAACATCCCCCAAAGCAATCAAAAGCTGCTTCACTGATTAGAGAGATGCCAAAAAAAACTAAATTTACCTAACCATCCTAATAACTTGTTTGAGTGGGTGCTACATCAGCTTTCATCAGTGCAGCACACGGAATTAATGCTTTCCATTACATTTTATACTGGAACACAATACTGGCATGCCTTTCCCCTTGGTGACAAACAAAATGTAAAAAGTCATAAAGCTGAATTTCTGAACTGAGAACACTGTCTACCAGTGGCGGCCCGTCACAGGGGCGCCACAGGGGCACCGCCCCCCTATCCATGTGTCCAGGCCCCCTAACCTACATGCGGGGCGTCGGACGCATAAATTCCAATGTTTTTTTTTTTTAAAGCACGTGATTAGAGCCAGAGGCTCTATTAGGCTACAAGAAAGGGTGGGCTTGGGATGCAGAGCACTGGGGGGGGGGGGGGGGTGCGCCACTGCTGTCTACAGTAGCGTCAATTTTGTTACATTCTTGTCAGGGCGTGGCAGCAAGTAATACAGACAAGGTCTGAACTATAGAGCCGGTGCTGTGAACAGTGCATGTTTTCATGAAGATACGAGGTGAAGCTATTTCAGACTTATCTGCTTTCATCAAAAACATTATTATTTTCAATTGCATTTTTTACTGCAATGCACCTTTAATGTTGCCATACATTTCCATTTTCAAATAAAAAATGTGATTGTGATGTATTGTTTTATCGGAACACACTTACATTTTTTTTCTTCATTTGAAAATTCATCTTCCGAGATAGGAATGGTGAGAGGTGAGAATAACATACTACCATCTGTTATTCTGTATCTTCTCCGGGTTGGAAAATCAATACGATGGAGGTCCCTGCGGATTTCTTACCTCCAGATCAGATGCAGTAATGACCCCGTGAACTCTATCAGAAAGGCGCTATGGTGGAATTTTGTTACAAAGTCTGACAGACAAACATCAAAGGAAAATGTATGTATCGCCTGCGTTCTGCTTATTAAGCAGTTTCCTCTGTTAGCCCATCAAACGGCGTTTCTTCAGCTTGTTACGGTGAGAAATGAAGCGGAAAAGGCGAAATGTATGTTTAGGTTGCAGAGCCGCTGCTATACTCCTCTGTACAGGCATTAATAACAGTGGGACAAGTCCATTAATATCTGAGCTACATGGCGTGAACACGTGTAGGGCTGGGTACATTAAGACGCACAATATAATGCATAGAAAGCGATTGCATATCATGTTTTTAGGAGTACGTCAATAGAACTGTACATTATATGTCATTACATAATAGACGTAAAAAAAAGGTGGAATATGAAAATGAGTCGTCATTGTTAGGTTTTCTTACATTTGATGAATAAAAAAAAAAAAATAGTTACTAGAGATACACATTAAAATGACTTACATTTCATTCTCCTTAGTCTTTTTTGTTGTTGTTTTTCAAGCTCACGCTTACGTGCACAAAAACAAAACCCCAAAGGTCTCCTCAAAGAGGAAGGACCCTTCTCTAACCCCACCCTTTCCCTGAGGCGCAAGAGTCCTGCGGGCAAGGCACATACAGTGCCTTGAAAAAATATTTATACCCCTTGAAAATTCTCCACATTTTTTGGTTGTAACATTTGTCATGTTACAACCAAAAACTTAAATGTATTTTATGTGATAGACCAACACAAAGAAGCACATAATTGTGAAATGGAAGGGAAATTATAAATGGTTTTTACATTTTTTTACAAATAAATATGTGAAAAGTGTGGCGTGCATTTGTATTCAGCCCCCCTGAGTCAATACTTTGTAGAACCACTTTTTGCTGCAATTACAGCTGCAAGTCTTTTTGGGGATGTCTCTACCAGCTTTGCACATCTAGAGAGTGACATTTTTGCCCATTCTTCTTTGCAAAATAGCTCAAGCTCTGTCAGATTGGATTGAGAGCGTCTGTGAACAGCAATTTTCAAGTCTTGCAGTAGATTATTAATTGGATTTAGGTCTGGACTTTGACTGGGCCATTCTAACACATGAATATGCTTTGATCTAAACAATTCCATTGTAGCTTGTAGGCCAAACAGTTACATTTTGGTCTCATCTGACCAGAGCACCTTCTTCCACATGTTTGCTGTGTCCCCCACATGGCTTCTAGCAAGCTGCAAACAGGACTTCTTATGGCTTTCTTTCAACAATGACTTTCTTCTTGTCACTCTTCCATAAAGGCCAGATTTGTGGAGAACACGACTAATAGTTGTCCTGTGGACAGATTCTCCCACCTGAGTTACCATGGGCCTCTTGGCTGCTTCTCTGATTAATGCTCTCCTTGCCCGGCCGGTCAGTTTAGGTGGACGGCCATGTCTTGGTAGATTTGCAGTTGTGCCATACTCTTTCCATTTTCGGATGATCGATTGAACAGTGCTCTGTGAGATGTTCAAAGCTTAGGATAATTTTTTATAACCTAACTCTGCTTTAAACTTCTCTACAACTTTATCCCTGACCTGTCTGGTGTGTTCATTGGCCTTCATAATGCTTTTTTTTTTTCACTAAGGTTCTCTTACAAACCTCTGAGGGCTTCACAGAACAGCTGTATTTCTAGTGAGATTAAATTACACACAGGTGGACTCTATTTACTAATTAGGTTACTTATGAAGGCAATTGGTTCCACTAGATTTTAGTTAGGGGTATCATAGTAAAGGGGGCTGAATACAAATGCACGCCACACTTTTCACATATTTATTTGTAAAAAAAAAATTAAAAACATTTATCATTTTCCTTCAACTTCACAATTATGTGCCACTTTGTGTTGGTCTATCACATAAAATCCGAATAAAATACATTTCCATTTTTGGTTGTAACATGACATAATGTGGAAAATTTCAAGGGGTGTGAATACTTTTTCAAGGCACTGTAAAAGTCCACCTAGTCAAAAGGCCTGGTGGACCCATTACCTCATGATCAGCTGAAGCCAGTCAATGAGTACTAGGTGAAGGGCTCTCCCAAACAGAGACCAACAAGGCAAGGGAGAAAGGACCCTAAGGGCTACACATCCTCCCCCTAGATTTCAGGGTAGGTCATATCCTACCATCCATGAGTGGGAAAAACACACATATATCAAGTGCAGTGAGGCACATTTGGAGAGCAAAATATATAAAAAATGAATACATAAAAAAGTGTCAGTGTATGTGTAGCATCCTCTAGTGTGCTGCTAGTGGTAGTATAGGCAAACCATAGTCTGGCCCGGGGATAAACCTACAGTAAGTCACTGAATCTGAGTCAGGGTTATTAGAGTTTAGGGCTGGATGACTCATCCAGGCAGCTCTCTGGTGCCTCCCCCTGGTTCTAGAATATTAGGGAATGTTCTGGAAGTTAGTGGGCGGAGGCTAGGAGGGGCTGCTCTGCATATTTAAAGGTCCTTGGCCAATCCCCAGGAAGTTTTCCTGGCAGGAAACCAAGTTGCTTTTAAATATTGGGTGAGCCATGCCAGCAGGGGAGTCGGGTGGAAGATGGAGAAGCAGTGCTGAGGAGAGGCCGTCGGTGGCCCTACCGGGGAGGGGCTGTATCTTGGGCCAGAGCTCGGGTGGCTAGTCTGGAAGGTTCCTACCACAGTAGGCAGTTGATGAAAAGCTTTCCTGGGAGGCAGCAGGAGGAAAGAGAGACAGAGTGAGTAGATCAGCACGGTGCAGGGACAGAGAAGGGGAGAGACCGCCAGCTGTAGCAGGTCTCTCTTGAAGACAGCGGTGTGCTTAAGTCTTCATCCAACCTTGCCCTGGGAAGTCTCTAGTGTGCCAGGCGGACAACACTGGTGCAGAGTGTCAGTCAGGAGGACTGGGAAGAAGAAGCAGCCAGGTGGGCTGGTGGCAGTCAGGTGGGCTAGAATTTTCTGCAGAAGTGGAGCTGGGATCAGTTTCTACAGGGAAGGAGAAGGAGTTGCAGTTCACTCCACATTTTTCCAAAGGGACTGAGGGTTCCAGCCTGTAATGGGCTGCTGCCAAGCTAACAAAAGGACTGTTAGCTCCTAAGGAGTGAACCCAGCAGAGCTGTGCAAAGGAGTAAGATTTGTGCAGGAGGAAGGAGTGGAAGCTGTAAATAGGGAGGAAGTTGTCCCTGGATTTGCTGTTGCTGTTAAGTTTGGCATACCATAATCCTTACTCTATCCAAGGTATCATCCCCTAATAAAACAACAGAAAAAGAAGCCAAAAACTGTTTTCTGAGTCTGGATGCAAGAAGGAAATGCTGTGTGACTGGCTGTGCATCAGTGGGGAACCCTGACACTTGCAACTCCTACGGGGGTAGTGGTTCATATGTACAAAGGGCTACTAGGCCTTGTAGGCTGGTAACAAAAATTTCCCTGATCTTAGAAAAAAGGCCTAGCCCATGAGGCGATGTGCTGTAAAAAAATGGTTGCGGCCTAGTGCCATTCTCACAGTGGGTTCCCGAACACATAGTGATACTAGGTGCTTCCATGGTGGTCACCAATCCCAGAGAGCGCATTAACACCACCTTCCCAACCCCTAGCCAGGCAAGGTAGCATTGCTCAAATTAAGGAGGCACCGGGCCACCCAGAACCCTCCACACAGGGGAATACTCTGGACCTCCACCTTACCCAGTGGACGCTTTATCCAGTTTCTTTCCCACAAGAAAGATCCCTCAGTATCCCCATCAAACCAGCGGGGAATACTATACAGCCAGCCATCTAAGGCAGAAGGCCATAAAGATGGGGGAGCACCAAAAGCCCCTAATAAGAACAGATACTATCCTTGATCTTAGCCAAAAGGCCTAGTAGCATATATACTGTACTGTAGGTTGGAAAAAATTCTCCCTTCCCAAAGCAGGATTCCTATGGAGACAGCCCAAGGTAGTGTGTGCTCGCTGTCTACCCATTCTGTGTTGCACCTGGAGAGGCTGCTTTATACAACTGCCATCAGGTTATTTATTTGCTATGCAGTGTCTAGTTCCAAAGCTCTACATAGCAACCTGGACCACCTGTTGTTGCTGCACCAGCTCTGCAAGATATAATGGTAGCACTCAGTGTTTCAGAAGCCTACCATGGCTCTTGTGTGAAAGAAGCCTGCAAACATACTTCATTCATTGTTACAGTAGACTGTATTTTGTTTAGCGCTTATCCCAGACTTGTCCTTTGAACACCACGTAATGGGGTTGATTTACTCATACCTCCCAACTTTTTGAGATGGGAACGAGGGACACTTATTATCAAAAGTATGTAGGCATAGGACACACCCCCTGTCACACCCCCTTAAAGGAGAACTATAAAAATTAATAAACCCTTAAGTGCTTTATTTTACCCCTACTATTCCTTTTTACTGGCTTCCGAAATTTACAAATGCTGCAATTTAGAAATTGGATGAAAGGTTTAGCACTGGGAAAAACTTTTTGAAAGATAAAAAGTTAATTTTTTATACAACTATATAAATCAGACCAAAATGAGGGACAAATGAGGAGGAAAGAAGGACAGAGGGACTTTGGGGGTTATTTACGAAAGGCAAATCCACTTTGAACTACAAGTGCAAAGTGCACTTGAAATTGCACTGAAAATGCACTTGGAAGTGCAGTCGCTTGCTGAAAATCTGAGGGGTAGATCTGAAATCAGGGGAAGCTCTGCTGATTTTATCATCCAATCATGTGCAAGCTAAAATGGTGTTTTTTATTTTCCTTGCATTTTCCTTGTCTCCCTCAGATCTACAGCGACTGCACTTCCAAGTGCACTTTCAGTGCAATTTCAAGTGTACTTTGCACTTGTAGTTCGCACTTGTAGTGCAAAGTGGATTTGCCTTTCGCAAATAACCCCCTTTGTTCCAAAATAGGGACAGTCCCTCAAATTCAGGGACAGTTGGGAGCTATGGATCATGTACTAAAGCTGGAGAGTGCAAAACATGGTGCAGCTCTGCAAGAAACCAATCAGCTTCCTTGTTTTTTTTTTGTCAAAGCTTAATTGAACAAGCTCAAGATACAAGCTGATTGGCTACCATGCACCGTTACACCAGATTTTGCACTCTCCAGTTTTAGTAAAAAAAACCCACTGTGTTCCAGCAAACCTTAGGGACATTTTTATAAAGCACATTCACCAAACATTCCCTGTAGGTGAATATTCCTTACTGTTAAAAATAACTGTGAAAAGCAAGAGTCCAGTGGGTGTATAAAGATGTCCGCTTGCCGAATTCTAACTCTAGGCTTACTGCAGACGAGTGTGGGTGTACCAAGATGCCCGCCAGGCAACGTCACTTTGGCTGTGCATCGAGCCTGCACAGTAGGCCGGGTAGCGGCTTTCTGATGGGTAGCGGCTATCTGATAGAACACTGGCTCCAGGGGATCTATTTTACTGCTTTTCTTGTTATTGGACAAGAACAAATTCCATACACATTTTTTAGCACCACAAAATGATACTTGGTACTGGGAGGTGGTTAGAGGGTGGAACCAAGGGATGGTGCTTGGAGGTGGGTAGGGCATGGAGACAAAGGGGGGACTCAGAAGGGGGGAGTTCCTGTACCTATTCTTTGAGAAAAAAGCCCTGCCTGGAAGTTTTACACTCATATATTGCTTAGTATGCTACACAATGGGGTTGATTTACTAAAACTGGAGAGTGCAAACTCTGGTGCAGCTCTGGATAGAAACCAATCAGCTTCCAGGTTTTATTGTCAAAGCTTAATTGAACAAGCTGAAGTTAGAAGCCGATTGGCTGCCATGCCCAGCTGCACCAGATTCTGAGTGCTCCAGTTTTAGTAAATCATCCCCCATATATCTGGCGCTGGGTCCACTTTAACTATCTGTGTGTACCTATATTACTGTAACAGCGACTGATGAATGTATGTATTGTGCGCCATCAGCCAGCCGTCTGACTGCCATGATTACAATACAGGAGAGACGGAAAATGAGATCACCCGCTCTCCGATATTTTTTCCGTCATGGCAGCCAGCCAGAATGTATCTATTATGAGTAAATCCCGCCGTTATGTGAATATATTATTCGGTTTTCTCACTTTATGACACATTTCAGGTATATTTTCAATGTAATTTCATGTAACAGCTACCCCAGGAGTTCTCTGTGTTCTATAGAAAATGAATTGCGGTAACAAGCTGCTTTTACAGTGCAGGTCATTATATTTAATTTTTCAATTGCTTCGAATAGGAGAAGGTGAGCGGCTGCAGCTTCCATCACTACAATGCATTGTGAATGCTCGCTTGCCTTCCTTTGTATGAAGGTCTTATAATCTTTGTTTTGCAGGAATACAGTGCTTACAGGAAGGCAAAATTTAAAGGATATCCAAACCGAAGAATAAAAATGTAATATATTGCATCTTACCATTTCATAGTTTTTGTGGCTGCATTCATCTTCTTTTTTTAAGGCTTTTCCCCCCTTTATTTTCTCCTGGTGATCCTGTCAGTAGCACTCTTCCTGTCCTACTCACTTACTGCGCCTATGGAAGTAAAGCATTGTCACCCTAGGACAAGAAATGTGTTAGGATTATTGATTACCCCTCTCTAGCCTTGGGATTATAAAATTCCTCCCCCAGGGCCGGATCAACTTAGGGGCTATTGGAGTTGCAGCTCCATACCCCTTCCTTAAGATAGGCCCAGCCCAGTGGTGTGAGTAAGTCACTAATGCTGCCCAGCGTTGCTCTGTGTACAGTGTAGAAATTATTGATATGTAAATCGAGGGTGGCAATAATATGTATTTTGCGGATGGCTTTTATATGTAAATTGTTAGAGCATTCATAGGTATGTCAAACACCCTGAGCGCTGGTTCACCATCACCTTTGCTGAATGCTGCCAACATTGGGGATGTACAGCAAGCCCTGCCTGCGATGGTCACTGAGCCGTCCATCAGCCTGTACTGCAAAGGTGGGCAGATGGATGGGGCAGGGGGTGTCCACAGGTGAACAGGGAAGGGATTATAGTTTGGAGGGCAAACATGATCAAAGAGGGGGTGTGCAGGGGGGCTGGTGTGCAAAGATGAGCAGAAGTATGTGGAGTTAAAGCGAGTTCCACCCAAAAAATTAACTTTGTATTATTCAGCAGCATTAAACCTAAGAAACAAAATTTGGAAAACATTTTTTCATGTCTGTTGCTAAGGGGTGCCTTGTAATCTGCCTCTTCCTCTCCCTGGCGCCTGACGTCAGTTCCTTTGGCGCCCGTCCTCGCTAGTGCTCCTGGGAGATGTGTGTCATAATTTCCCAGGAGTCAGTGGGCAGCGCAGAGGGCTTCGTTGCCATCACAACGGGGCGGGCACTACCGCCGCCTGTCGTGATGGCAACGTCAGAAGTGTATGGCGCTGCAAGCTTTACATACTGCGCATGCGCGAGAACGGGCGGTGCATGCTGGTCGCTCAGCTGCACCAGATCCCAGAAGATAGTGCTTGTGGGCTTCACATGCCCACAAGCAAGATGGAAATTGCCAAGAACGAGCAATATAAAATATCGTCCTCTATTAAATCGGCAATCGAGCGGCGATTGATCAGAGAAACGTGAGTGCTAAGATTTTTTAAAATAAATATAGTCGTCCAAAATAAAATGTTTTAACAGTTGGAACTCCACTTTAAGCAGCGATGAAGGGGTTTGGAGTGCAGGAGACGGTTTGGGGTGCAGAGGTTTATGGGGGGATTTAGAATGGACAGGTGTACTGAGTGGATAAATATGCAGAGATTAGCAGAGAGGCGGGGAAGGGTCTGTCATAGCAAATACCCCATTACATGGTTGGTAAGTGTAAGGCTCCATTCACATCATGCAGATGTGACAGAGTGCACACGCTCCCATGCATTGCACGTAGTGCAGCCTCTCCCACTCTTACTGCAATGTGACTCCACCCACAGTTTGCCGTGGCACGCTATGCTGGTGCGCCACATTACTACCTTACTATGGCTACCCAAAGGCACCCTCTCATGCCCCCACCCCTCCTTCTCGCTCCCCCCTCTCTCTGACCCTCTCTCTCTCTCACCCCCCTCTCTATCACCATTCCTCTTTCTCTAACTAACCCCTTTCTCTCTTATGCTCCTCTCTCCACCCCCCCTATTTAATTTCTTTAAATATTTAATTTGTTTTAACAAAAATTGTTTGCAATTCATTTTTATTTCCATAAAAAGGCCCAGAAAAACCCTCAGCACCAGACCCAAGATGCTCTTAATCCGGCCCTGGCCTCCCCTCCCTTTACCTTTATAAGGGCCCTTGCAAACGGGTGCCTGAGCCCGTTCAATGCAAATTCCGTGAGCAACGATAGTTTCAAGAAACTATTAGATAAGCACCTAAACGACCGCAACATACAGGGATATACAATGTAATACTGACATATAATCACACACATAGGTTGGACTTGATGGACTTGTGTCTTTTTTCGACCTCACCTACTATGTAACTATGTAACTATATAAGTGTTTATATGGGTACTGCTGTATAAACGGAGTACAGTTGTGCATGGCCATTCATGACTATAGAAGGCTGCATCTGGGTTTTCCGGGTAGGGGGGCTATTATTGAGGCAGCTGTTGTGTATTGCAGTTCACATAACAGAACTAAACAGGGCTGGTAACAAAGCAGAGTGCGCAGGGCACCAGAAGTCACTACATTTATGGCAAGTACATTTTTTGTACTTATTGAATCAATATAACAAAACACTTTTAACTAGGGATGCACTGATACCAATACTGGTATCGGTGCCGACACTAAGCATTTCCACGAGTATTGGTACTCATGCAAATGGTCAGATATGGATTTCTCCACTGACAGCTGAAATGTAAAAAAAAAAAAAAAAAAGCAGTCAATTATTGGAGTGGGGCCACTGTGCCCTTAACAACCGATGACTCATTCAGCTGTCAGTGGGGTTCCCCTGTTGACAGCTGAAGTGCTAAAGAAGCCCAGCAATTGGAGCTGTCAAAAAAAAAACAGCCTGACAATGTTTATCAACAACATTGCTCTGCCGCTGAAACAGAAAGGTAAAAAGAAACACTGGGGTTGATTTACTAAAACTGGAGTGTGCAAAATGTGGTGTAACTCTGCTTCCAGGTTTTATTGCCAAAGCTTAATTGAACAAACTGAAGTTAGAAGTTGATTGGCTACCATGCGCAGCTACACCAAATTTTGCACTCTCCAGTTTTAGTAAATCAACACCACTGCTTCTTTTTGTATCTTTCTATTTCTTCTTCTACAGAGCAAAGGGATGAACTTCGATCTGCAGATGAAGTCAGTTTAAAGCAACCTGTCAAGTAAAAAAAATGTTTTTGTTTTTTATTAAGTTCCTCTGTTTTAACCTCTTATTAACCCTTAATGTACTCTAATTAGCCTTAATTAACTCCCTATTCTCCTTCTCCATTTAATTATTATTTTGCTGATGATTTTTCTTTTTTTTTTTGTTCACTTCTATTTTATAAACTATTAACGATGAAAACTTTTTTTTTTTTGTTTGCTTTGTTCGTTAATATTTTTACACCTTTAACTAGGGTTGCACCGATACCGAGCATTTACACGAGTACTTGCTTGCACTATGCTTTAACCCGATACCTGGGCAGTCAGGGGTGATCAGTGCGGCGGTGGAGGGGATAGATTTCAAGCACCAATCTTCCTGTATAGATTTCAATAAAGCAGCTGACAGCCGCTTCTCCTCTTCCTCCCGTGGCTTTCAACTGCTTTATTGAAATCTATACAGATTTATATACCGAAATCTATACTCTGCTAGTCCCCCCCCCTCGTGTCCTCAATGCTCCTGCAGTCCCCCTCCTTGCTCCTTCGTGCTCCTCTGGTCCCCCTCAACGTCCTTCGTGCTCCTCCGGTACCCCTCCGTGTCCTCCGTGCTCCTCCGTGCTCCTCCGTGCTCCTCCGTTCCCCCTACGTGCTCCACTGGTCCCCCTCCGTGTCCTCCATGCTCCTCTGGTCCCCCTCCTTGCTTCTCAGGTCTTCCTCGGTGACCTCCATGCTCCTCCGGTCTGCCTCTGTGTCCTCCGTGCCCCTTTGGTCCCCGTCCGTGTCCTCCGTGCTCCTCCAATCCCCCTCTGTCCCAGATCTATCATGATGGAGAGCGGAGGAAGCAGCCGGTAAATATGTCATTTACTGGCTCCTTCCTTTTCAGAATGAACAGAGTGCATCTCTACTTTTAACAATATATTCAACATACACAAGGGAAGGAAAGAAGGATTAGGGTTTACATACACTTTAAAGTGGGAATAACATTATGACCACCCACCATAACCCATTGAGGCATGAACTCCATTAGAGAAGGTATTCTGTGGCATCTGACACCAAGGGTCAGTAGCAGATCCTTTAGGTACTGTAAGTTGCTGAGATCTGGAGAACTTGGAGGCTTGACTTTCAGACTTGAAGTCAACACCTTAAACTCATTGTTGTGTTCCTCTTGTGACCAGGCCACCTTCTTCCATTTAGGTGAAAACCTTGTGAGCTGCTAAACGTATTAAATAAAATGAAGAATAAAAATAGATAATAAACTAGTGTAAAATAAAATAAAATAAAAATAATAATAATATAGACAGCTGCCAGCACTCCCCACACTTCCCTAAATGTGACAATACAAAATTACATAACAAATGTGCGGCGCTAAGACCAAACAGTGAATAACTAGATGAAATAACTATATAGAGAATATATATATTGCACAAATCTACTAAAAAATATATTAAATGAATAAATATATTAAATTAATAATAGAATATATCCTATGAAATAACGTGCAAATAACATTCAATTATTTGTAATGTCCAAAGTAAAGTGCAGGTGCTTCGTGTGCTGCACAATATCCTTAATATGTATGTTAAATCAAATTCATTGACAGTCCATCATAAAACCATAGATGAAAGCGATGCTTGTGCCTTCATGCAGTGCGCACACAATCCTTGTGTACCCCTCGCCCAGATGTACCCTCACCTTAAGGGCTTTGAATAAAAGCCTGTAGTAAATGTTAACATCATTAAGAGATCCTCCTGTGATTCCTCCGTCCTGTGGTAACTATTTGGCTTAAAATGTGGATCAAGAACAACTCTTTCCTCCTGGTTACCAGCAACCTCCTCTCATATATGTCAGATGTAAAAACAACAGGCTTGCAATAGTGTGATATCGTTTTTAAAAAGATTTATTACAACTTAAACTCCACAAGAATTACACTCACATTTCATGATAAAAAAACACACCTTAGTAAACTCATGTGTGATGGGGTGATAGTGTCATCTGAAACCGGATCTGTAGCCCCGGTCAGCGGCGTTTACCACGTCCTAAGCCTGTGCTCCAGAGCACTTCTTGATTCCTTTCATGTCAGCCGATCAAGCTCCTCCTACTGGTTTCATCACAATCTCGTGACTTCCTCTGGAATTTGTCTGGAATCCAGGAGGAAGTCACGAGATTGTGACGGAACCGGCAGGAGGAGCTTGATCGTCTGACATGAAAGGATTCACACAAGGATTGTGTGCGCACTGCATGAAGGCACCAGCATCACTTCTATCTATGGTTTTATGATGGACTGTGAAAGAATTCGATTTAACATACATATTAAGGATATTGTGCAGCACACGGAGCACTTGCACTTTACTTTGGACATTACAAATAATTGAATGTTATTTGCACGTTTGTTATATAGGGTATATTTTATTATTAATTTAATATATTCATTTATTTCATACATTTTTTAGTAGATTTGCGATACAGTGGCTTGCGAAAGTATTCGGCCCCCTTGAACTTTTCAACCTTTTGCCACATTTCAGGCTTCAAACATAAAGATATAAAATTTTTATTTTTTGTGAAGAATCACCAACAAGTGGGACACAATTGTGAAGTGGAACAAAATCTTTTGGATTTTTTAAACTTTTTTAACTAATAAAAAAATGAAAAGTGGGGCGTGCAAAATTATTCGGCCCCCTTGCGTTAATACTTTGTAGAGCCACCTTTTGCTGCGATTACAACTGCAAGTCGCTTGGGGTATGTCTCTATCAGTTTTGCACATCAAGAGACTGAAATTCTTGCCCATTCTTCCTTGCAAAACAGCTCGAGCTCAGTGAGGTTGGATGGAGAGCGTTTGTGAACAGCAGTTTTCAGCTCTTTCCACAGATTCTCGATTGGATTTAGTTCTGGACTTTGACTTGGCCATTCTAACACCTGGATACGTTTATTTGTGAACCATTCCTTTGTAGATTTTGCTGTATGTTTGGGATCATTGTCTTGTTGGAAGATAAATCTCCGTCCCAGTTTCAGGTCTTTTTCAGACTCCAACAGGTTTTCATCCAGAATGGTCCTGTATTTGGCTGCATCCATCTTCCCCTCAATTTTAACCATCTTCCCTGTCCCTGCTGAAGAAAAGCAGGCCCAAACCATGATGCTGCCACCACCATGTTTGACAGTGGGGATGGTGTGTTGAGTGTGATGAGCTGTGTTGTTGCTTTTACGCCAAACATATCGTTTTGCATTGTGGCCAAAAAGTTCGATATTGGTTTCATCGGACCAGAGCACCTTCTTCCACATGTTTGGTGTGTCTCCCAGGTGGCTTGTGGCAAACTTTAGACGAGACTTTTTATGGATATCTTTGAGAAATGGCTTTCTTCTTTCCACTCTTCCATAAAGGCCAGATTTGTGCAGTGTACGACTGATTGTTGTCCTATGGACAGACTCTCCCACCTCAGCTGTAGTTCTCTGCAGTTCATCTAGAGTGATCATGGGCCTCTTGGCTGCATTTCTGATCAGTCTTCTCCTTGTCTGAGCTGAAAGTTTAGAGGGACAGCCAGGTCTTGGTAGATTTGCAGTGGTCTGATACTCCTTCCATTTCAAAATGATCGCTTGCACAGTGCTCCTTGGGATGTTTAAAGCTTGGGAAATCTTTTTGTATCCAAATCCGGCTTTAAACTTCTCCACAACAGTATTAAGGACCTGCCTGGTGTGTTCCTTGGTCTTCATGATGCTCTCTGCGCTTTCAACAGAACCCTGAGACTATCACAGAGCAGGTGCATTTATACAGAGACTTTATTACACACAGGTGGATTCTATTTATCACCATCAGTCATTTAGGACAACATTGGATCATTCAGAGATCCTCGCTGAACTTCTGGAGTGAGTTTTCTGCACTGAAAGTAAAGGGGCCGAATAATTTTGCACGCACCACTTTTCAGTTTTTTATTTGCTAAAAAAGTTTAAAATATCCAATAGATTTCGTTCCACTTCACAATTGTGTCCCACTTGTTGGTGATTCTTCACAAAAAAATTTAAATTTTATATCTTTATGTTTGAAGCCTGAAATGTGGCAAAAGGTTGAAAAGTTCAAGGGGGCCGAATACTTTCGCAAGCCACTGTATATATATATATCTATATATATATCTATATATATATTTATATATATATATATATCTATATATCTATATATATATATATATATATATATATATATATATCCTCTATATATATATATATATATATATATATATATACATATATATATATATATATATATATATCCTCTATATATATATATATATATATATATATATATATATATATTCTCTATATCCATTGCTTTGTGGTCCAGTGCTGACACTCATGTTCCAATTGTAGATGCTTTTGGCTATGGACACAGGTCAGCATGGACACCCTGAGGCAGCCCCCATACACAACAAACTGCGATGCACTGTGTGTTCTAATACCTGGTCTGAAACGCATAAGCACTGATGTATACATAATAGACATGTGCAAAATGAAAAAAATTATTTTCTTTCGATTCATTATTTAACTAATTTTGTTTTGTTAAATTAGTTAAATTTGTTTAGTTAGTTTTCGTTTCATTTCTTTGTATTCAAATTCAATTTGAATGTTTGAATTCAAAAACTCAACCGCATTCGAAAACATTTCAATCGAATCTGTGTGTGACAGATGTTTTCGTGTGCACTGGTACACACTGAGACAGATGTTGATTGGACACACACTGCTAACTCTTCAGATGTTTTTGGGCACAGGTACACTGTGACAGATGTTGATGGGGCACTAGTAGTACACCTGACCTAGAGACAACATTTTTAGAAAGGAAGAATGACCATCATTTTTTTTGTCTAGTCGTACAGATGTTTTTGTACAGCATTATTAGTAGTAGTAATTATTTTTTTTTCTATGCTATTCTATTATGTTCTATTCTAATCTATGATTTCAATTCTATTCTAATTCAAATTTATTCTATTTGCAATTTGAATTTCAGAAGAGGATTCTATTCTTTTCTTTTCTATTCTATTCCTTTATGTTCTATTCTTTTTTGTTCTGTTCTTTTATTTTTTTATTCTATTTTGTTTCTATTCCTTTAGTTTCAATTCTATTCCTTTATTTTAAGTTATACACCTTTATTTTCTATTCTATTCTGTTGTATTCTATTCTGTTCTTTTATTACTACTCCATTTTGTTTCTATTCTTCTATTTTCTACTATATTCTTTTATTTTATTTTCTATTCCTTTATCTTCTATTCCATTTTGTTTCTATTCCTTATTTTCTATTCTATTCTGTTCTATTCTATTCTTTTCTTTTATTTCTATTCCATTTTGTTTCTATTCTTTTATTTTCTACTATATTCTTTTTCTGTTCTATTCCTTTATTCTCTATTCTATTCTATCTATTCTTTTTTATTAAGTTCTATTATTTTTGTTTTTCTATTATATTTTTTATGTATTCTACTCCTTTATTTTCTATTCTATTTTATTGTATTCGGAAATTTGAATTTGAATTGAAAACGATTCTAATTAAAAAACCATTTAAATTGAATTAGAAAAGGATTCAAATCAAATTCAAAAACAGTTTCAATTTGATTTGGCTTTCTTCCAAAATTTTGTTTCGTTATTTTTGATTCGTTCAAATTTGTTACTGTTGAAATTCGGACATTTGGATACATCTAACAAAATATTCAACCAAATTCCGATTTGAAACAAAATGATTTCTATTCTATTCTAATTCAAATGTATTCTATTTGTAATTTGAATTTCATAAGAGGATTCTATTCTTTTCTTTTCTATTCTATTTCTTTATTTTCTATTCTTTTTTGTTTTGTTCTTTTATTTTTTATTCTATTTTGTTTCTATTACTTTCTATTCTATTCCTTTATTTTCTATTCTATTCTGTTCTATTCTATTCCATTTTGTTTCAATTCCTTTATTTTCTACTATATTCTTTTATTTTCTGTTCTATTCCTTTATTTTCTATTCTATCTATTCTATTCTATTTTGTTCTTTTATTTTCTATTCCATTTTGTTTCTATTCTTTATTTTCGATTATATTCTTTTATTTTCCATTCTATTCCTTTATTTTCGATTATATTCTATCTATTCTATATTATTATTTTCTATTCTTTTGTATTCTATTATATTGTTATGTATTCTATATCTTTATTTTCTATTCTTTTTTATTGTTATTCGGAAATTTGAATTTGAATGGAAAATTATTCTAAATAAAAAACAATTTAAATGGAATTAGAAAATAATTCAAATCAAATTCAAAAACAGTTTCAAATTGATTTGGCTTTCTTCCGAAATTTTGTTTTGTTATTTTTGATTCGTTTAAATTTGTTACTGTTGAAATTCGGACATTCGGATACATCTAACAAAAAAAATCTACCAAATTTCAATTTGAAACAAAATGCACCGCACATGTCTAATGTTTAATAAAGTATATTAGGTGATTCCAGGTTCATGTGCCAGTTTATACCTTACCATGTGCATTTGGGTGCATTAAGCATTGGCCCGTTCTATACAGTGCACTGGGGCACCATTGACAATGAATAGCAGAGCAATGCACTACTTATAGTATGTAATAGTGGATTAGCTTCTTATCGTACTTAAATAAGATTTTTTTTTTTTTAATGCTCTGCATTTAAAGTATCTTGGTAGGCTCAGCATGTTCCCCTCTGTAAACGTGATACATGTTCAGCAGAGAATCCCACATGTTAGCCAAAGTTCAGCAATCCTCATCCACATGGATTAAAACCTCATGAATAATTTACATTAGAGTACACATATTCCTTGATGAAAATCCATAAAACCAACCATTGTACAGGGACGTAATGAGCACAGGTTTTCACAAACGGCTCTTCTGCTCCAAAGACAGTTGTCAGGGTTAGTTAAACTCATTGGAATTATCTACAGCCTAAGATATTGTGTTTAACATCGTTCTGTGTCACAGGCCATCCTATTATGTAGTTACAGCACTCAGGGCTTTCCTAAACTGCTTCCTTTATCCCTAATTATACAAAGCAAATAAAATTCGAATGGGATCCCAATATTTCCTCTAGATTGCAGTCAGGGGCTCAACTATGAATAATGGGGCCCATAACAAAATTTTGATTGGGCCCTCCCCCCCGGCTTATGCTCTCTGCAGTACCTAGCAATGTCAGCTATGACAATACAGTGCCTTGAAAAAGTATCTGTGATGTTGACCAAGGCGAAGGCAGAGATCATCTGGGCTGGACGGCTTAAGTAGGCAGGACTGATGAGCAGGATATCATCAACAGCTGAGTAACTGTGGAGAGAAAGGAGCTGGCAATTAGCCGACAGCTGAGCAGCCAGCTCAGAGACGGAAGGGCCGAGCCCAGCCCTGACAATACTACCATTATATGTATTGACTACATACGGTTATTAGAACACTGTTATATATAGTGGAAGCAAATACCAGGGTTGCTATGCAGCACTGATCCAAGCGCTCACGGAAATGATAAAGAAAAAATGGAAATGAATCCACTTAAACCAAGACAAAATACAAGCTGCTGTTATAAAATAAAAACACAATGAAAAAGCAAAATATACTCTCTTCTAAGAAGAAAGTATTAACAGCGCTAATTCAATTCTCAGGTAATCCGAGGCTAAAAAATGTAATATCACCAAACTACCAAGTGAGTGAGAGTAGACATAGAATTGTTATATATAGTGCCTTGAACAAGTATTCATACTCCTTGAAATTTTCCACATTTTGTCATGTTACAACCAAAAACGTAAATGTATTTTATTAGGATTTGATGTGATAGACCAACACAAAGTGGCACATAATTGTGAAGTGGAAGGAAAATGATAAAACAATTTTACAAACAAATATGGCGTGCATTTATATTCAGCCCCCTTTACTCTGATACTCCTAACTAAAATCTAGTGGAACTAATTGCCTTCAGAAGTCCCCTAATTAGTAAATAGGGTCCATCTGTGTGTAATTTAATCTCAGTATACAGTGGCTTGCGAAAGTATTCGGCCCCCTTGAACTTTTCAACCTTTTGCCACATTTCAGGCTTCAAACATAAAGATATAAAATTTTAATTTTTTGTGAAGAATCACCAACAAGTGGGACACAATTGTGAAGTGGAACGAAATCTATTGGATATTTTAAACTTTTTTAGCAATTAATAAACTGAAAAGTGGTGCGTGCAAAATTATTCGGCCCCTTTACTTTCAGTGCAGAAAACTCACTCCAGAAGTTCAGCGAGGATCTCTGAATGATCCAATGTTGTCCTAAATGACTGATGGTGATAAATAGAATCCACCTGTGTGTAATCAAGTCTCTGTATAAATGCACCTGCTCTGTGATAGTCTCGGGGTTCTGTTGAAAGCGCAGAGTGCATCATGAAGACCAAGGAACACACCAGGCAGGTCCGTAATACTGTTGTGGAGAAGTTTAAAGCCGGATTTGGATACAAAAAGATTTCCCAAGCTTTAAACATCCCAAGGAGCACTGTGCAAGCGATCATTTTGAAATGGAAGGAGTATCAGACCACTGCAAATCTACCAAGACCTGGCTGTCCCTCTAAACTTTCAGCTCAGACAAGGAGAAGACTGATCAGAGATGCAGCCAAGAGGCCCATGATCACTCTGGATGAACTGCAGAGAACTACAGCTGAGGTGGGAGAGTCTGTCCATAGGACAACAATCAGTCTTACACTGCACAAATCTGGCCTTTATGGAAGAGTGGCAAGAAGAAAGCCATTTCTCAAAGATATCCATAAAAAAGTCTCGTCTAAATTTAGCCACAAGCCACCTGGGAGACACACCAAACATGTGGAAGAAGGTGCTCTGGTCCGATGAAACCAAAATCGAACTTTTTGGCCACAATGCAAAACGATATGTTTGGCATAAAAGCAACACAGCTCATCACATTCAACACACCATCCCCACCGTGAAACATGGTGGTGGCAGCATCATGGTTTGGGCCTGCTTTTCTTCAGCAGGGACAGGGAAGATGGTTAAAATTGAGGGGAAGATGGATGCAGCCAAATACAGGACCATTCTGGATGAAAACCTGTTGGAGTCTGCAAAAGACCTGAAACTGGGACGGAGATTTATCTTCCAACAAGACAATGATCCCAAACATACAGCAAAATCTACAAAGGAATGGTTCACAAATAAACGTATCCAGGTGTTAGAATGGCCAAGTCAAAGTCCAGAACTAAATCCAATCGAGAATCTGTGGAAAGAGCTGAAAACTGCTGTTCACAAACGCTCTCCATCCAACCTCACTGAGCTTGAGCTGTTTTGCAAGGAAGAATGGGCAAGAATTTCAGTCTCTCGATGTGCAAAACTGATAGAGACATACCCCAAGCGACTTGCAGCTGTAATCGCGGCAAAAGGTGGCTCTACAAAGTATTAACGCAAGGGGGCCGAATAATTTTGCACGCCCCACTTTTCATTTTTTTATTAGTTAAAAAAGTTTCAAAAATCCAAAAGATTTCGTTCCACTTCACAATTGTGTCCCACTTGTTGGTGATTCTTCACAAAAAATAAAAAATGTATATCTTTATGTTTGAAGCCTGAAATGTGGCAAAAGGTTAAAAAGTTCAAGGGGGCCGAATACTTTCGCAAGCCACTGTAAATGCAGCTGTTCTGTGAAGCCCCCAGAGGTTTGTTAGAGAACCTTAGTGAACAAACAGCACCAGGAACGCCAAGGAACACACCAGACAGGTCAGAGATAAAGTTGTGGAGAAGTTTAAAGCAGGGTTAGGTTATAAAAAAAAAATATCCCAAGCTTTGAAAATTTCACGGAGCACTGTTCAATACATCATCCCAAAATGGATGGAGTATGGCACAACTGCAAACCTACCAAGGCATGGCCGTCCACCTTTTCGGTGGGATCACACTCTTATAGTGCGGTGGCGGAACCGCTGACTGGGCTTTGTTCCGGCAGCAGTTTGGAGACATTCTGGCTACTTTGTAAGGACATGGTAAGTCCTTCTATTATCTATGCTATGGCAATGTGAATGGTGGGATACCGCTTTTGGTTGGTCTCATTCATTAATTTTCATGGCGAGCGTGGTGAGTGGCTGTTCATATGAGGAGTGAGGGAGTGGTGGTGAGTAAGGTTGCACATTGCTATGTGAAATGTTCCAGGGATGGGATGGACCCTCGATGTGATAGCTGGTTAGGATAGGTTTAGTTGGTTTGTCCTGGCCAGTATTTATCTGGGTATAGTGCGTTTTGTATATGCAAGAAGTGTGACTGGGTAGTTCTAGACAGGCCCCAATGGCTGTGCGCTGTTCACCTAGAATATTACTGTAGACATAAGATGATCTGACTTTTTGAGACGGGTCCTTTATACTTCAGTATATCAGACATGTGAGTTGTACCCCCCTGAGTCCGCCTATGGTGTGATCCAGTGTCTGTCAGAATTGGTCCTGAGCTCTGGCACTATGGAGTATATGGTTAAATGTCGGTTTGAATCTCTCACACCGGAAGCTATACATTGCCAAAATTTGATGAAGTCGGTGAGCACACGTTTCTCTATTATATTATTGGTTTTGCTTTTGTAATTGTAAAATGATGAATTGATTCATAGATTGATGTGATTATAATGATGTTCTTTTTACATTTAATGATAATTTAGAGCATATAGAATTCCCCTGAAGAAGCGGAGATACAGTTCTGCGAAACACGTTAGACATCTCTATGCTTATGAACAGGGAGGCCCGGAATGATAATGAAAGAATGGAATGGTAATAAAGGGCTGGGCATGACTAGGTGGAACAGGAGACAACTGAGGGTTAAAAAGTAAAGGGAAGTAAGAGGCAGGGGATTGAAGTTAACTTAGGGGGTGGAGAGATATAAAAGGAATAGGCGGGGTTTAAACAGGAGCAGTGTGAGGAGACAGACAAAGGGGAAGTTGGACACAGGGGGAGAGAAGCATTTGCAGCAGCATGGCAGACATTGATTTGATCCTAGCAAGGCTGAGGACGGTGGCGACCACGAGGGGACAGGAATGGCTACAGGCTCAGGTAGCACCATTACTGCTCGTTTTAAACATGAATGTTCAGGATGTGGGGGGAACCACGCTTTGTCACGCTGCTTCAAAAAAGGAAAGAAGCCAGGGGAGCCTTCTCAGAAGAGGGAGAACGCCGGTGATGGAGGTAAGGATGCGGCCTTTCTTAAATAGGTACCCGGACAGAGAGGCAGCAAGGGTGTTGGGGGAGGGTTTTTCAGTGGGTTTCAGAATTCCATGCTCTCTGGCACCTATACCTCCGATGGCCAAGAATTTGCGGTCTGCATTGCAGAATCCTGGGGTGGTTTCAGAGAAACTGGCCAAGGAGGTTGCGTTGGGGCGCATGAGTGGGCCTTTTGCAACTAAGCCGTTACAGGATTTGGTAGTCTCACCGTTGGGAATGGTGCCTAAGAAGGAACCGAACAAGTTTCGCCTTATTCACCACCTCTCGTTTCCAAAAGGGGCATCTGTGAACGATGGAATTAATCCTGAGGATTGTACAGTATCGTACACGTCGTTCGATGCAGCAGTGAGATGGGTGAGGCATTACGGTCAGGGGGCACTCATGGCGAAATCAGACATTGAGGCGGCATTCTGTTTGCTTCCATTACATCCAGACAGCTTTTGGCTGTTGGGTTGCTGTTGGCAAGGGGAGTTTTACGTCGATCGGTGCCTGCCAATGGGTTGCTCTATATCTTGTGCCAAGTTTGAATTGTTTAGTTCGTTAGTGGTGGTGAGTAAGGTTGCACATTGCTATGTGAAATGTTCCAGGGATGGGATGGACCCTCGATGTGATAGCTGGTTAGGATAGGTTTAGTTGGTTTGTCCTGGCCAGTATTTATCTGGGTATAGTGCGTTTTGTATATATGCAAGAAGTGTGACTGGGTAGTTCTAGACAGGCCCCAATGGCTGTGCGCTGTTCACCTAGAATATTACTGTAGACATAAGATGATCTGACTTTTTGAGACGAGTCCTTTATACTTCAGTATATCAGACATGTGAGTTGTACCCCCCTGAGTCCGCCTATGGTGTGATCCAGTGTCTGTCAGAATTGGTCCTGAGTTCTGGCACTATGGAGTATATGGTTAAATGTCGGTTTGAATCTCTCACACCGGAAGCTATACATTGCCAAAATTTGATGAAGTCGGTGAGCACACGTTTCTCTATTATATTATTGGTTTTGCTTTTGTAATTGTAAAATGATGAATTGATTCATAGATTGATGTGATTATAATGATGTTCTTTTTAAATTTAATGATAATTTAGAGCATATAGAATTCCCCTGAAGAAGCGGAGATACAGTTCTGCGAAACACGTTAGACATCTCTATGCTTATGAACAGGGAGGCCCGGAATGATAATGAAAGAATGGAATGGTAATAAAGGGCTGGGCATGACTAGGTGGAACAGGAGACAACTGAGGGTTAAAAAGTAAAGGGAAGTAAGAGGCAGGGGATTGAAGTTAACTTAGGGGGTGGAGAGATATAAAAGGAATAGGCGGGGTTTAAACAGGAGCAGTGTGAGGAGACAGACAAAGGGGAAGTTGGACACAGGGGGAGAGAAGCATTTGCAGCAGCATGGCAGACATTGATTTGATCCTAGCAAGGCTGAGGACGGCGGCGACCACGAGGGGACAGGAATGGCTACAGGCTCAGGTAGCACCATTACTGCTAGACGAAGCGGGGGGGTCCGGCGCGGGGGGGGGAAGCGACGCCACGTGCCAGGCGGTCTCGGCCGCCTGAGCGTTTTTCACCAGGCCCCTCATCCAGAACAGCTCGCCCTAATAGGAGCTGGGAACGGACCCGTCGGCTCCCCCAGCAAAACGGGTGGCCGCCGCCACCCCTGGGGGGTCCGGGCGGAATCCTCCACAGCGGCGGAGCACGGGGGGCGGGGCTTCGGGCCGTAATGGTGCCCGAGCATCGCCACCCAGAAGACAGGACAGCTGCAGAACGGTCCTCCCCGCAGCACAGGCATCTGCTAGGGGGGAGATCCGATGGGGGAGGAGCGGGGGCACGGCTGGAGGTCAGCTACCTGACGCTGCTGGCAGCCCTTCTGCAGCCAGGAGTGGAGGAGAGCCAGGAGAAGACAGAAGGAGAGGTCCAGGGGCCAGCAGAGAGGCCAGCAGTGGGAGACAGCAGAGCACGGCAGCAGGTGGTTGCAGGGAGAGGGGGAGAACAGCCTCAAGATTGGAATCCACAGCCTCCAGGCAGCCTTCACCTGGGAGGTTACTCACGCCGATGCTCCAAGCCACGGAGGTACGGTCGGAAGGAGAGTTGTCGGGTTCGGATGAGGACATGCGCCAGGACATCGCGCCATCTGGAGGATCCAGTGCAGCGGCGTTGGGGAGCAGACCCAGTCAGCCTGGTGAGTCATATGTTTTACCTGATCCTATTATCAATGCTGATGGTGGTAATTGGTTAGATAGGGGTGATGGGGGGACACGACAGCTCCTGGGGGAGCTGTAAGGGCCACAGCGGGGGGACCTCCTAGCCTAGGGGGGACGGGCGTTCAGCCTGTCGCCTCCGGGACAGGTGGACCATTACAGGAATTACTGGGAGGATTAAGAGATTTGGTTCAGCGATTTGCAACTAACCAGACGGCGCCGGCAATAGTGGCACCGTGGGTTGGAGGGCAGGTGGAGAAGTCGGGTGTTGGGGGGACCACGGGGACAGGGGGTGAGGCTCTCGCCAATGCAGACACAGGGGTGTCGGGAAACGCCACCACGGGGGAATCTGCGGTGGTGGTCAGGAAGGATGTGGTCAGGATAGCTAATGCGGCAAAATGCGAAGTGTATGTCTGCTATGAGGGCCCGCTGGGAGCACATTTATAACAAGAAGTTCGGGAGAAAATAGTAAAAGGTGAGTATGTGGAAATTTTCTAATTGTTACCGTTGGAGAAGTTCAACTTAGACAGGGTGAAACCAGACGATTCCAAAAAAGAGGATGAGGAGAAACGGAGGTATCGTTTGATCCCTAGGACTTTTGGCAATTGGTTACAGGCATTCGCCATTATGGCGAGTGTAATTGGCGAAAAGAACCTGGAGCATTGCTCGGCGTTGTTTTGCTACATGGATGCCATAGGTGAGGCACATAGGGTGTATGGGGGCACTGCGTGGCTTCGGTACGATGAGCAATTTAGGCAGCGTAGGGCGTTGAGGCCGGCTCTTAGGTGGGACCATAAGGATATCAGCTTATGGATGCGTTTGATGTCTTCCGCTAGGGTACCAAACCAGCCTTTTCATGGGGGGGGGCGGCGGATCGTCTACCTCTGGACTCCTGGCCGGGAAAAAATTTGGGGTGTGTTGGCAGTTTAACGAAGGATCCTGCAAGTTTGGGGGATCCTGTCGTTTTAAACATGAATGTTCAGGATGTGGGGGGAACCACGCTTTGTCACGCTGCTTCAAAAAAGGAAAGAAGCCAGGGGAGCCTTCTCAGAAGAGGGAGAACGCCGGTGATGGAGGTAAGGATGCGGCCTTTCTTAAATAGGTACCCGGACAGAGAGGCAGCAAGGGTGTTGGGGGAGGGTTTTTCAGTGGGTTTCAGAATTCCATGCTCTCTGGCAACTATACCTCCGATGGCCAAGAATTTGCGGTCTGCATTGCAGAATCCTGGGGTGGTTTCAGAGAAACTGGCCAAGGAGGTTGCGTTGGGGCGCATGAGTGGGCCTTTTGCAACTAAGCCGTTACAGGATTTGGTAGTCTCACAGTTGGGAATGGTGCCTAAGAAGGAACCGAACAAGTTTCGCCTTATTCACCACCTCTCGTTTCCAAAAGGGGCATCTGTGAAGGATGGAATTAATCCTGAGGATTGTACAGTATCGTACACGTCGTTCGATGCAGTGAGATGGGTGAGGCATTACGGTCAGGGGGCACTCATGGCGAAATCAGACATTGAGGCGGCATTCTGTTTGCTTCCAGTACATCCAGACAGCTTTTGGCTGTTGGGTTGCTGTTGGCAAGGGGAGTTTTACGTCGATCGGTGCCTGCCAATGGGTTGCTCTATATCTTGTGCCAAGTTTGAATTGTTTAGTTCGTTTCTCGAATGGGTGATTAGGGATGTATCAGGGATGGACTCCGTGATACATTACCTTGATGACTTTCTCTGCGTAGGGCCTCGTGAGTCTAAGGGGTGTGCGATTCTGCTGGCAACACTGGAACACATGGCGGGTAAGTTCGGGGTACCATTGGCAGTGGATAAAACGGAGGGCCCGACGACAGTGTTGAGTTTTTTGGGCATCGAAATAGATACCGGAGCCATGGAGTGCAGGTTGCCAGGGGATAAAGTGGCCGGGTTAAAGATGGACGTCAGGGACATGATGGAGAAAAGGAAAGTGCAGCTGCGACAATTACAATCCCTTTTAGGTAAGTTGAATTTTGCGTGTCGCATTATTCCAATGGGTAGAGTTTTTTGCCGCCGGTTGTCAGCGGCCACAGCTGGGATACAGTCTCCAACTCATTTTATCAGGCTTACCAGGGAACATAGGGAGGATTTGAAGGTGTGGCATACGTTCCTGGAAAGCTACAATGGACGTTCGGTGTGGATGGAAAGTAATTGCGACATGGATTTGGTGACAGACGCTGCTGGATCTACGGGGTATGGGGCCTTTTTCCAAGGGCAGTGGAGTGCGGAGGCATGGCCGGATTTTTGGGTGGAGTCGGGACTTACTCGGAATTTGGTGCTATTGGAATTATTCCCGGTGGTATTAGCAGTAGAATTGTGGGGGGAGAGATGGCGGAACTTGAAAATACGTTTGAATTGTGACAATACGGGGGTCGTTCAGGTCGTCAATCGGCTATCGGCATCATCCCCGCCAGTAATACGATTGTTGTGGCACCTAGTGTTGAGGTGTTTACAACTTAATGTTTTTCTATATGCTGTGCATATCCCGGGCGTGGATAATACTTTGGCTGATTCCTTGTCTCGGTTCCAGTGGGACAGATTCAGGGAGCTGGCGCCAGCTGCGGAAGCAGAGGGGATTCCTTGTCCAGGGTGGCTTTGGGAGATGGTATCGGAATCGCCGCAGGATGGATCAGGAAATCGGTGTTTGGGGCGACATGGGCGGCATATAGTAAAGTGTGGTCAGAATACATGGCTGGCGGACGCCGGGCTGGGAGGGCTGGACTTGAGGTTGTTGGTAGTGTATTTTGTTTTGCGACACATAGAGGGGGGTGGTTCAGTGTCCTGACGTGGCTACCTTTATGCATACCTCACTTATATACTATAGTTTATAGTGATTAAAACCGTTTATCTATATATGAATCAACCATGAAATTAAGAACGAATGATACCTGTTCGAAAAGGGTTACAATCTAATTTATTTAAACTTACTATTGTACAGAAAAGAAACTTGTGTTAATATGAGATTAGCAACTATAATATAAATGATACAACCTTAAAAACAACAGGGTTACCAATAATAATAAATATTGCCATAATGGTCATACCCATGCTATCAAGAGATTAATAAGGTATTACAGCCAAATCCTACGATAGAAAAGGTTACAGGAAAGAAAAGAGCCATAGAGATACATTGTATGGAGAAGTCTTACGTAACCATCCTGCACCTACACCGTCCGCCGAAGAAGAGACCTAGCCCTCCCCAGGTATTTGGTTGTATGTTGTTAGAACCCACTCCCACCAATCAGAACTCAGGGTCACCTCATTGGTTCAGAAGTGGCATTGAATCCTGATTGGCTACCCCTGAAGAGTACCTTTTTAACTATCTCTTGATTTCCAACCGTCAGCCCTCTGTGATATACCATAAATTAGCATTACAGGGACTCAAGAGACGCAATGTCTGCCCTGGCTCTCTCTACGAACAATAGGGTAACTTAGTTACTATGCGGATAGCAGGCCAACACAAAAGGTGTGTTTGAGATGCCAAAACAGTTAATAGGCCCACCTTCTAGTACATGTTCCTATAAAAAATACACCTATATACACCCATAAATATATATTACATATATATATATATACACTACCGTTCAAAAGTTTGGGGTCACCCAAACAATTTTGTGTTTTCCATGAAAAGTCACACTTATTCACCACCATACGTTGTGAAATGAATAGAGAATAGAGTCAAGACATTGACAAGGTTAGAAATAATGATTTGTATTTGAAATAACATTGTTTTTACATCAAACTTTGCTTTCATCAAAGAATCCTCCTTTTGCAGCAATTACAGCATTGCACACCTTTGGCATTCTAGCTGTTAATTTATTGAGGTAAGCTGGAGAAATTGCACCCCACGCTTCTAGAAGCAGCTCCCACAAGTTGGATTGGTTGGATGGGCACTTCTGGCGTACCATACGGTCAAGCTGCTCCCACAACAGCTCAATGGGGTTCAGATCTGGTGACTGTGCTGGCCACTCCATTACCGATAGAATACCAGCTGCCTGCTTCTGCTGTAAATAGTTCTTGCACAATTTGGAGGTGTGTTTAGGGTCATTGTCCTGTTGTAGGATGAAATTGGCTCCAATCAAGCGCTGTCCACTGGGTATGGCATGGCGTTGCAAAATGGAGTGATAGCCTTCCTTATTCAGAATCCCTTTTACCCTGTACAAAGCTCCCACCTTACCAGCACCAAAGCAACCCCAGACCATCACATTACCTCCACCATGCTTAACAGATGGCGTCAGGCATTCTTCCAGCATCTTTTCATTTGTTCTGCGTCTCACAAACATTCTTCTTTGTGATCCAAACACCTCAAACTTGGATTCATCCGTCCACAACACTTTTTTCCAGTCTTCCTCTGTCCAATGTCTGTGTTCTTTTGCCCATCTTAATCTTTTTCTTTTATTGGCCAGTCTCAGATATGGCTTTTTCTTTGCCACTCTGCCCTGAAGCCCAAAATCCCGCAGCCGCCTCTTCACTGTAGATGTTGACACTGGTGTTTTGCGGGTACTATTTAATGAAGATGCCAGTTGGGGACCTGTGAGGTGTCTGTTTCTCAAACTAGAGACTCTAATGTGCTTATCTTCTTGCTTAGTTGTGCAACGCAGCCTCCCACTTCTTTTTCTACTCTGGTTAGAGCCTGTTTGTGCTGTCCTCTGAAGGGAGTAGTACACACCGTTGTAGGAAATCTTCAATTTCTTTGCAATTTCTCGCATGGAATAGCCTTCATTTCTAAGAACAAGAATAGACTGTCGAGTTTCAGATGAAAGTTCTCTTTTTCTGGCCATTTTGAGCGTTTAATTGACCCCACAAATGTGATGCTCCAGAAACTCAATCTGCTCACAGGAAGGTCAATTTTGTAGCTTCTGGAAGGAGCTAGACTGTTTTTAGATGTGTGAACATGATTGCACAAGGGTTTGCTAATCATCAATTAGCCTTCTGAGCCAATGAGCAAACACATTGTACCATTAGAACACTGGAGTGATAGTTGCTGGAAATGGGCCTCTATACACCTATGTAGATATTGCACCAAAAACTAGACATTTGCAGTTAGAATAGTCATTTACCACATTAGCAATGTATAGAGTATATTTGTTTAAAGTTAGGACTAGTTTAAAGTTAGCTTCATTTAAAAGTACAGTGCTTTTCCTTCAAAAATAAGGACATTTCAATGTGACCCCAAACTTTTGAACGGTAGTATATATATATATATATATATATATATATATATATATATATATATATATATATAAACACATACACATAGATAGATAGATACATACATACATACACGTACACATCATACAAAATGGGGCATGGTAATCTAATTAGAAAGTCCTCATGATGGTACGCTTGAATCTCATTGATATAAATATGATATCCAATAATTCCATCACATTTCCCCCTGAAGTTCATTCTTGAACTTATGTCCTCCTTCAATGATCTTGCACCCACCCACAACAGCCCAGAAGCCCCGACCCTTCCCCACCACCACTGCGGCCTCCTCTTCCTTTCTTGAACACGCCGGAACTCCTCAAAGTAGGCTTAAGATAGCAAAGAAATCCTGGTCCTTTGGAGACTTCACATCCAAACCATGAGTGTCTGTATTGCAATGTTTCATCACTCCTCTGCCTTGGAGGAGCGGAACTCCAACATTGATGGTGGGATCCTGGCATATCTAGTCCTGTATCTTTGTAAGACCATGTAATGGTTGCATCGATTGGATCGGACCGCGAGACAGCACTTTTCAGCATGGTGAAGGAAAGTCCAGGAAAGTCTTATTCGTGACACATTTATCTCAAGAAATAACTTGGTGGTCGCTGCTTCTTCAGGTGGGGTCGGGCGGGTCTCCAGACAGTCGTGCATGAATACAGAAAGAGAGAGGAGAACGTTAGTGTACAGATATTGGAGAAATGCTGGACAGGAACAGAGTGTTGGCCATTAAGACTAAATACTCATAAAGGGTGTAATGTGGACGAGTAGAGTGGGTTCCCACAGGGTACAGAGTCTGAGCAACAGCCAGTATCATCCATGGCCCTTGATGGTAGGGATAGACAATACTGTCTGTTATTGCCAGGTCCCTGGGTTCACCACACCTGCTCACGGGGCTCAGGTTAAAGTAGTAGGTAGACTAGGGGAGGTGAAATTACATTAAGACATAAAACTGGATGTCCAGGGATACTTTAGTTAAAATATGGTACTTGCGGGCAGGCAAAGTCTTTTTTTAAAGAAAAATGATATGACTGATGTCTTAGTTACATTATCTTGAGAAGATAAATGATAGAAACCAAAGGAAAAACTTAGAGAGCATAATATTAAAGAAGAAAAAGGAATAGAAGAGAGGTGAGTAATGAAAATGAACAGGAAAAATAGTGGGAATAATAATGAAAAAAAGAACAAAAAAACGGAAAAAACTACAGATTGAACGCTGCTCCAACCAAGACTGTTAAAGAGCCTTGAATCTGTATATTAAAAAATGAATACATTGGTTAAAAAAACATAATAAAAAAATAAAAATAAAAACAAAAAAAACAAAACAAATGTTTTTCTAAAAAAAAACTCCTCTCCCATTAACAGTATTTTTGCAGGTCAGGTACACAGATATTAACAACAAAAGGGAGAGGGAAAAAAAATAAAAAATAAAAAAAATGATTAAAACTTTTGGAATTTAGGTAAACCTGACTGCACTTTATTACTAAAAATTGAAGAGGCTTATCCCTGGAACAAGAAAAATATAGTTCTAGGGTCCTCTCTTAAATGCGCAACTTCTTTGTACTGGTCTGGATTGGATATGGCTTCCTCAGAGATTTGTTTCTGAGTTAGTGGCCTTTCTGTTCCTTGAGAGAAGATACCTTGTTGAGGTACACATTCTCATAGCTTTGGCATTCATTCTCCTGATAGTAACGCACATTATTACCTGCATCAGGAAAAGCAATAAGGCTGCACAGGTTAGGACAACAACAGGGTGGAGCAAAATGTTTAGGAAAGCTGTAGCGTTCGGACTATACCCAAATAAACTTTCCCACCAGGAAATCTTAGCATCTGCGTCTAAAGCGTGGGATACTTGGATCAGTCTATTTTGATCATGGGTGAGTCGTATGGTGGCTTGTTTTTCAGCATCTCCTAGTACATTTAATATTTCATCCTGTTGTCCGAAATCCATCAGCCAAGCTTTTAACTCAGCCCCAAATCCCAGAGGAAGTTTCTGTAGGTGTAAGGGGATGTCAGGTTTGCTATAAAACCTTTCTTCAGGGGTGATCGGGGTACAACCCGGTGTTTCTGCTATATCCGTGCCACGGGCCAGAGGAGGTGTACTATAGACTCCCCGAGGTAGTGTACCCTGCTGGGTACCATTTAACCTGATGCTGAAAACAGTGCATCATTAGACATGTGATACTAGCACCAGTACCCTGGTCTCCAGTCTCAAGTAGTTTTAACTTTGCTTAGGACCAGTTGGGACACTACCCCGGCATCCATTAGACATGACCCCCCCCCCGTGCCAGCATTGTTGCCTTTTCCCATAGCACAACCCCTACCTTCCTCTAGCACTTATCAGTACCAGTCATCTGAGGCTGTCCATACTCAAACCATTAGAACAAGATGGACTCCAGGGTGTAATCCAGTAGAGTCTGATAGGATAGTACCCAGATTGACCGTGATATCTGCACAATGTTCCATCCCTGCCATTAGGGATGAGAACAGTGCAAGTAAGATTTTTGACGATCCTGGAACTGAGTCATCCACCAATCTATTACGACTCATAGGCAACCTGGATACTACCCCCCACCTGTCTGTCCCTGCAAAGTGATGCTGGACAGAGCAAGTTGGCTTTCCTAACCCCTTCCCTGATATGTAGCACAAGACCCCCCCCAATGTGATCCTGAATATCTCCAGCTCCATAGTGCTTTAAGGTACCCAATGCCCCACCTCCAGCTCCAAAGACAGTCTCCATTAAGCCTCTCTTTCCTAAGGATGGGAAATAGTCAGAATACCCGGATTGAAAACCACCTGCCACCAGGTACACTTGTCTTCATAGAGGTTGCACACCTTATGGGGCACTGGTCTTCCTGTCATGCAGGACACAGACCACTAGTTAAGGTACGCAAGGAGTCTAGGACAGGAAGGACACCTATGGGTATCCACTGAGGAGAATACAGCATGCCCACACAACTCCATCCCTATGCCTGAATTTCAGAGACCATGCCCAGGGTATACAATGCACCTCTACCTATGGTTAGGTTCAAAGAACCCTCTAGTTCCCTGACTAACGTTACATCGGTATTCCTTAGGACACAGAAACAAACTCGTCTATGTCCCAAATAATACCCAGGTGCTTCCTTCCCAGCAATGACCTCTCCATCCAGAACACAGAGTGCAATATCTTACACAATCTTCCTGCCCAACTCTTCTCCAGGCTCACCCAAAACTATACACTCTCAACTTGTATGCCATCAGGCAGGCCCTCATACTACACATCTGAAGGTAAATATGAAGGAAATTGGAAAACAAAAATTGCATAATGTGTATCCAACTCGAGGAACTGCTACCAAACACAACTGGCCAAAGGGCAAAGAAATATCCCTTGCAGCACTGAGGCGCCGGGATTACTGAACAGTAGTGGGTACACAAGCCGACCGATGTGCCCTTTAAAGCCAGGAAACCCAATTATCGAATCTGAGAAATAAAACACCAATAAAATTTAGTAATAAATATTCCATTTTCCTCCTAGAAACAAAATAATCCAATGGTTATATACCTGTAACAAGACATTAGCATATGAAACACAAATATACATTACATTACATTACATTACATAAACAGTGCACTTTTTGTTTAAGATACCAAAAAATTGTTGAAATTGTGGATTTTTTGTTTTATGGTATACCAATAATTCCAAAAAAAAAAAAATGTATTCACCATGGTTGAAAAAATTTGTAAAAAACCTTTTAGCAGTACCATTTGTCAACAGATCATAATACCTCACCACAAAGAACCTCTGCAGTACTGTTTTCCTGAAAAACAAAGTCATTTTAGTACATGTATCTTATAATTCACTAGTACAGATAATTATCTTGGCTCAGGTCATTTGCATGTCAATACAGTTCACTGCACCTTTTCACAGACCTGGTGAGAAAGAAGGGGGGTCATTTGGGTGGGCTGTCAGCAGCTGAGAACAAACGTCACACAATACGACATATATTACATACTCCACACACACTCACATGATTGGCTAGGTTAACGATGACCTCTAGACATCACACATCAGCATGTTTTCTATAATACCCTGTACTTCTTCTTAAACCCATAACATCTGTTTGGTAAGGTTGAAATTCTTTCAGAGTACCATCCCATTTCATTAGCCCCTTCTCAGCTGTATGGACGCATTCTCAGGAGTTTGGAATGATTTCTCCTTAAATCCCATAGTAATAACATTCACTTCCTCTGTTTTATTTGCTGACTCCAGCATCCATATAAATAACGTGTCTTTTTCATATGGCCGTGTCATCTTTCTGTGGTGAGCAAGGTACAGATTTTCCCAAGCTCTTGGCTTAAAAGTACCTCTTTTAAAATACTTCTTCCCAGTCCAACGATCCCAATCTTGCAAATATTTCACAACCCAAGGTCCATATCTATCTATCATCTCTTCCCTTGGGGTCATTTGATAGGGTTTACCCCATTCAGACCCCCTCTTTGAAGCGATTAGATTACCCATCCTTTACGGACTCCGGACCTTGAACTGATTCCCCAACCTTTTTACAGGTTGCCTTTACTTCAGAGGTAGCTACTCTCTGACCAAGAATTGGGTTGACAGGTACCGCCCCTGTCACCCTTGCTGATTTTTTTTTTCACTACTTGTCAGAACAATTTTTTTTCGGACTCTGCGTACAGAGAACCCCGTGCATTACTTTCGGAGCGGTTATGGTTTGCGCCTTTATCACGATAACCGGCCCCCGCATTCCGATTATTTTACACGGCCTGAGCGGGCTGCTAGCGTACTACTCCTAATGTTCCCTGTTCTGACTATAGTCCTTCAAAAAAAATAGCCTGGAGATTTTCCAAACTATAATAGTTCAATCTCCCCCGTGGACTTTTCAGAGGTATTCTAAAGGAAATGCTTAAGGAAGGGCTATTACTTCTGTTATCTCCATAATGATTAGCATAAACTTGGATAATCAGGACCCTATGGGTGCTTGTAGTACAGGAGGCAGTTTACTGATGCACACCTAATTTCAACATGATTGGTATCAGTTTACAATATAGCCAGTGTATACAGGTCTAATTACAAAGCTCACCATCCACAGTTAGTAGTTTACAAAGAGACAGATCCATACCAGGGCTGAAACAACTAATCGACTAATCTACAACCAATCGACCACAAAATCATTCGACTACTACCTTCACAATCAATCAATCGGGCGGTAACACAATGGAGGTTAAAAAACAAAAACAAAATGAGCCCTCTATAGTACAAAAAGAGCAAACAATCGCAAACGTAAATATAACTTTCACCGTTCTACAGTAAAAAATGAACCCCTTACAGTAGTGACTATCTGTTCCCCCCTGCACCACAAAGGGCCAACCCTAGCCTTCTCAACCCCATTATGTTAATAAACGTCTTAGACCTGGTTCACATCTATGTGCTTTTCTGATGTCTTTTGCAGAAACACACTACAGTTCATTCAAATGGCCTCCCATGAGACACGTTCACATCCATGCCCCCCCCCCAGCATATTTGGAAAGGGTCAGGGACTCCCTCTTTAATGCAAAACAGCGCCTCTTCTGTTCAATACACTCCAAGGGAGAAGCTGCAGAAAAACATACAATGCACCCCTGCAGCAACCCGTGTCCTCCAATCTGACCTACAACAACCTGGCCAGAAAAAAACAAAAACGCAAATTGCAGCAAAATCACGTGCAAGAAAATCGAAAACGCACAGCAAAAAGCACTGCAGAAACAGATAAAAAGCAAACTGCATAGGCGTGCACCGAGCCTCATGCTGGCCACACAGATCCATTTTCAGACAGGAATATTCAGACGAAAAATCTTTGTACCTTCGCTGAATGAAAAAAATGTTTGAAATTTTAACTTGTTTTTAACATTCTGTTTTTAAAATCAATGTAATTTCTGAACGAAAACCACATACACTGTCTGACAATTCCCTTGACCAAGAAGTTCCCTATTATCTCCAAATCTTCCCATCACTGTGGTTGAAAATAAACGTCACCCCACTAACGATTAGAAAATCAAACGAACGCTCCCAAAAATGACACCCTTCTTAGAAGAAGACATTGTTTTTTTTTTGTTTAAATAAAAAAGTTTGATCTCTGAGTCTGATGATATCCGCCAGACTCACCCCCCCACAGTACACACAGCATACACAGCATATCTCTCCTCTAATAGTCCACACAGTACATCTCTTCTGTCTGCCACTCCCAGAGTGGACCAAACATCCTGCTCCCTAACCATAACTGCATAGAGATATCTAAGAATAAATTGCCCCCTTCCTAAACTCTTGCAGGATATACAATACAAGTCTCAAAATAATGAATTGCCCTCTGAAGAACTCCAAAAATATTTTAAAAACATGCACCGCTAAAAGTACAAAAACTCAGTTGAAGCTATTAAATTCAATGCAAAGTAGACTGGATGGCTACACCCATACAAAGGAATTGTAGCAGCTTCCCCTCTGGGATGATTTACAGGCTAGAAAGCACAAAATCCTTCAACTGCACCTCTCAAAATGGCTGCCGACCATGGCCTCATGGTGACTACAACAAAAGCCAGGCCACAACAAAAGGGTGCATTTTCCCACCAAAACAGAAATCCAATACAAAAATCGCCACTCTTCTACTGAAGAGTTGACAAAAAGTACAAACACAGAACACCTACAAAAGCTTACATTCACTTAAAACAGAAATAATGCCTAGAAACAAAATGGTGGCTCATGTCACATGGTTTCACACACAAAGGAATGGTGGCTACACCTTCCCCTATAGGATGACCCACAGGCCAAACAGCACAAACGAAAGCCAGGCCACGACCACATGGTAGACTACAGCAAGATGGCCGACGAAAACCACAGCACAGTCACATGGTAACAACAAAAGGAAATGGCAGACGAAAGCCAGGCCACAACAAAATGGCGAATTTTCCCGCCAAAACTAAAATTTCTCACTACAAAATTACACATTTGAGATACTAAATGAACACTTACAAACATTTCATTCTGCATATCACTAGGGACCCTGGCAGGCCTCAAATACAGGCTCTCCAACCAAACAACACATCCGAAAAAACCAAAAGTTACATAAAACATAAACTGGTAGTTGCAAATGAACATCGAGCCACAGTCTCACGGCGACCACAAAATGGCAACTGAGAAAAAGGGCACACTAAAACACCAACACATGAAATGCAAATGTTGATCCTGCTAAATCAGACTTCTTCACTAGACTCCTTTCTCCACAAAGACTGACTACACATTTGTAAATGCACACTTAACCATGGACACACAGTCTAGGAACAGTTCCACTGAAAAGTATGTAATTTCGCTGCACAATTGAGAGTGTACACTTAGTAACAGATGCTTTACAATGAAACAACAACGCCACAATACAACATAGCTCAAACATACTTTTCTCAAACAAAGTTCAATCCTTCTTCTGGCATCAGCTTTCACAGAAAAAACATCTCAGAAATACAAACAGCATTCCTGGGATCCTGAGACCATCCCACCCACAGTGAATGCTTGCATGGTCTTTTCATCTCAAAAACAAAAAGAAACCCTCCCTCTTCCTATTGTGCACAGGGAGTAGCCCTTTCCACATACATATCCTAATGTAACAACCATGGAACAGCGAGCCTGGCTGCCCCTCCCCGTGCATGGCCGCAAACATGCAGTTGCTTACAAAACCCACACATTGCAGGCTGCAACTAATCCCACATCTATAATCATACACAATATACAGTTTCCATTTCTATTTCTCATATGCATTATTCAAAATCAGTCTCATCAAACTATTAGCACAGACAAAAGGTAAAGTTCTAATAAGTTTTTTTTTAGTCTGGGTATTCAGATGGGAGACAGGTAAACACAAAACCAATTGAGCGGAAGTTGGCGGGGTTGGCTTTTTTATTCAAGTTACAGGGCCTGACCGATTTTACCAAGGATTTCTGGGTAAAGCAGGCCCTAAAAGGTTATAGAAAGAGTCATGCGAAGAAGGATTCGAGGAGGCCGGTGTCTTTTTCGCTACTGCAGGTAATGTGTAATAAACTAGGTGGGGTATGTAAGTCGGGTTATGAAGTTATTTTGTTCAAGGCAGTTTTTTCTATCGCGTTTTTTGGAGCGTTTTGGGTGGGTGAGTTGGTGAGTCCAGCAAAACAAGTAGCAGGGGGTTTGAAGATGCAGGATGTAGAAGTAAAACGGGATAGGGTGTTGCTAAAACTGTGCAGGTTTCAGACAGACCAAGCCGGAAAAGGGGTGAAAGTGCAGCTGTTCAGGTTACCAGGGTCGGGAATTTGCCCGGTTCAAGTAGTTGAGGAATTTTTGCTAATTCGCCTGGTTGGGGAAGGGCCGTTGCTTGTGCATGAAGATAGGACTTTTTTATTCAGGTTTCAATTCATTGCAGTGTTTAGAAAATGCATTGGGGCTGCAGGGTTGGATAGTAAACAATTCGCCTCACACTCCTTCCGCATCGGGGCGGCTACTGAAGCTGCCAGGTGTGGGTTGGATGAGGCAGCAATTAAGAGGATTGGGAGGTGGGAATCCAGGAGGTTCCAGTCTTACGTGCGCCCTCATTTGTCATCGGATGCTGTATAAAAAAATAAATAAAAAAAAAGAGATAGATATATTATGATCACATGCATTTGACGACAGGGGTGGGGAAAGTTTACATGTTTCAATTTGTCTTTTGTGTGTTATGTCTTTGCAGATGGGGGTCAACCATGCCTCGTCTGGATCTTAGGGCACTCCTATGTTTTCTGGGGTGCAAAAAGGGGGGACGTCAGACCAGAAGGCAGGCAATTGGGGAGTTCCAGGAGGGAGGCATGTATTCGCTGGTTGGGTTTTCCAGGCATGGGATGGGGTAGAGTCGTTGCGGAAGTTAAACGCTACGCTCGACTCGACCGACCCCCGGATGTTTTAGTTTTACATGCAGGAGGCAATGATCTGGGGATCCGATCTACCAGGGAACTGGTTTCGGCCGTTAAGTGCGATTTTTTTGGCACTTCGGGTGGCCTTCCCGGGCATGATCATAGTTTGGTCTGACATAGTGGCAAGGACGTCATGGCGCATGGCTAGATCGGTAACTAGGATCAACAAAGCAAGAATTAAAGTGAATAAGGCGATTGGAAAGTTTGTGGTTAATAATGGGGGATTGGTGGTGAGGCACACGGAGTTGGAGGTTAATGTGGGGATGTACCTACGGGGGGATGGGGTGCACCTTACCGCAGTAGGCATTGATCTTTGGGCTCTCGGGCTTCAGGATGGCATTGAGAGAGCATTGCGGGTGTGGAGGTGCCCTTAAGGCTAAGGGGTCATCCTTGCGGGCTGTGGCGGCATCTTTGGTCTCTGATGGTGGTACAAAATACACGGAGGTGATGGTAAAATGGTGGGGGGCTTTCAGTATTATGTGCCCCTCTGGTGTGTTCTGTTCTTAGAGCGGAAGGCTAGGCTGGAAGACAAATGTTTTACACTGCGGGAAGGGTGTTGTCTCTGTGCTGCTTTAAATACGGCTGGAGGCCTAGTATGGTAAAATTATGGTACCGCAGTGTAATGGTGTTGGTGAAGTTTTGAAATGGAGGAGGTGAAGTTAAGAGTGCCATCAGAAGACCAAAGATTGGGAGGTGTAAGATCTGTCAGTTAAAAAGTTATACATAGTTGTACAAAATGTTCATTAAAAGTTATTTAAAGTTATTTAAAAGTTGGTTTTATATTTTATAATAAAGGAGGCTGCTATGGCCAGTTTTTTACTCCAAAACTACTCCTGTGTGTGTTATCTGATTATTATAGATAAGAAAGGGAAAATAAAAGGGGATTAGTAAATAAAGAGTGGGTAGTGGAAGTTGGGGATATTAGTTCCTACACTGGTCATGATCAATGCTTTTGCTGTAAACAAGTACTATTGGCTTATATTAGGATTGTGATATTTACACATCTATATGTTTGAATAATGTATCTATTCTTGTTTTGCACAATAAAATAACTTTTAAACATAATTTTGTTTCTGTGCTCACCTCAGTGACAATCTCACACCCTAAAAAGTCCTATTGCCCTTTGGGAGGAGTGCTACCTCCCATTTAGTTCTATTTTTAGTTGTATATAATACAGGACGTGGATGTGATGTTTGTCCCTGGAACTGGTTAACTTTAAGAAATACGTGTTATTGATCTGAACATAAAGTATGCTTAAATTAATCATGTAAATGTCCTATCAGCAAGGGACTAATAAAAGATCATGGCTGCAACTGTTTTCTGAAAAGTGATCACTTACAGTGCTGTGAAGGTCCGCTACCCCCTCCCCTCACGGTAAACAGCCTGGAAGGCTTCATGTAGAATGAACCTGGAAGCAAAAAGGGTTCCATCACTTCCGGTTTCAGAGCTGTAGGGTTAAAATGCTTGCAGCACCTCTCAAAGCTAAAAGGGGAATCTCTTCCCTAGATCGGCAAGGAACACGGGGCTAGCATGTTCATATACTAATCAAGAAAATTACAGACACATAAATGTAAGAACCCACACTTTCCTGACCAGCCTATGCTGCTTAGAAGTAAAGAGCGACCTCAGCCTACATTTCCTCACCAAACCTTGCCCCCCCAATGCATTTCGCCCCACCCACCAGGAGCTTAGTTATAGCCTACGACTAAGCCTCAGTGTGCTGGGCTAAATGCATCAGGGGTTTTGGTTTGGCAGAGACATGTAGGCTGAGGCTGCTCTTTACTTCTAAGCAGCACGGGCTGGTCAGGAGAGCCTTTGTGATCTGCATGCGGGTGCCAATGTAACGTTAATGGCACCAAAACACATATTGTAAACACATTGCATTTGCAGTACCATGCCTTTTGGTGTAGCACGTTTTTAAAAGTAGTGTAAGCACCACTATTTCCATGTTCCGTGGACCTCATGTGTGCACCTAATTAACTCCTTTAGCTCTCCCATACCATGTGGCTAATTCTTCGATCAGGGATAGGTCCATTGAAGAACCAACCTCTAGGGAGGGAGTCAAAACACGACCCTCGCGCGACCGAAGGACCTGTCACCCATGCCTGGTATCACTCTTTACTGTCTGCTATTACATTCTCAACAGTCCATGGTCACCTGTAGCAACAACACTCTTCCCACCCACCTTGGCTGAGTTAACCCTTTGTGGTGGCCTTCTGTTTATTCCTCTTCACCCCGTGTGTGCTAGCTCCTTGGCCAAGTTAACCATTTGTGGTGGCCTTCTGTTTCTTCCTCTTCACCCTGTGTGTCCTTTACATTCCCTGTTCCTCTAGATATGCCATGTACCTCCATGCACCCCTTCGAAAATTTCAGACCAGGCAAGAATCAGCTGAACCGGCTTTACTGGGCATCTCAGAAAATACAGTCCATCAATGCAATGCAGTTCATTCCTAACTAATTAGACTCAGGCTACCCAGTGTGTACCTTCCCAGAGGTGAGAGTCCTTAAGAAATAGAGTCCTTGCTAAGGAAGGTATTGCTGGCAGCTACTTCCTCAAGCTGGACCTCCCAATACTTCCCATGTACAAATACAAGTCAACTAAGGTAATCACTTTGGGAATTTCTTTTTCCTAGGTCTATTTAGAACCAAGTCTTGACTTGTGTTTTTTCCCCAGTTGTATGTATGGTTGGCTGCACATAATACAATCACACTGGCTTTTTGTTGTTTTTTTGTACTCTTTTCACATTGGGGTTTGGTTCTATTGGATATACACTTTATGTTTTTCTCTTAACTCCTCACATTGGTCACGGGCTCTATCTCACCTCTGATAGCAGTATTACCATACAGCTATAAATACATACATTTTTCTTTATTTTATAGAATTCAGAGCTCCCACAGACCACTATATGGATGCTATGCTGTCTTTGTAATTTTTGTATATATGCATTGTAATATGTTATCGATATTTACTATGTATATACAAACTGTAATGTGTCATACCACCTAGAAAATAAACAAATATACTCTACAAATTTACGAATCTTCATGTCACACACACTTCATTTAAAGTCCCATCCCCCCTTTTTGCATATAGATAAAGGGATGGAGACGTATATTCCCATACGTTTCATTTAAAGTCTCCAAAAATCTCCTTCCAGTTTACAATACTTCCCATGAACTGTGGACACACAGAGCAGAGCCATCACCCTTATATATACAGCACAGGGTGAAGGGCAGAGCCCAGAAAATGCCTGTGAAGGTGCAAAATTAAGATCTAAAGGAGAATACAGCCAAAGCTTGTTTGGCTGTACTTCTCCTGTGGCTCACAGGAGTGCAGTACGTTCTGCACTCCTGTGACCCGTTTTCAGCTGACTTTACAGAGCCAGTCCAGACTGAGCAAAGGTCGTGACTATATGGTCGGGATCCACCCAAGAGCCTGGACTGCCACCTGGCTCAGCCTCTCAGAGAGCCGTTGAGAGCCTGAGCCAGCCACTCCCACCCCCTCCACAGCCCAGCACTCAGGCTTTCAGCCTCTCCCGCACACCCTCCTGTGACCTGTTTTCAGCCAACAGCGAGCTGAAGCCTGCTGTTGGCGGATGTCACAGAGCCTGTCCAGACTGGGGAAAGATCACAACCATATAGCTGGGATCCACCTAGGAGCCTGGACTGTCACCTGGCTCGGTCTCTCAGTGAGCCGCTGAGAGCCTGAGCCAGCCACTCCCGCCCCCTCCACAGCCCAGCGATCCAGGCTTTCGGCAGCTCCTGCACGCCCTCCTGTGACCCGTTTTCAGCCAACAGCGAGCTGAAGCCTGCTGTTGGCTGACGTCACAGAGCCTGTCCAGACTGGGGAAAGATCGCAACCATATACAGTGGCATGCGAAAGTATTCGGCCCCCTTGAACTTTTCAACCTTTTGCCACATTTCAGGCTTCAAACATAAAGATATAAAATTTTAATTTTTTGTGAAGAATCACCAAAAAGTGGGACACAATTGTGAAGTGGAACGAAATCTATTGGATATTTTAAACTTTTTTAGCAATTAAAAAACTGAAAAGTGGTGTGTGCAAAATTATTCGGCCCCTTTACTTTCAGTGCAGAAAACTCACTCCAGAAGTTCAGTGAGGATCTCTGAATGATCCAATGTTGTCCTAAATGACTGATGGTGATAAATAGAATCCACCTGTGTGTAATCAAGTCTCTGTATAAATGCACCTGCTCTGTGATAGTCTCAGGGTTCTGTTGAAAGCGCAGAGAGCATCATGAAGACCAAGGAACACACCAGGCAGGTCCGTAATACTGTTGTGGAGAAGTTTAAAGCCGGATTTGGATACAAAAAGATTTCCCAAGCTTTAAACATCCCAAGGAGCACTGTGCAAGCGATCATTTTGAAATGGAAGGAGTATCAGACCACTGCAAATCTACCAAGACCTGGCTGTCCCTCTAAACTTTCAGCTCAGACAAGGAGAAGACTGATCAGAGATGCAGCCAAGAGGCCCATGATCACTCTGGATGAACTGCAGAGAACTACAGCTGAGGTGGGAGAGTCTGTCCATAGGACAACAATCAGTCGTACACTGCACAAATCTGGCCTTTATGGAAGAGTGGCAAGAAGAAAGCCATTTCTCAAAGATATCCATAAAAAGTCTCGTCTAAAGTTTGCCACAAGCCACCTGGGAGACACACCAAACATGTGGAAGAAGGTGCTCTGGTCCGATGAAACCAAAATCGAACTTTTTGGCCACAATGCAAAACGATATGTTTGGCGTAAAAGCAACACAGCTCATCACACTCAACACACCATCCCCACTGTCAAACATGGTGGTGGCAGCATCATGGTTTGGGCCTGCTTTTCTTCAGCAGGGACAGGGAAGATGGTTAAAATTGAGGGGAAGATGGATGCAGCCAAATGCAGGACCATTCTGGATGAAAACCTGTTGGAGTGTGCAAAAGACCTGAAACTGGGACAGAGATTTATCTTCTAACAAGACAATGATCCCAAACATACAGCAAAATCTACAAAGGAATGGTTCACAAACGTATCCAGGTGTTAGAATAGCCAAGTCAAAGTCCAGACCTGAATCCAATCGAGAATCTGTGGAAAGAGCTGAAAACTGCTGTTCACAAACGCTCTCCATCCAACCTCACTGAGCTCGAGCTGTTTTGCAAGGAAGAATGGGCAAGAATTTCAGTCTCTCGATGTGCAAAACTGATAGAGACATACCCAAAGCGACTTGCAGCTGTAATCGCAGCAAAAGGTGGCTCTACAAAGTATTAACGCAAAGGGGCCGAATAATTTTGCACGCCCCACTTTTCATTTTTTTATTAGTTAAAAAAGTTTCAAAAATCCAAAAGATTTCGTTCCACTTCACAATTGTGTCCCACTTGTTGGTGATTCTTCACAAAAAATAAAAATTTTATATCTTTATGTTTGAAGCCTGAAATGTGGCAAAAAGGTTGAAAAGTTCAAGGGGGCCGAATACTTTCGCAAGCCACTGTAGCTGGGATCCACCTAGGAGCCTGGACTGTCACCTGGCTCGGTCTCTCAGTGAGCCGCTGAGAGCCTGAGCCAGCCACTCCCGCCCCCTCCACAGCCCAGTGATCCAGGCTTTCGGCAGCTCCTGCACACTCTCCTGTGACCCGTTTTCAGCCAACAGGAAGCTGAAGCCTACTGTTGGCTGACGTCACAGAGCCTGTCCAGACTGGGGAAAGATTGCGACCATATAGTCAGGATCCACTTAGGGCTAGACTGTCATCTGGCTCAGCCTCTCAGTGAGCCACTGAGAGCCTGAGCCAGCCACTCCTGTCCCCTCCACAGCCCAGTGATCCAGGCTTTCAGCCGCTCCCACACACCCTCCTGTGATCCGTTTTCAGCCAACAGTGTGCTGAAGCCTACTGTTGGCTGACATCACAGAGCCTGTCCAGACTGAGGAAAGATCTCAACCATATAGCCGGGATCCACCTAGGGCTGAACTGTCACCTGGCTCAGTCTCTCAGTGAGCCGCTGAGAGCCTGAGCCAGCCACTCCCACCCCCTCCACAGCCCAGTGATCCAGGCTTTCAGCCGCTCCCGCACACCCTCCTGTGACCCGTTTTGAGCCAACAGCGAGCTGAAGCCTGCTGTGGGCTGACGTCACGGAGCCTGTCCAAACTGGGGAAAGATTGCAACCATATAGTCGGGATCAACCTAGGGCTGGACTTTTACCTGGCTCAGCCCCTCAGTTAGCCGCTCTGAGAGCCTGAGCCAGCCACTCCCTCCCCCTCCACAGCCCATCGCTCCAGTGAGCGTCGGGGGGGTCAGAACAGACGACGGTGACTGACAGTCACCAGCTCTCTGTTCATGAAGCCCTGAGAACCAAGCAAACAGTGGTGTCTGATCGCTCAATTCTCAGTCTTAGAGCCGGTGGGGGACAGATGCAGCATCGGAGCGATGCTGCATCCACCTAGGTAAGTATGATTCTTAAAAAAAAAAGGATTCACAAACTTCTCTTTTAGCCCCTTCCCGCCTCAGCAGCCTGGATAACCAGCAACCCACCCTGGTCCTGGATAACCAGCAACCCAATTAGCTTCTAGGTTTTACTGTCAACACCTAATTGAACAAACTGAAGCTAGAAGCGATTGGTTACTATGCACAGCTGCACCAGATTCTGTGTGCTCCAGTTTTAGTAGATTTCCCCCAATGTGTACTTTTTACTCTTAACTGAATTTTTCTCTGATTTGAGTTTCCAGTGCATAATTTCCACTGTGAAATTTATTACCAGCATGATATATTAAGGCCTGTAAGAACATTGCCCTTTCATCAGGCTGATCTTTGACTCCTTACACTATTGCGCTTAAATGGAAAAGACATTGCTTCTTGAATTGTATTTTTTATCTATGCTTTCAAAAGTTAGGCTAAAACTTTCTTGCCTCAAAATGCAACTTATTGCTTAGCGATGTGTACATGGAATTTCAATTTTGCTGGGCTACAGTGGAAGTGTAACTACGGCTTTTGTTCACTCTTTTGTAGCAGTATATATGGAAGGAGAATTAATAGAATGTGTCAGAAGGTTGGATTATTGCCACGGTTCCAGCTTTCACAATCCGCATCAATTCCGACTAGGACATTTCTATTTGAAGCCAGCTGGACATAATATCAGATAGACTTGAATACTAATTCTCACAGTAAAATGGAGTGAGTTGGGTAGAAGGAATAGTTTTTTTCAGATGTGATTTTGTTTAAAGATTTTTCCAGTACAAAAAAGTAAAAACAGACCCACCTCCCACCTCTCCTTCCCAACTGTCTCCGAAATGTGTACAAAAAAACAGTAACAGTTGGTATGGTTTCATCTGTATTCCAAACATACATTAAGCATTATGAATCTTGTTGTTAACCTGAAAAAATAATAGCATAATCCTTCTTCTGTACATTTGGGTAGAGCAGCCATTCTCAATCAGGGTTCTATAGAACATTAGGGTTCCTCCAAAGGCTGCTAGGGGTTCCTTGAGCTTGGGCTGATTGACCTCCCTTTTGTTAGTGCTTGTATAGCAGGGGTCTCCAAACTTTCTAAACAAAGGGCCAGTTTTATGTGCTTCAGATTTTAGGGGGCCAGATTGTGACCAGCGGGAGAAGAAAATGTCCTGGTGTCAGTGGGAGTAAATAGTGTCCCATCTTTGGTATTAGGGGGAGGAATAGTGCCCCATCATTGGTATTAGTGGCAGGAATAGTACCCTATCATTGGTGTCAGTGGGAGAAATAGTGCCCCATCATTGGTGTCAATGGAAATAGTGCCCCATCATTGGTGTCAGTAAGTGGAATAATGCCCCATTGTTGGTGTCAGTAGGAGTAATAGTGCCCCATCATTGGTGTCAGTGGGAGGAATAGTGCCCCATCATTGGTGTCAGTGGGAGGAATAGTACCCCATCATTGGTGTCAGTGGGAGGAATAGTGTCCCATCATTGGTGTCAGTAGGAGAAATAGTGCCCCATCATTGGTGTCAGTGGGAGAAATATTGCCCCGTCAATGGTGTCAATGGGAGGAATAATTCACCATCATCCCATCATTGGTGACAATGGGAGGAATAGTGTCCCATAATTGGTGTCAGTGGAAGGAATAGTGCTCCATCATTGGTATCAGTGGGAGGAATAGTACCCCCCATCATTGGAGCACAGGTGTGTCAGGAGGAAGGTGTCTTTCCTGCTGTGATTCTGAGGCTGCTGCAGGTGACCTGTGTGAGAGGGGAGTGTGGGGATGAAATCTCTCCCAGCCCTCCTGGCCCCTTTCTGGGGAAGCCATGGAAGCCAGGGGGGCCTCTCCTGCTGGAAGCTTGCAGCCATCTCCTGGGCCATCGGGTGACATGCCTGCTCCTATACAAGCCATGGCTGGTTATCTCTCTGCCCCTGGTGAGGATGAAGGCTCAGAGGCCATTCGGGAGCGAGTGGTGGCTGGGATTAAAGTCCTAAATAGGGAGAGAGACAAGCTCTACAAGCTCAGAGCGGAGCTGAAACGTTTGCGAAGGCAGCGTGAGGGCTTGCACAGCCAGAAACGTGGATCCATGGTTTCAAAGATCTAGTTAGCTAAAGTCTGGGTGGAATACCAGGAGACCATTGTGTCCATGATGGAAAGCAGAGATGGGCCCTTCGAGGAGAAGTTTGGCAATGACAGAAGATTTGCAAGGATGACAAAGATGAAGGTGTAGGAGGAGGAGACCCCCAGTTCTGACCCCCTGCCCCCTCAGGGAGAGTTAAGCAGCCCCACGCCTTCCCAGGACTCTGGAAGCATGTTAAAGCAGAGTTCCAGTCCCCCAATTCGATTTTTTTTTTAAGACTCCACTCTAACTTGATCCACTCAATATGCAATCTTTAGTGTTATTCATGGAGTCCTTTTTATTTATGTTTGAATTTAATAAAAGTACCTGCTTTTGTTAAATTCAAACATAAGAGATGAGAGCATCTCTGAAGCTGACCTGCAGTACCTGGAGGAGAGAAGGAAGGTTGGGTGGCGGAAGAGGCAGGCGGTGAGGAGGGAACGGAGACGGGAAGCTCCAGTGCCTGTCTCCAACCGTCATAGGGCCTCCAAGTTAGAAATTTCCTCATCTGGGGCTTCTTCGGAGCAAATCTCAGATTCAGAAATGGAGTTGGAGGCGGTCTCCAGAAAGAGAAAGGCTTCTGGTGATTAGCAGCAGAGGGGAGCTAAGAAGCAATCCACCAAATAATCCAAATGGCGGTAAGAGTAAGAGCTCATTCTATGGCCTTCTTTTTGTTCAGCCAATTAGATGCTGAAATTTTATTTTTGCAAGAGACTAGGCTCACCTTCTTGGCAGATATTCATATGGCCAAGAGTGGAGGTATGGTCCATCTTACTGGTCTCTTGCGGCAGTGTGTTTGAAACTGGCATGGTACCTGTCCGGTGGGTCATTGAAGTGAAGATTGGGAGATGTATGGTCTTAGACGGCCTTGTGTGCCTAATTAATCTTTATGGGCTGCACACGAAATGGAACAGGAAATGCCTTTTTATCAAGGATCAAATTTCTTTTTACATCCCGGCAAGTTGTCTTTGGAGGTGACTTTAATACAGTAACTAGGCCCAAGGACAGGAAGGACTTCAAGGACAGGCTGGGATAGGATAGCGTTTTTTTAAATAGTATGGTTAGGGATGCTGGTCTTGTGGATGTGCACATTAAGCACCTCACGGATGACACCGGGTTCACCTTTCATTGAGGTAGTAGTCAGAGTAGGATAGATAGGTTTTTTTTTAAGGAGACCTCTGTTTTCTCGCCCCCAGTAGTGTTGTCTGATCACTGTATGCTATCTGTGGTCCTGAATGCTTCAGACGCCCCTCAGAGGGGCAAGAGCAACTGGAGATTGAATTCAACTCTACTCAAGGAAGAACATGTTAGACAATCCTTTGAGGAATTCTTTCAGGCACAGGTGACCATCCTGGACTTTTGTAGCAGCAAGGCTGAGTGGTGGGAGCTGACTAAAAAGAGGATCGCTGGATTCTTCAGGGGCCTAGCCAATAGAAAACAGTTTAATAAATACATGATCCACCAACGTTTACGGAGGAAGCTGGATATTCTTGTCTCGAGAGGAAAAGATCCTTGGGCAATCTCCAGAGTGAAACTCCTTCTCAGGAAGTGTCAGTTTGACCGGCATGCCTCTTTGGTTCTGGAGAGGGACTATGGGAAGTACCACTCGCCTAACCCTTACCAGAACTGAAAACAAGGAGTAGCTGTTAGACCGGTCATTGGCCTTAAGGACAGTACAGGTTCCTTGACAAAGTCCAGGTCAGGGATTCTGGAGGAAGTGAGGTCCGTTTATGCTGACCTTCTTGTGAGGAAAAAGCTTGACAGTGACGATATGGAAAGCTTTTTGGACTCTACTCCAGGTGGAGATGTTCCATTGATGAATTTGACAGAGGGTATCACAGTTTAAGAGGTGATGAGGGAAATTGAACAGCTTGCCATCAAAAAGTCACCTGGACTGGATGGCTTGATGCCTGAGTTTTACAAAGCCTTTAAGTCTATTCTGGCCCCATATTTGGTAGAGGTTTTTAACAGTTGCCTTGCTGAGGGGGTTCTTTCCCCTTCCATGAGGCACTCGGCTGTGATTCTTCTTACAAAAGGTAAAGATCCTTCGATGATTGAGAATTGGCGCCCCATCAGCCTTCTCAAAGTCGATAGAAAGATACTGGCAAAGATATTTTTCTGGCACCTATCATCAGTAGCCTTTGCTTTCTTACCATCAGCACTGTTCGGTCCAGGGTAGGTGTACCTTCACAGCGGTTTTAGCTGTACGGGAGGCCTTGGAGCGGTGCAGGGCTGCAGGCTGGGGAAAGTATTTGCTGACATTGGATCAGGCAAAGGCTTTTAATCGTGTTAACCATGACTACCTGTGGTTGCTCCTTAGTAAGTACGGTCTGCTGGGTGGTTTTGTCGATTGGTTGAAAGTCTTGAGTAAGGGGACAGAAAGCTTTCCTCTTGTTAATGGTTGGGATGGGCAGTCCTTTGAGGTTGGCTCTGGGGTGCACCATGGTTGTCCACTGCTCTATGTGTGTTTGCAATAAACCCCTTCATCAGGAGCCTAGAGAGCAGCATTTTGTGTGGGGTACCAGTGGGGCTCCCGGGTGAGCCGCCATTGAGGGTTGTTGCCTATGCGGACGATGTGTCAGTGATTGTCACTGGGACAGATGAAGCGGAGGAGGTGGTCTCTCTGACATCCCGGTATTCTGAAGCATCAGGCTCCAAGATCAATCAGGAAAAGAGTGAAGTTTTCTGGATGGGAAAGAAAGGTGAGGGGTTTGATCTCCCGGGCACCTTTCCAGTGCCCCAGGAAAACGTTAAGATACTAGGCATGGAATTTAGACCCAGCGATTATGGCCTCAAAAACTGGGAAGGCAGACTGGAAATTGCCAATACTAAGGTGGTCAGCTGGAAGAGATGGAAGTTATCTCTGAGGGAAAGGGTTGATCTGATTAAGACTTACCTGATTTCGATCTTCTTGTATGTCAGCTTTGTCTGCATCTTGCCAGTGTCTCTCTATGCTAGGGTCAGTAGTGTGTTCTTCCAGATGCTGTGGGGGAACAGACTGAACCCCATCAAGAGGAATGTCACCTATCTATCCAGGAGGGAGGGTGGCTTAGGTATGGTCAACCCAGTTCTTTTCTTTTCACTGCTATTTCTCAAGTTTAACATTGGTAATATGCTTGCAGTGGAACCTCCTGGATGGGCAGGCATGTTTAGATCTTGGTTTAGACCTTTTCTACGACTTTGGGAAGAAGGTGGCCAAGTGAAGAATCTCGGGTAATCGTGGTCAGCTACGAGCCTATGTCGCTCCGTGTCTGAAGTTACTGCGGCAGTGGCGATTGTCGGCTGAAGATCTCAGATTGGTTCAGAGGAAAGTCCTTATGAGTCCAGTCTTGAGCAAAGTCTTTCATGACCCACTGTCCTTAAGGGATTGCCCAAGCCCAATTTTGAGGGCAGGGTTAAGATTGATTAATTTGGATAGAGTCCCCCTTAAATTTAGGGATCTGGACTGGTTGTGCTTCCACGGAAGGCTCTATGTTCGGAGCAATTTGAAATGAGATGGATCGCAGCTGTCCTTGGGAGGAGTGTGCAGGTGAAGAGGAGACTAAGGACCATTTTCTGCTTCATTGCCCTTTTAACATGGAGGTGTACAAACAGGTGGGATGGGCCCATGGTGTTCCTTTCCTCACAAGGCTGGGTTATGCTGAGTGGGTGTACGGAGCATTCAATACTGGTGGGGTTTTTGTTTGGATACACTTTTTTTAGTTAGCCTAGTAGTCCGTTATTTCACCTGGAACGCACGGTGTCAGGTCAGCACTCGGCATAAAATCATTCCTGTTCAGGTGGTGGTGTATGACATTTTGCATGAGGTGGGGAAGATTTGAGAGCTTGAGAGAGACAAGTGGGGTCAGGGGGCTTAGTTGAAGGCGTAGAGGGGTTTCAAGCCTCCCTGACTGCCAGGAGTCTCTTTTCCGGGTGTGTCTGTCTGTCTCTTATCACCCTAGATTTTTTTATTTCATAATTCCTTTTTGATAAAGGGCTGCGTACATACGTGATGGGTTGGGCCTCTTAGGCCCTCTCTGCTGCTTTATGTAAATAGTTTTCTAAAAATGTTTTGGTAGTGGACTATGTATATATTGTATATATTCTGAACTCTGATGTGTATTCCTTTGATTTCTGTTGACGTTTTGTACTATGGTTATGTTTTTTGCTTTTGTATAAAAATGGTTGCTTGATTCTTTTCAATAAAATATCAATAGTGTCCCATCATTGGTGTCAGTGGGAGGGATAGTGCCCCATCATTGGTGTCAGTAGGAGGAATAGAGTTGTAGAAACTATGCCCCTCTGTTTTGGTCCTTGGGTCAGACTGCTATATAGTATCGGGGTAACTACCACTTGGCAGATCCAGCTGCAGGACACCCTTGATATTTTTAGCTGTCTGTAAGAGTAGCATTCTGACCGCCAATGTCTTTCCATTGACCACCAATAAACTGGTTTTAGCAAAGGTTCAAGACCTGAACAGTGTTTCAAGTGTTCCTCTGAAGTAAAATAAAAGGTTGAGAGAGGGTGGTCTAGAGAAATGTTTGCTTACCATGTCATCCAATTCTGGATGAAATAATTCTCTATGGCCACGTCTATATTTTCAGTTTTCAGTAGTTTGGAATTGGAAACCTGGATGAATATGCGAATGTGTGTTTATATTTTTCAACAAAAAAAAAAAGTTATTATAAGGGTATGGTTACACATCCCTCTTAACTCAGAAGCCTATCCAGAATCAATTGGGTTGGTGCTAGGTCCGTGAGTCCCAACCCATTGTCCCATATCTTTAAACATTTACTTGGACAACCGTTATGTTGGTACATAAACTACTTCAATTACAGAAGGATATTAACAGTTTTTCCAAAGTTCACGACTAGGAGGGGTGGAAGATATTCACTTTTGTGCTTTCAACTTATGGGCAATAAACAGAAGATGATGGTATAATTACGCAGAATATAATCTTCCTTGTATCTGAGCAGTTTGCGACATTACCAGATCATATGTGATAGGGTGCCTGGTTCTGCCTCATGCCTTGAGCATAGGAAGGTATCCCTATAATTCTATAGAAAGAGAGAATTTTTTTTTTTTTAAAGAAACATTTTTATTCAGTAATAAAGTTATATAAAGTACAAAACAAATACCACATTGATGACACAAAAGCACATTGGTGCATAGCAAGATGTGCAAACAGTAGGTCAAATAATTCCACAGTCGGGACACCAGAAATAACCAAGTAATAATGTGCTATCATAATATTCCCCTGCAAATAAATAAATAATCAAAATTCCATATACAGTGCCTTGAAAAAGTTTTCACACCCCTTGAAATTTTCCACATTTTGTCATGTTACAACCAAAAACGTAAATGTATTTTATTGGGATTTTATGTGATAGACCAACACAAAGTGGCACATAATTGTGCAGTGGAAGGAAAATGATAGTTTTCTATTTTTTTTTACAAATAAATATCTGAAAAGTGTGGTGTGCATTTGTATTCAGCCCCACTGAGTCAATATGTTGTATACAGTGCCTCCAATGGACTGAGGAGAGATTCCCCAGTCCCTTCGTCTGCAGCCAAGCAGCAGGGGGAATCTACACAGTACAGGGTGATTAGGGTGTGTCCAGGCACACCTGGCACACCCTGTGTACATTCCTATGTTTAAAACTATTAATACTATTTTTTTTTTTACTAATACTGGCTAAAGTAGAAAAATATTTGTTTTGTATTTTTTTAGACTTGTTACGTGGATTGCAGAGAAAATACTTAAAGCGGACCTTCGGTCATTTTTTCAACTTTCCATCTATTAAATCTTCTGCCCTTGTTGTTTTAACTTTGGATAGTAAAACATTTTCTTTCTGCCAGTAAATACCTTATACAGCCCACTTCCTGTTTCTTGTCTGGTCATTAGCCTAGGCTTATGACATCATGCACAGCTCTCTCTCTCACTCTCGTGAGAGTTTGCCAGGAGGGGAGGGGGAGGGGAGAGTGATAAGAGGGCCAATGAGAGCTGCAGAGCTGGAGGTGTACCTCTGTGTGTCTATGTAAATCCAGGAAGTGAACAGGCAGCAGCTTCAGCTGCCCATATTTAAAATGTATGCAGCCTGACTCAGTGGAGGGAGATTTCGGGCAGCATATTTGGTAGTACAGAATCACATCATACTGTAGTACCTTGAATTACAAGCATAATCCGTTCCAGAAAAATGCTTATAATCCAAAGCACTCATATATCAAAGTACGTTTCCCCATAGGAATCAATGGAAACTCAGATAATTAGTTCCACAGCCACTGCTTGTCTATGCACCGCATATGGCCAGAGGTGGGGGGGGGGGCGCTTACAAACACTCGGAGAAGCTTGGAGACCACTCGAAGACGCTCAGAGACACTCGGGAATGGAGTGTTTCCGAGTGTCCCCGAGTGTCTCCGAGTGTCTCCGAGTGTCTCTGAGCGGATCTGAGTGTCTCCAAGCATCACCAGCACCGCCACACCTCTTGCCAAATGCGGTACTGCACACCCCAGAGGCTTGAATCCTGCTGGTCTTGCGAGACAACGCTCGCAAACCGAGTCAGAAACTAAAAGAAAAAAAAAAAAAAAGCTCATATTGTGAAACGCTCATTAACCGCGTTACTCGCAATCCGAGGTTTTACTGTATATAAAATAATATGCAAAGTGGTTGGAGGGAAGCTTCAGAATGGCAAAGATGTTTTTATTACAAATTATGTGTGCAGACTGCAGTTCCTCTTAATGACAAAGGTATTGCTCAATAAACAGAACCACTGTCAAGCTCATATTGCTCTCTGTGTTACCACTGGGGGAATCCACGCTCATTATTTGTCTTAGTGACCATTGTAAGGAAAGACAGTAATGCCCCGTACACACGATCAGACATTCCGCCAACAAAACCGTGGATTTTTGTTCAAAGTTTGTTGGCTCAAACTTGTCTTGCATACACCGCGGTCACACAAATGTTGGCCAACAATTACGAACGTGGGAACGCGGTGACGTACAAGACGTTCGACGAGCGGAGATAAATGAAGTTCAATAGCCAGTGCGGCTCCTTCTGCTTGATTCCGAGCATGCGTGAACTTTTGTGCGACTGACTTGTGTACACATGATCGGACTTTCCGACAACAAAGTTAAGTTGGCTGAAAATTTGAGAACCTGCTCTCAGACATTTGTTGGTGGAAAGTCCGACAGCAAATGTTCGATGGAGCGTACACACGGTCGGACATTCCGACAACAAGCTCACATCTAACATTTCCCGTCGGAAAGTCCGACCGCGTGTACGCGGCATAAGGGAAAATCCAAACGTTAACAGTCAACAATAAAAGCGGACACGTTTTAACCTCAGCAGAACCTGCAAGTTGAGGTTAAGTGGTGGGTCTGTCTCATAGCGACTCTTGGCTGTCCATGGTATGGCGGCACTGTGGACTGTAGATATAGAGCGTAGGCAGTACAGTGCAGTGGTGCAAATGTTTTGGAAAAGACATACCGTATATACTCGAGTATAAGTCGTTCCGAGTATAAGTCGAGGCCCTAATTTACCACAAAAAAATGGGAAAAACTTATTGACCCGAGTATAAGACGAGGGTGAGAAATGCACAGCTACTGTAAGTGGAAAAGAGGGTCAACAATGCCCATTTGCAGCCTCACTGTGCCCATTTGCATGCTTCACTGTGCCAATTTACAGCCATAGGTCCCCTGAACTTCAAACTCGGTAGTTAAGGGTTCCTAGATGCCCCCTAGCTGCAGCCAAAATTTGGGGTCTCTGAACCCAAAGGGTGCCAAAATGACATTGCTGCAGATGGACACAGTTGACCGAATTTGGGGCCCTGTATCTTGGGGCCACTTAGTGCTAAGAACCCCAAATTTGGTGTGCAAACCCAGTGGAACTAGCACCATAAAATATCCGAAGCTGTGGTTTCTAGCACCAAGTGGCCCGGAGATACAGGGCCACAAAATCGGTTCAGAAAATGTCAAGCACTTTTCTATAGCAGAGAATGACATTTTCCGAACTGGATTTGGGGCCCCCTATCTCGGGTCCACTTGGTGCTAGGAACTCCATCTTTGGATATGTTGTGTTACCCCTTCCACTGGGTTTGCACACCAAATTTGGAGTTCCTAGCACCAAGTGGCTCTGAGATACGGGGCCCCAAATTCGGTTCAGAAAATGTCAAGCACTTTTCTGCAGCAGAGAATGACATTTTCCGAACCGATTTTGGGGCCCCATATCTTGGGGCCACTTAGTGCTAGGAACTCCATATTTGGATATGGCGTGTTACCCCTTCCACTGGGTTTGCACACCAAATTTGGGGTTCCTAGCACCAAGTGGCCCTGAGATACAGGGCCCCAAATTCGGCTCGGAAAATAAAAATTTTTGCTGCAGAAAAGTGCTTGACTCGAGTATAAGTCGAGGGGGGCACTTTCAGCACAAAAAAATGTGCTGAAAAACTCGACTTATACTCGAGTGTATACGGTACTTGGTTTTTCATCACAAGACCCACCACATCTACCTAGTGTTAGACACTGCTGAACATGGAAATATAATACATTGCTGACTTTTATCGCACTCGGGCCAGTGTATTCCAAAAATCCATCCTCTGACAGATGTCAGCTTGGAACATGACTTTTCTTCTTCACTCATTTAAACAGGTGAATTTATTGTGGAGCAGATGGACACCCTGTGGACTTATGGCAAACTCTTAACAAACCTGCTGACGTCCTGTTTTACTATTGGAACAAAATGATTGCAGGAAATACTAGGAAACAGTAACCTCTCCATAGGTGTTAAATAAAGTATCTCTTCAGGTGTATGAGATATATTATTTTGTCAAAAGTAATTTCCTTGACATAAAGAGAATTACTTCTAAGGCAGATATCTGTTTTGAACAGAAAAGTTGGGGCATGTAACCTTTATTCTGGTCTTCTCTGCCAGCTGGAATCCTCGCAGGCGCACCACCCCCCTATCTCAAGCAAGGCCAAGTTGGTTGGAGAAAAATAAAGTGAACTTATTGTGAAAATTCATGCCTTGTATAAGGGGTCTTCAAACTTTCTAAACAAAAGACCAGTTTACCTTTTTTTTTTTCAGACTCTGGGGGGGTGGTGGTCTGTCAGTTTGAGTAAAAGATGCCCTGCCATCAATGGTGGTAAATAATGCCCCATATTTGCTGTCGGTGGGAGGAATAGTGCCCGATCATTGTTTTTTAGGGGAAGGAGTAATGCTCCGTCATTGGTGTCAATAGGAGGAATAGTAGTTTTGTCAGTGGATCCGCGCTACAGGATGTATTTGCAACTGCAGCCCCCCTATGTAGGCAAGGGACACTAACGTGTACCCTAAAAGGGATAAATATAACAAAATAGGGAGTGGCGCTGTGCATAAAGGATGTATTGGTGTGTAATGTTTATCTGATGGTGGTAATAGATGTATCAATGTGACATACTATAGGGAACAACAATAGATAGTAATCGCTTTGAATGCAGTACTATATATCCCACATAAAAATAAATAAGTGCTAATTAATAAATAGATTAGTTAGTGCCAATAAATATAAAAAGTGCAGCTGTTATCCCATATGCAAAATTAATAATATTAATGTTAGTAACCACTAATAATATAGTATGACGTGAATGAAAGAGTGGTAAGTGCGAAGGTGTCAGGTACGATACAATTAGTAATGTTCCAGCACCTGCTGGATGGTAAAAATAAACTGCAAATATTAAATTAGGGTAGAGGGTGTCCACAATCCTTTGCATTTTTTGTCCTTCACTATAGAGGATTGTGGACACCCTCTACCCTAATTTAATATTTGCAGTTTATTTTTACCATCCAGGAGGTGCTGGAACATTACTAATTGTATCGTACCTGACACCTTCGCACTTACCACTCTTTCATTCACGTCATACTATATTATTAGTGGTTACTAACATTAATATTATTAATTTTGCATATGGGATAACAGCTGCACTTTTTATATTTATTGGCACTAACTAATCTATTTATTAATTAGCACTTATTTATTTTTATGTGGGATATATAGTACTGCATTCAAAGCGATTACTATCTATTGTTGTTCCCTATAGTATGTCACATTGATACATCTATTACCACCATCAGATAAACATTACACACCAATGCATCCTTTATGCACAGCGCCACTCCCTATTTTGTTATATTTAATAGGAGGAATAGTGCCCCATCATTGGTATCATTAGGAGGAATAGTGTCCCATCATTGGTGTTAGTGGGAGGAATAATGCCCCATCATTGGTGTCAATAGGAGGAATAGTGCCCCATCATTGGTATCATTAGGAGGAATAGTGTCCCATCATTGGTGTTAGTGGGAGGAATAATGCCCCATCATTGGTGTCAATAGGAGGAATAGTGCCCCATCATTAGTGTCAATAGTAGGAATAGTGCCCCATCGTTGGTGTTATTTGGTGGAATAATGCCCCGTCATTGGTATCAATGGGATAAATAGTGTCAGTGGGAAGAATAGTGCTGCATCAATGGTATTAGTGGCAGGAATAGTACCCTATCATTGGTGTCAGTGGGAGAAATAGTGCCCCGTCATTGGTGTCAATGGGAGAAAAAAATGCCCTGTCATTGGTATCAATGGGATAAATGATGCCCCGTTGTTGGTGTCAGTGGGAGGAATAGTGCCCCATTATTGGTGTCAGTGAGTGGAATAATGCCCCATCATTGGTGTCAGTGGATGGAATAATGCCCCATCATTGGTGTCAGTGGATGGAATAATGCCCCGTCATTGGTATCAATGGGAGGAATAGTGCTCCATTGTTGGTGTCAGTAGGAGGAATAGTACCCCAATGTTGGTGTCAGTGGTAGGTATAGTGCCTCGTCATTGGTGTCATTGGGAGGAATTGTGCCCCCTTGTTGGTGCCAGTGAGAAGGATAGTGCCCCATCATTCGTATCAGGGGAAGAAATAATCCCCCTTTATTGATGTCAGTGGGAGGAATAGTGCCCCCTTGTTGGTGTCACTGGGTGTAATAGTGCCCAAAAAGCCGGATAGGATATAGGCAGGTAAAGGGCCGCAGTTTGGAGACCACTGCTTTATATAAATCACCATGGGGCATTTCAGCATAACAAAATCACATGGGACCTAAAGAATTGTGAGTGTGGAAGAGATAAAACCTTATTAAAAAAAAAAAAAGAATGAAAACTGAATAGATAGCATAATAAATGTATCTCAGTCCTCAGCAGGTCTAAAGTTCTGTCTTTGACATTATCCCGCTGTGTCTGTTTAATACAAGATTCCATTACTTGTTTAAATGTATATATTATGATGATCCACAGCAGGATTTGGTGAACCAGAATAATAATAATGTGCTGAAGCCTAAAATTGCCACAACTTACATATATCAAAATCGAGGCAGGCTTTGAAGGTAAAGCAGAGGCATGCTGCTGTAATATTTGCAAAAATACAATAAAAACATTCAGATGTTAGGAAAACATAGAGGGACCAATAATACTTTGAATATCACCACCGTTCATTTTCAATGCCTTGGTGCCCCTACTGGTGGCCTGACATCAAGACCCAGCTGGCTTTGGGTAGAGCCATTTAGACTTTAGAGCAGGGATCCTCAAACTACGGCCCTCCAGCTTTGCGGAACTACACATCCCATGAGGCATTGTAAAATTCTGACATTCACAGACATGGCTAGGCATGATGGGAATTGTAGTTCTTGAGCAACTGGAGGGCCAAAGTTTGAAGACCCTTGCTTTAGAGCCACTCAACCCACCCAAGTTTTACTTAAAGTGATTGTAAGGGGGGTGTCAGGACAAGTCTGATTATTGGGGAGAGCAGGCTGAGGTCCCAGCATTATTAGAGATTAGAGAACTGACCACAATGTGTTCTCCTGCTTAATGTGGTCAGTTTGTAATAGGAAAGTAGAGGGACTATTGGGAGCACCAGTGTTTTCACACAAAGGAAGCAATACAAAGAGAACAGGATACTTTTTCATAAAAGTACATTTCACAGCAGGCACATATCAGGGATATGAATGAATGACATTTTTTTTGGGTGTCCATGACCTCCATAGGGGGCATTTCACCTCACTTGATTCTGTTCGGGAGCAGTCATCTCAATTCTAACTGTTTTTACTTTTTTTTTACGTCTCACTGCTGCTGATCTCTTCCAGCCTCTTTCTTAGTACATGTACTTGCTCCAGCATGGGTGCCACAACAGGGCTGGTTCAATTAGATTGACAAATGTGGCCCATGCTTGAACAAGGTCTCTATGCATGACCACATGTAGACTTCCACCTTTATGAACCTAAATCACATCACATATGTGATGACTTTAATAAACATTTGTACTTCATTTTGAAAACCCATGGTGTGCTGGAGATACTATATGCTCTAAATAGGGTGACACCCTCATAACAGAGAATACGAGAACATGAACCTTCATGGAAGCTTCAACAATTCATATTTTAATAAAAACTGATTATTTTAAAAGATTGAAAAATAAACTTTAGAAACAGAAGATCAACATTAAAATCAATCAAAATTGAGAATTACAATGGAGGACTGGGTTAAACCTATCTAATATTAAACCTGCTCCTACCCCCATTTTAAACCCTATACTAGTAACTAGCCTGTAGAGGAAAAAAGTTTATACTTGCCTATTTTCATGGTGCTCTGCTCCAGTCTCTGGTAGGACTCCTATAATCAATCATCCACAGTTTGAGCAGGGAGTACATGTTAGGACCTTCCTATCTACCCTCCATAAGAAGCAATTCCGAGGGAGACAGTTTGGTTCTGAGGGCCCGACGGTGGCTTCTCTAATGCCGCGTACACACGGTCGGACTTTTCGTCTACAAAAGTCAGACAGCCTGTCCGACAGACTTCCGGCAGACTTTCGGCGGACTTGCGGCGGACTTGCGGCATACTTTCTAACGAACGGACTTGCCTACACACGACCACACAAAAGTCCGACGGATTCGTACGTGATGACGTACACCGGACTAAAATAAGGAAGTTCATAGCCAGTAGCCAATAGGTGCCCTAGCGTGGCTTTTTGTCCGTCGGACTAGCACACAGACGAGCGGATTTCGGGGTCCGTCGTAGTTACGAAGTAAAGATTTGAAGCATGTTTCAAATCTAAAGTACGTCAGATTTGAGGCTAAAAAAGTACGTTGAAAGTCCGGAGAAGCCCACACACGATCGGATTACCAGCCAGCTTTAGTCCGTCAGCGTCCGTTGGACTTTTGTAGACGAAAAGTACGACCGTGTGTACGCGGCATTAGACATCAGGCCATGTTTCAGCCTCCCCTTCCTCTGCAGAACTGCAACATTTTGTGACCCACAGCTTGGGAGAGTATCCACCATGCTGGCCCCCACAGAATTTGAAACGCTATGCTGAGCTGAGGAGGTGGTACAGCATGGCCTTTCCCAGTCATATATGTCCTGACCTCACCCACCCACCCAATAACACCCCCCCCCCCCCGAAATGACCTACAAACCACCTTTACTGACTAACATGAGAAAGGATTATTCTAATGACTGATAAAGCCACTATAGTTAGCAAAATACAGGTGAGGGGATGCAAAATTCTAACTAGGTGGTACAGGATCCCTGTGACCTTACACAGACCTTTCCACAGAGCTCCTCATTATGTTGGGGATGTTAAGAAGAGGAGGGCACTATGCTTCATGTTTTCTGGTTTTGCAGGTGTAGTCTTGATTTTTGGACACAAGTTAGACATTGGATCTTCATGCTGACAGATGTCCAATTTCCAGTAGAGACTGCTGCCTTTCTTCTCCATTTAACCCCCATGCCATTGAAGTGCTACAAGAGCTCTCTGCTGCTGCATTTGTTGAACATGGCAAAAAACGTGCATACCATCATACTGGAAACAAACTGTGTTTCCATCGATAAGTCTGGTTTGCTAAGGTAAATGAAATCCAATAAATGGAAACACTGATGGCCTTGGTCAACCAATGGGTAATATCATTGCCATAAAACTTGGTTCCACTAGACTGAATTTACTTGTTCCTCTGAATAGCGGAACATTTTGTCTTCTGAAGATGAACATCGACAGTAGGGCGCAGCCTGGAGTAAAAATTCACCAAGACCACACATATCCTTTCCACTCCCCTTCTCCCTCCCCTTCTCCCTCCCCTTTCTTTCCCCGTTTGTCTTCTAAGGGGCAATACTCCTGCCAACTTTATTTCTTCATCTCTCTTATCCTTTTCATTTCCTTTCTGTTCTCCAGTCTATGCAGGTAGTTGTTCAATCAATCAGTTTGGACTCTAAAGCCGCATACACACAAGCGGAATGTCTGACAGAAAAAGTCCGGAAGCTTTTCATCGGCTATTCCGATCGTGTGTAGGCCTCATCTTACTTTTTTTTTCGAAAATTCTGACGGACCTAGAAATGGAACATGTTCTAAATATTTCCGATGGAACCAATTCCTATTGGGAAAACCGCTCGTCTGTCTGCTGTTCCGACAGACCAAAAACGATGCATGCTCTGAAGCAAGTACGAGACGGAAGCTATTGGCTACTGGCTATTATTCCTTTTTCTAGTCCCGTCGTACGTGTTGTACGTCACCGCGTTCTGGACAGTTGGACTTTGGTGTGACCGCGTGTATGCAAGACCGCTTGAGCAGGATTCCGTCGGAGTTCCGTCTGAGAAACCTTCGGAGTTTATTCCGACGGCAAAAACGGTCGTGTGTACACGGCATAATGGTTTTCTGCTCCATGGCACAGAGGAATTCTGTTGAATCAGTATATGGTATGGCGGTTTACACATACTGGATGATATTCATGTTGTTATGTGTTTTGAAATTGGTTATATGTTGTACATCGGAGCATGCAAACTATGGGGGAAGTTGTGCACCTCTCTATTGGGGCTGAGCACTGTGGGGTTGATTTACTAAAACCGGAGGGTGCAAAATATGGTGCAGCTCTGCATATAAACCAATCAGCTTCCAGGTTTTATTGTCAAATCTCAATTGAACAAACTGAAGTTTGAAGCTGATTGGCTACAATGCACAGCTGCACCAGATTTTGCACTTTTTAAGTTTCAGTAAATCCACCCCTGTATGTTTTGCATAAAAGTCCTCTAAATAAAGAAAAAGGTGCTGGCCATATTGTTGTTCTCTCTACACAATTTCGTTGAAATGTGGGTGATGCGGGTTACTACATGTTGGCCTTTATCATTTCTTTTCCACTGTTTTTAAGAACAAGTCTGAAAATATTTTACATTTGTGATAACCATGAATATAATGAACAATATATATTCATTATATTCATGCGACTATGAATAATGAATGCCATAGATAATCCCAATAATAGACTCTGCCTGCATTCGTTTTATAGTTTTGGATGGCTAAAACGTAGCTTTTAATTTGAGTAAAATTTATTTCCATTTCTAGAATTGCCTCCATAAGGCAACATTAGCAGTTAATATTTTAATTCAGTCACTGGTGTGTGCATAATTGCTTCATCTATATTATAATGCAATGTACAATAGTAACTTCCATGATGTTTATTGTGGTAACGTTACAACTCCAAATTAAACATTGTTTTCCAACATTTTAAAAAAAATGTGATTTCCGATAATTAGTTCCCATCAGTTTACACTTAAAGTACACAAGATGTAATTTCTATGTTTATTTTTATTGAGTCATTTTAGTTTAGTGGTTTGTCACTGAAGTGTAAGTGTTATTTTACTGTTGGTAGTAAAGACTAAGCAATGAATATTCGCTGTATATACTGATTTCTATAGACTTCTGGTAAAGTCTTGGCCTTAAAGTGGAACCAAAAATTGTACCTGAGCAACAAAATATACTATTTGAAAATACTACTGAAAATATTATTTAAAGCAGAGCTCCATCTGAAAAAAAAAAAAATTAAACACACGATTTCCGACTTTCCGATGGGAAATGTTCGATGACAGGCTGTTGGCGGTAAATCCGACCGTTTGTACGCTCCATCGGACAATTGTCGTCGGATTTTCCGCGGACAAATATTGTCTAGCAGGTCTTAAAATTTTCCGCGGACAAATGTGTGTTGTCGGATTTTCCGAGCGTGTGTACACAAGTCCGTCGGACAAAAGTCCAAAGTACAAACACGCATGTTCGGAAGCAAGGACGAGCCAGAAGCGGTCGGTCTTGTAAACTATCGTTTGTAATGAGGATTAACATTATTGACGTGGCAAATTATGAAATCTCGAAATGCAGCGCAAAATTCTCTTCTTCTTTAATGGGATAATAATGAAGCTGCTTTGCTGGTGATACTGATGGAGTTATTGCAAATGAATTTTCAAAGGCTTTTTTTTCCTAGTGATATCAAGAACAATATTATTATGCTTTTTTGGTTTTATTTGTGCAAGTTACCACAACACCATTATCCAGTAGTTTTTAAGACCAAAGATACAACTATGTTGGTGTCCCTTGTCAATTTTACATTGTATTTTTTTAAATGTAACTGCCTACTCCCAAACTGTCATTTGAAGTAAAACACATAGCCAAGTATTATTCTCCACAATTTTTTTTATAGTGCATTAAAAAAAGAAAACAAATAAAATTAGACATGCTATCTGCCAATAGAACTTAACCTAAAAGTGCATTCTATGCATCCAAAAATATAGAAAATATACCAAATCAAATTATTATTCAACCAAAAAAATTATGTCAAAGTAATAACTCCAAGGCCAATAATAAATAACATGTTATCTCCTCCGATTCCGCAACATGTCTGGTTGACGAACGGCCGTTCAGAAACGAACTGAAAAGCATGAACTGAAAAGCATGAACTGAAAAGTGCGAAATGAAAAGCGCGAATCAACACTCACCAAACTTCTACTAACACGAAATTAGCAGAAGGAGCCCAAAGGGTGGCGCTAAAGAGCTGAAAAACCACGTAGTACGTCACTATGTTCTTAATTGTTGGCCAAGGAAGACATCAAAGCGTCAAGACAGAAATCCAATCATCCACGGTCCACGATTGCCTTTCCTTAGCCCATTGTAACCTTGTTTTTTTGTGTTTAGGTGTTAGAGATGGCTTTCTTTTAGCTTTTCTGTATGTAAATCCCATTTCCTTTAGGCTGTTTCTTACAGTTCGGTCACAAATGTTGACTCCAGTTTCCTTCCATTTGTTCCTCATTTGTTTTGTTGTACATTTTCTGTTTTCAAGGCATATTGCTTTAAGTTTTCGGTCTTGACGCTTTGATGTCTTCCTTGGTCTACCAGTATGCTTGCCTTTAACCACCTTCCCATGTTGTTTGTATTTGGTCCATGTTTTAGACACAGCCGACTGTGAACAACCAACATCTTGTGCAACACTGCGTGATGATTTACCCTCTTTAAGGAGTTTGATAATACTCTCCTTTTTTTCAATTGACATCTCTGGTGTTGGAGCCATGCTTCATGTCAGTCCACTTGTTGCAACAGCTCTCCAAGGTGTGATCACTCCTTTTTACCTACATACTAACAAGCAGATTTAATCTGATGCAGGTATTAGTGTTTGTAATGAAAATTTACAGGGTGATTCCATAATTTTTTCCTCAGAATTGAGTGATTCCCTGTGCTTGTTCTATAAATCTAACTGTTACTGGCCACCACAATTATTTTTCTTGATTTCTTTTAGTGTTTCTTAAAGCCAGAAAGTTGCCATTTGAAATGCCTTTAGTTTTTGGCCATATCTGTGATCTGCTTTTTTTCTACAACAATAAACAACTGAAGGAACATCCTCAGGGACTGGGGATTCCATCATTTTTGCCAGGGGTTGTATATATATATATATATATATATATATATATATATAGAGGTTTTTAATTAATTAATTCATTAATTTTCCTTTTGATTAAGTTCTATAGACTTGTGTCTTTTTTCAACCTGATTAACTGTATAGCAATGTGATTCGAGGCAGTTACAGTGAGATAAGGCTTAAGGACTCTAGTGGTTGAAAGGACATAGAGTGAAAGAAGGGGGGTTTGGTTGGGACTTTGTATGAAGCACACAACTGAAAATGAATGAACCAATACGTATATAATATATATTTAATAATGCATAAGAGTATACATACACCTTATTGACATTAAAAAAAATAATAAGTCTCAAAAAATATCATCTAAATAATTCATAAATACATACACACAAGTATTCCAACATGATACATATTGTAATGGACATTTGGTATGTATACCCAGAAGTCAATATAGGCATAATCACATATAAACATGATAATAATATGTATAGGAACGATTCATTATAGTAAAAGATAAAAATCTGATATTATACACATCATTGTTGTGACATAGCATCGTAGGAAATCTCTACGCATTTTGTGGATAACTTCCACTCATCAGGAGCAGATGCGGATTAGATGTATCTATAATAGAATATAAATGCCAAGATAGTATGATGGTAGGTAAAAAAGGGAAAAAAAGATGAGAAAGAGGGGGAACAAAAAAAAGATCCCAACCACTCTTACCTAAAGGACATAGAGATTGATTTACTAAAACGAGAGAGTGCAAAATCTGGTGCAGCCCTGTAAAAAACCAAATGGCTTCCAGTTTTTTTTTTTTTTTGTCAAAGTTTAATTGAACATGCGCCCATAAGCCTTTTTTACAAGATACCATCACCTTGCCCATGCAAGTCAATGTGACAGTGCCTCTGCAAAGTGGCCACCTTAACCTTATTTACTCACCTTGCACTCCCTCATCACTCCTTCTTCCATAGGACCAAACAGACAAATGACTGAAAGAGTGTCTTCACTGCTCCCCGGGGTTGCCAACCCTGCTGATTTGAGCACTGACTGCTGTGTAGGAAGGATCAGCGGCGGAGTGCTTGCAAGGAGTGTTTAATGGGGTTGGGGGGCCTTTGCAGAGACACTGTAAATTTGCCCAGCGTGGCCAAGGTGATGGCATCTCGTAAAACAGGCTTATTCTTACGAATGTTATTCGACTGCTCTACAAATAAGTTAAAGACCTGCAAAAGTTGCTCTACTGCATTAACAATCATATCTCTCTTGTGAACACGACAAACAAGCAGGATGTCTGGATGATCTAGGCTTGGTAGTACCTTGCTTGGCACTGTTACACAGCACCAGAGTGTGCCAGCTCTCCCCTTTTGCCACTATACGCAAAATACTTATAGACCCACCCAGGTATATTTCATGTTGGCACTAATGACAATTTCTTCTTCCCAAAAGCAGAAAGCAATGCTATATGACAACAGAAAGGATAGAAATAAATTCTCACTATATTCCTATTCCACTTACACAATGATGCCACCGAGACAAAACAAAGCCGAATTTGTTCTGAGGAGTGAGAGAAACATGAACTGTAAAGTGTAATACGGTACTTTATGACCATGTTATGTTCCCTTTATATTACACTATTATGGACACAGAGCAATCCACGTCTGTATTTCAGAACTTTATACACATGTGGATTAATAGGACTGGCCCTGGAAGTGTAGAATGTATTGGAATATTGATACACAGGGTGCCATATACTGTAAATGGGGAAGTATATCATTCACTGTATTAATATAGCTTGGAGGACAGTTGACCATTAAAAGACATCTGTTCCATAGCCTCAGAATGGAGATTTGTAAAGCTTTTGTATGTAATTATTGGCATTATGTATTATACAAATGGAGGAGACACTGGACATTTTGAGTCCTCCAGCCTTGCTCTAGTACTTGGTCCCGAGTGACACCGACAGACCTACAGAGTTTTAAATGGGCTTTATTTTAAAACAAAGCCCCATAGTAGAAAGAAGGTTAGGTAACAAATTGCCAAAACAAATTTGCATTCACCGCTCTACAGGTGGAACCATTAACAAGTTGTCTATGATTGTTCCTCACAGCCATCTAAGGTGAAAAACAACGCAGACACATACACAGAGGTTATTACTTTCAGCTCAATAGAGCAGCACAAATGGCTGCAGCAATAATAGTATAGGCTTCCTAAACATGTATAGTCCAATCTAGTCACTGGCCAGTGAACCTGAACCCAGTCCAGTCACAGTTGGGGCCCTAAGTATTTGGTGGAGCTCTCAATTGGATTAATATGGACTCAAGTGGCAAAGAGACTTCTTGCCACAGAAGTTGGACCTTGGTCTCAAGCAGTTCCTCGTGGGCCAGGTGAGATTTACCAGGGCCCCCCTCTTAAGGCACCAATGGACAAAAACTGTAGTTGCCTCCCAGTAGCTCTGGAGTCATGATGCAGAAATCTCATGGTACTGCTAGGCAGCCTGACATCAGAACAGCAGGTCAGCTGGAACAGCAGAAAAGCTGGATCATCTGGAATAATGAAACAGCTGCTCAGTCTTTGGAATGGTAGCACTACTTACAGCAGCACATGGCTCTTTTTTCTCTGGTTCTTGCACCCAGCGCACAGCTCCCAGCTATCCTAAGGTCTCACCCAGCATTCACAAACTCTCGAGGGGACAATTTTCACTCTTGCTCAGTCCACAGGCTCTCACTAGGTGGTGGGCACGACGCAGGAGCCGATGCGCGTGGCGGACGGCCGTGATGTCCGCCTTCCACCCGCTCCTGAGAGTGAAAGAACGGTGATCTGTCAATGTAAACAGACAGATCTCCATTCTGTCGGGGGAGGATAGACAGATTTGCTGTTCCTAGTGATTAGGAACAGTGATCTGTCTCTTCCTCCAGTCACTACACTGCCCCCACAGTTAGAAACACCTCCCTAGGGAACACTTAACCCCTTGATCGCCCCCCAGTGTTAACCCCTTCCCTGCCAGTGACATTTGCACAGTAATCAGTGCATTTTTATAGCACTGATAGCTGTATAAATGTCAATAGTCCCAAAAATGTGTCAAAATTGTCCGATCTGTCAGCCGCAATGTCACAGTCCTGCTAAAAATTGCAGATCGCCGCCATTAGTAGTAAAAAAAACTAATAAAAATGCCATAAATCTATCGCCTCATTTGTAGATGCTATAACTTTTGCGCAAACCAATCAATATACGCTTATTGCGATTTTTTTTTAACAAAAATATTTAGAAGGATACATATTGGCCTAAACTGATGAAGACATTTTTTTTTTATATTTATTATAGCAAAAAGAAAAAAATGTTGTGTTTTTTTCAAAATTGTTGCTCTTTTTTTGTTTATAGCGCAAAACATAAAAACCACAGAGGTGATCAAATACCACCAAAAGAAAGCTCTATTTGTGGGGAAAAAAGGACATAAATTTTGTTTGGGTACAGCGTCGCACGACCGCGCAATTGCCAGTTAAAATAATGCAGTGCCGTATTGCAGCAAATGACCTGGTCAAGGGGGCAAATCCTTCCAGTCCTTAAGTGGTTAATGATGTCACTGGATGTTTATTATTTTGACGCATATTGATGTTGAATGTGAGGCGCAGCCAACTTTCACTGTTTTGAACTTTAGAAGTGTTGTTACATTTAAGGCCAGATAAGGTAACACAGTAAGAAAATACAAATGTGTAAATCACATAAAAAATTTCTTGCGAAGAGTGCGCATGCACGAGAGTTCAGAGATGGCCACCTGAGCCCGGAGCTCCGCACCACACCAGACTAGCAGCGCCCGCATCGACTTCGAGCTCTACCCAGGGCCAACCATAGTGTGGGATTCATTCCCCCAAACCATCGGTGAACACCCCTGAATGGAGAACCTGGCCGTCATGTGTGATCTTGGGCCGGATTTCGAAGCCTCCATCCGGACCGGGTGTACCAAGATGGCCGCCTTAGCTGCTGCAGCCACACAGCCTCATGCTCCAAACACAGAAGGAACACTGGAACAAAAGCAAGTGTTAACCCCTGCTGCCCTGAACTACACCCCTGCGACTCATGGATATGGCCAGCAGGCTATGACGCCCTCACCAGCCTCCACAGAATCCCTACTCAGCCATTCCTTTGGGGACCAGGCTTTCTCCCCTGCAGGGCCTGTAGTATCTACCTACACTGACTTTCCTAACCATGGCATCCCAGCCCAAGACCACCCCTTTAAAGCAGCAGACCTTTACCACAAATTATCAGCCCTCCTGGATAGGGGATTGGCATCCACAGCAGCCAAAATCACAGGAGAAATAAAAGCAGACCGCCATAATATAGGCTACTTGATGGAGGCAATTAAAGCAAACTGGATCAGACCAGAGCAGTATCTAATCAGAACTCTGACCTTATCCAAACTCTCCATGAACAACTGGACACTGCCTTATCGCGCATAGACGACTTGGTAAACAGGTCCAGAAGGTATCATTTCAGGTTTCGGGGACTGCCGTAGACAATCCTGGATGTCACAGCGGCAACACAAGATCTAATGAAAACACTAATACCGAATGTCCCGCAACACCGCCTGGAGCTGGACAGAGCCCATAGAGCCCTGGGGCCCCCCAGGAAGGATGCCCCCCCCAGAGACATCATAGCCAAACTCTTCTATGCAGTTAAAGAATCGGTTATGAAACAATCTCGAGCCATGACCCAGGTGTCATGCCAAGGCCGCCTGGTGCAAATTTGCGGATCTCTCACCCTCATCTATCCAATGCAGACGAACCGTGAAACCACTGATGTCTGCTCTATCCCAGAAGGACATCAAATATAGATGATCTTTTCCTTTTGCAGTAAAATTTTCCTATAAAGGCCAAAATCAAGCCTTATCCAACTTCCCTACGGGAGAAAAGCTCCTACTCAGCCTAAAAATAATCAATAAAGAAATGAACATGGAGACATCGTCCTCCACTTCAGGATCCACCAAAAGACCGCCACCAGCAAGTCCACTGAACCCCCTTTGGAACAAGCCAAAGACTCGAAGATCTAGAATGAAAGGGACACTCACAGGAGTACAGACAAACGGGCTGCGCACCCCAGATATTGGATCAAAAAATGGGAAATCCCCCAAATGGGGCTTTAAAGCAGCCAATAGTATAATTAACAAAATACAGAAAAGGCAAGTAATAAATAATTTTATTAATGCAAAAAGGTATTAATACTGACATCAAGGGTCAGGACATGAACTGGAGTACAAAAGCAATGAGTTAAAAAACAGCACCAATAGCAAGAGGCAGTGTGGGGTATGTTACACCATATGCGACCGTAATACAATAATACAAAGATCTTATATGTAGGAACTGACGCGTTTCGACCCCAGTGGGTCTTCTTCAGATGATAAATGTATACAAACTGTAGGGATGTAAACATGTATTAAATTACTTCAAAAACAAAAACAAAAAAAGGAAAAAAGAAAAAATATGAACAAGTCCATATGTTATGTCTTTACCAGTCACGGTGTGTTAGATGGTTACAGGTGGCCATGGTATGGAGAAAATTTCCCCCTTGCTCTATCCCCAATCTCCCAGAGATCGGACCAATCAACAGAGGAGCGAATAGCACACACACATGTCTTACAAGGAATCACATGCTGAGTAATCCCCAAGGGTTGAGGGACAGCAGATAGGAAGGGTGTGCGCTGCACCTGTGGTAGGATAACATTATATACTGAGTAGACAAGACTCAAAGATCTATACACGATGGCCCTCCATGAATAGCCCTCTTCTGAAAAGTTCCAGTCCTGGACGGATGTCTGTCCACACATTTGACCATTCGCCTTTTGGATATGACTGGCTCCATCTCCATCTTCAGGAGACGTCTCTCCAGTGTTCCTCCTATGTTCCTTCAACAGTTCTGTTTTTAGGCTACCAGAGGCGGGAATCCAAGCGGCCCAATCTCCGCTACGGTGGAGGGTGGAGGGAGGAAAACCTCAAAGAACTGGCTAATGATTTCAGCACTGGAGCCATATCGGCTAAATGTGCTTGCCCACCCAGTTCACTTCCCCTCCCCATCTTTAATATCAGGGTGAGGGAGGGTCCTACTGTGGATGGGTCTTGGGGTAATTTGATCCCCCACTAGGGCTATAATTTTTCTTAGTTAATGCAGTCTTGGATATATATATTTTTATTGTTAACACGAGTTTAACTGTTACAATTTTAAAGGGCGCCCTGGTTTGGGGTGGCTCACATGTGCCTCCTCCTATCCCTTAGACTCCTTCTGGTTTCCGGGGGATAGGACTTCCGAGCCTTTCTGGTTTGGGCATTGTTTTTTTTTCTTCTCCTTGTAAGATGGTCTCTAGGGTCCTTTTCCCCCCCGGGGTCCAAATACCAGCCTAGGGAGAAAACCCCCCCTCTTACTGTCCCTCTTCTTCTTCCTCTTTCCTATTCTCTCTCCTATCGAGCATCTCCTGACTAATTTGTTTCTTCCAGAAACTCACCTCGCCGGGCCTACACAGTCTACAGGATACCAAATGCTCAGACATGGAAGCCTCTCTACATTCATCCAATGGAACAGAGTCCCTGAGGTAAGTGACGACAGATCCATTTTCGCTCTTCAGTTCTGGTTTCATGGCTAACACCGCGTAGAACATCCTAAAGGTTGCCACTCACAACGTTCAAGGCATAAATTCACACCCTGGATTTCCTACTTTGGAGCCCCCCGAAAAAACGCCCACCAATTTTGGCCCCTACCTTGTCCCATTCTTTTGCCCTTTGGGACGCTATGCACTCATCGACAGCCCTGGTGTCAGCTAGTTAATCACTAATACATCTATTTAACAACCCGGACTTCCCCCGGGAATGAATATTATAGCGTTTAAATGGTGATTGGGCAAGGAACTGTACCAAATTGGACATTTTTTCATGCCCTTTCACCCTCAATCACTGCATCAAAAAGCTGGACCTACCCGTTTCTTACACTCACTCTGGAAGGATAAACCACTTCCACTGAGGGTCACAGATTATGAACTTTGGTGTGGACAAGCCATGGATCAGAAGGGGAGAGTATCAATAATTTACTTGTCACTTACCTTACCTAACTCTAATGCCCTGTACACACGGTCTGATTTTCTGACGGAAAATGTGTGATAGGACCTTGTTGACGGAAATTCCGACCGTGTGTGGGCTCCATCACATATTTTCCATTGGAATTTCCGACACACAAAGTTTGAAAGTTTGCTATAAAATTTTCCGACAACAAAATTCGTTGTTGGAAATTCTGATCGTGTGTATACAAATCCGACGCACGAAGTGCCACGCATGCTCAGAATAAATTAAGAGACGCTATTGGCTACTGCCCCGATTATAGTCCCGCCGTACGTGTATTACGTCACCGCGTTCAGAACGATCGGATTTTCCGACAACTTTGTGTGACCATGTGTATGCAAGACAGGTTTGAGCCAACATCAGTCTGAAAAAATCCATGGATTTTGTCGTCGGAAGGTCCGATCAATGTCCGACCGTGTGTACGGGGCATTACTCTTGCTTTATGAATTCCTGGGAGTCTGATTTCCAATTCCAGTGGGACCTGGGAAACTGACAGACGGCTTTCTTCAAGTCTTTTAAAGGTATCCTAAATACTACTCTGACGGAGGCCAGTTTGAAAGTGCTCTCTAGATGGGACTATACCCCCTCTAGACTGGCCTCCATTTATCCTTCGGCAGATCCTCTATGCTTCAGAGGTTGTCAACTCACAGGTACAATGGCCCACATATGGTGGGAGTGGCCCAGAATACGCTCCTTCTGGAAAAAAAAATGTTTAACCTTATTGACAGGCTGGCGTGATTCCAGATCCCCAGGACCCCAATGGTCGCCCCTTCTTAATGCCCAGGTACCTAAGATCTCCAAGCCCACTCGCAGGCTAATACACTTCATACTACTGGGAGCTAAACTTACGGTGGCTAAAAAATTTCATTATTGGCTGCAAAAAGGAAAATATCCCGAATAATGTCTCAGGAAAGCTATCCAGCATATTACTAGATACAGACAATACATTTGAGGCCACCTGGGAACTCTGGGCCCGATATGTAGGCACCCCCCTTGTTGCTAACATACCGCCAGAATAAAACATACTCAGTGCTTGATGAGATGCTTACTTTTTCTTTTCTCCTCTTTCTCTTCTCTCTCTCTCTCTGAGCTTCTATCCTTATCTTCCTTCCCTTCACTTCTCCTTCTCCTTCACTTCATGTCTTCAAGTTTTACGGTTTAGTGTGAAAGATAGAGTTTTTTATAATTCTAAACTTACCTATATAGCAATTATCCTGGTGTTATACCCGTATTTAACGGAAGGTTTAGGGCCGCAGGCAGAGGATTCCCCTTCCGGCACAGGTTGTTCCCATTTGGGGTGCCGGAAGATGTGGGATCCTTCCCCCGTTGGGCCTGTTTTTACCACTGTAGTCTGTAGTTTGTCATACACCGGTGGACCAGAATAGATCATAGGTAATGGAATCTAAATATGCTGTTGCTTAACGTGAACTGTGCAATTATCACACTTCTTTCTACCTACTATTATTTACATATGTATGACTTCTGCTTTTCAAAATAACATTTTTTGAAATAACATTTTTCTTGCATGTCAACCTTACAGTAATAACTGAGAAATTAAATATTCCCTGAAAATACAGCAATTTGCTTACCTTTAGGTTGCATGTTTTGCTCGTCTGATGAACAATGTTTGGTCACGCAAGTCGTATACACTGAACATAAGTTAAATCCATTTTGTGTAACACGGATGGCCTGGACTAAATCACTTTAATAGTCCCTGTAATAAAAGTGACAGCTGGAGATATGGAGGAAAAGAGCGCCGTGAATGGCAATCAATAGGTTCGCAGCAATAACTTGAAAAGAACTATTTTTACGCTGACTGACAGATTGCTCGCTCTGACACCATAATGCCAAAAACATGTTTTTCAGCACCCATGGGAGCCAATCAAAGGCTGTGTCCAAAACGCAGGGCAATTACATGTGCATTCATCCCTCAGTAAAGCTAATATTTTATTTTCCAAACCACGTCTGACTGAATAAAACAAATAATGTATGCAACTAACATCTGTGCAAATCTAGGCTACACATAGCGGTGACAGTAACTTAACGTCATTGTAAACCCAAAGACAAAAATGTAGCATGTTGCAGTTTATCAATCCTTAAATGTGGTGGCTGCATTTGTTTTCTTTTAATAGGCTCATTCATCCAGAGTGGGGTTACTCTAATATAGACATGTGCAGGTCGTTTTTTTTTTTTCTAATCGAAATTCAGACACATTTTTCGTTATTTGGAAATTTGGATGTATTCAAATTTCCCAATGACAATAGAAAATAATTTAAAACAAATCTGAAATAACAAAACAAAATTTTGGGTGAAATTCGAGTTTGAACAGTAATCAGATTTGAATAGTTTTCAAATCGAATTCTAATTGTTTTCTAGTAGAATTTCCAAAGTTAATAAAATAGAATAGAAAATAAAGGAATAGAATAAAAAAGAATATAATAGAATAGAAACAAATATAATAGAATAGAGTAAATAGGAACAGAATACAAAAGAATAGGATAGAATAAATATAACCATTTCCCAAGATTCAAATAGAAAAGAATAGATTAGAATAGAAAATAATAGAATAGAAAATAATAGAATAAAATTGAATATAATTAGAATTTTTAATAAAATAGTTTTGAATAGAATCAAATAGAATAGAAAATAAAATAATAGAAAAGAATACAAAAGAAAAGAAAAAAATATGGAATAGGATAGCAAGAATATAACCATCTTCCAAAAATTCAAATTTCAAATAGAATAAATTTGAATAGAATAGAAAAGCATAAATTAGAATTGAAAAAAATAGAATAGAATAACATAGAATAGAATAAAAATGAAAAAAAAAACAATAAAAAAGAATAAAATAGAATATAAATCGATTTTTGAATAGAATAAATTTGAATAGAAAAAAAAGGAATTTAAAAAGGCACACGGCCATACAATAAAATTAAAAGAGAAGCGATTAAACCTTAAAGTGCGTAGAGGGTTCTTTACTGTTAGATCGGTAAGGATGTGGAATTCTCTTCCACGGACGCTGGTCTCAGCGGGGAGCATCGATAATCTAAAAAAACTATTAGAAATGCGCCTTAATGATCACAACATACAGAGATATACAATGTAATATAAACATAAAAGCACACACACAGGATGACTTGTGTCTTTTTTCAACCTCACCAACTATGTAACTATGTAAGAAAAGAAAATAATAAAAATAGTAAAGAATAGAATAGAATAGAATAGAATAGAATAGAATAAAAAAAAAAACAATAGAATAGAATAGAATACAAAGAATATAACAATATAACCATCTTCCGAAATTCAAATTTCGAATAGAATAAATTTGAACTTGAAAATAATAGAATAGAAAATAAAAGAATAGAAGAGAAAAGAAAAGAATAGAAAAAAAACAATAGAATAAAATGGAAAAAGAAATAATGTAACCATCTTCCCAAATTTGGATTTCAAATAGAATAAATTGGAATTTTCCAAGTTCAATTTGATTTCAATTTGATCAAATTCGAAAAATTCTAATCGATTCAAATTTGAATAAACAAAACGAATTCCGAAAACGAATTAAACAAATGTATGTATATAACTAAATGAAACAAAACGCAACACATTTTTTAGTTCTGCACAAGTCTACTCTAATACAGGAGGTGTGTTACTGGCCAGATCACCAGTTGAAAACTGAGGGGAAACCACATCTAATGATTGGTAAGCTGCAAAATTTTAAATTTTTGATTTTTAATACCGCTTTAAGATGAATTTCAGGCAGATCAAGGATGCAAATTAACTCAGCTCTGTAATCATTAATATATTTTCATGATGTTGTTATTGAATTTTAAAGCACAAATTGGCAACAAAAACTTAGAGCTTCAGCTCTTGGGTATATATGGGTATAGTTTTTTAAATAGCCTGGCTGTGGCATCAAAATTGGATGGCAGCATGACAGGAACCATAAACCAGGCGGAGAGAGAAAATGCAGTTAAAATCACACTTCAGCCCCGGAAGGTTTCACCCCCTTCCTGACCAGAGCACTTTTTATACCTAGAAATTGAACATGTTCTAAATATTTTCAACAGGAAACAATTCCTATCGTGAAAACTGCTCGTCTGTATGCTGTTCCGACGGACCAAAAATGACGCATGCTCTGAAGCAAGTACGAGACGGAAGCTATTGGCTACTGGCTATTGCACTTCCTTTTTCTAGTCCCATCGTAAGTGTTGACCATGTGTAGGCAAGACCGCTTGAATGGTATTCCGTCGGAGTTCCGTCTGAGAAACCTTCAGAGTTTATTCCGACGGCAAAACCGGTTGTGTGTATGCGGCATAATAAATATCCCCAAAAATGTTTTTAAAAAACACATTTTTTCATCAGTTTAGGCCAATATATATTCTTCTACATATTTTTGGTTTAACAAAATCGCAATAAGCGTATATTGATTGGTTTGCGCAAACGTTATAGCGTCTACAAACTATGGGAAAGATTTATGGCATTTTTATTTTTTTTACTAGTAATGGCGGTGATCTGAGATTTTTAGCAGTACTGCAACATTGCGACGGACAGATCAGACACTTTTGACACATTTTTGGGACCATTGACATTTATACAGCGATCAGTGCTATAAATATGCACTGATTACTGTGTAAATGTCACTGGTAGGGAAGGGGTTAACACTAGGGGGCGATCAAGGGATTAAATGTGTGTTTCCTAGGTGTGTTCTAACTGTATGGGGATAGGACTGACTAGGGGAGGAGACATATCATTGTTCCTACTTACTAGGAACAAACGATATGTCTCCTCTCCCCTGACAGGACAGGGATTTGTGTGTTTACACACACAAATCCCCATGCTGGCTCTTGTTCCCCCTCATCAGGTCCCCCGCCGTGCAGCGGGCATGAGCATGCGCCCTCTGGCTGCTGTTAAAGGGAACCCCATATATATATGGGTATTCTCGCAGGGGTGCCATTCTGCCCCTGTAAAAAGACGTGAGCCGGTCGGGAACCGGTTAATGTAATAACAAATAATAACACAGTTTCGGAATTAAGTAAAAATCTGAAGCCAGGGTTTGGATGCCAGAGCGGGTAATCAAACGAACGGGGGTTAGGAAGCCAGAAGTCAGCGTAGAAAGGAGCAAAAACAGGAACAGATATCGGAAAATAAATCAGCCAGGCCAAGTCATACACAGGAACACAGGCAGGAACACACTGGGTATCATAGACCATGCAAGGGTCAGGAGGAAATGAGCAAAGCTGTTTATTATTATTATTATTATTATACAGGATTTATATAGCGCCGACAGTTTACAAAGCTCTTACAACATTAGGGCAGACAGTACAAGTACAATACAATTCAATACAGGGGGAATCAGAGGGCCCTGCTCATTAGAGCTTACAATCTAGGAGGGAGGGTCAAGTTATACAAAAGGGTAATAGCTGTGGGGGATGAGCTAATGGAGAAAATAGTGCAGTTGTTAGATGGAGGCAGGATAGGCTTCTCTGAAGAGGAAAGTTTTCAGGGATCGCCTAAAAGTGAATAGATTTGGAGACAGTCTGACAGATTGGGGTAGGGAATTCCAGAGGATGGGCGAGGCTCGGGAGAAGTCCTGGAGGCGGATATGGGAGGAGGTGATGAGGGAGCTAGAGAGCAGGAGGTCTTGGGAGGAACGGAGATGGCGATTAGGTTGGTATTTTGAGACTAGGTTAGTGATGTAGCTGGGCGCAGAGTTGTGGATGGATTTGTAACTTATTGTTAGTATTTTGAATTTAATTCGTTGGGTGAGTGGTAGCCAATGGAGGGATTGGCAGAGAGGGGTAGCAGACACAGAGCGGTTTGTAAGGTGGATGAGTTTGGCATCAGCATTCATGATGGACTGAAGGGGGGATAGTCTATTTAAAGGTAAGCCAATGAGGAATGTTTAAATAGTTTAAATAGTCAAAAGGGGCTGGCTGTAGACTGGACTAATGGGGCAGGTAATGGTTTAGTTATCAAAGGTACAGTTGCAGATGGGCACAGTGAGGCTGCACCCTCACTCGAGACCCTCACTCGAGTATAAGCCGGGGGGGGTTCAGCCTAAAAAATGTGCTGAAAAACTCGGCTTATACTCGAGTATATATGGTATATACAGTCAGTCTATATATATATATATATATATATATATATATATATATATATATATATATATATATATATATATATATATATATAAATAAATAAAAATATGTAAATGTAAATATAAATATATACTCTGCATTCAGTGTAGCCTACATCTACAGTGCATTTTGTGGTGTACAGTTGCTAATACAGTGCAGGCGGTGTACACAGTGTCTAATACAGTGTGTACAGTTTCTACTACACTTCTGGCGGTGTACACAGTATACAATGCAGTGCAGCTGTTGTACAGTTGCTAATACAGTGCAGGCAGTGTACACAGTATCTAATACAGTGTGTACAGTTTCTACTACACTTCTGGTGGTGTACACAGTATACAATACAGTGCAGCCGTTGTACACTTTCTAATACACTTCAGGCGTGTACACAGTATCTAATACAGTGTGTACAGTGTCTACTGCACTTATGTTGGTGTACACAGAATCGAATACAGTGTGTACAGTTTCTACTACACTTCTGGTGGTGTACACAGTATATGATACAGTGCAGCCGTTGTACACTTTCTAATACTCTTCAGGCAGTGTACACAGTACAAAATACAGTGCAGTGTGGTGTTGCAAAACAAAAAATACATCATGTCTGGAAGGCCACCAAGGAGAGGCAGACGGTCACAGGCCACTAAAAAAGGGCACGCATCCTCTGTGTCTACAGTCAACAGTGGTGGTCGTGGACATGGTACATCCTCTGCAGGTGGCCGTGGGGCATGCTTGTCCTTTTTTGCTGCTACTGGCCGTATTATTGAGCTACAACATGCAGAAGAGTTGGTGGAGTGGATAACGAAGCCGTCCTCATCCTCCTCATCCTCTGCACCCAGGCTCAGAGTAGTTTGCCTTCCAACGCAGCTGCCAAAGCGGCCTATTCCACCGACTCCTTGTCCACAGTCACTCCTTCCATAGCCCCACCATCATGCACAGAGGAGTTCCCAGAATTATTCGACCACAGTGTCGGTTATATGCTGCTTGAGGATGTACAGCGATTTGAAGGCTGCGATGTTGGTTCCCAGGTTGAGGAAGGGAGCAACGTGAGCCTAGAGAGAGGGGGTGCCCAAGAAGGACAAGAAACTGGCAGTCATGTTTCACAGCAGGGCCCATTCCTGCACACAACAAGAGTATCTGTGAGGGGTTACAGTGTTGTGCCACCACCACCATACAAGGCCCAATTTTTCTGCCCCAATAGGGGCATATAATTACATTTCTTGATATAATATTTCACAGCAGGGCGCGTTCCTGCACCCAACAAGAGTAACTGTGAGGGCTTACAGTGTTCTGGTACCACCAACACCTAAGGCCCAATTTTCTGCAGAGATAATAGGGAAGGCCGTATAGTATAGTATGTTCAGAGTATATAGTGCCTGGGGGCCCCCCACGCCGTTTTTTTTAAATTTTGGTGTGGGGTTCCCCTTAATATCCATACCAGAACTGAAGGGCTTGGTATGGATTGGGGGGGGGGGGGTATCTATGCCATTTTTTTTTTGTATTTTTGGTATTTTTATCTATATTGCCGGGATCCGACAATACATTACAGCCGCGAGCAGTTTTAAATGACATTTTTTCCAGTAGAAATTTCATTTTGCAGTGGCACTGTTATAAACATGGGAAAGATGCGCTACTTTACAGCCATACTAAGGACTTACCCCCAGGCACGATATTTACAGGAATATTTCATTTTCATTGTTTTACTTTAAGCATTATTAAAATCACTGCTCCTGAAAAAAGGGCCATTTTTAAAACTTTATTTTGCATTGATACATGTCCCCGGGGCAGAACCCAGGTCCCCAAACACTTTTTTATGGCAATAACTTGCATATAAGCCTTTAAAATGATCACTTTTGATTTTTCACGTTCGCGTCCCATAAAATTTAAGAGCGCTTGCGTGTTCGAACAAATTTTTTGCCTGTTCGCATGTTCTCCTGTGAACCGAATCAGGGGGTGTTCAGCAAAACCAAAATTAGGAGACCTGCAGGCAAGAAATCAAATGATCTAATCAATGATATAAAGTAGTGAGCTCAGCGGAGCCAAAAGCAAAAGTCAATGCAACGACGGGTGGCAAATCTACGTAAATTGCAATATGCAACCTATGCATGGATCAATGTTGCAAAATATCTATATACTCAGTGATAACGTATCCTGGATGTACTGAGTGCGGGGCCAGCAAAACATGACACAGCCGTGTCAACCACCGTATCCGTTCAAGCACAGCCCAATTTGTTATCGACACATTCAGCCAAATACAACAAGTTCCTAAATACAGTGGAAGACACCCGAAGTGGGAGGTTAGTCCACTCTGGGTATACTCAGTCTCCTACTCGACTGTGTGCCAGGGCTGTGGATTTCCGGATCTCCCTTGGTTAGTAGGTACTGGATGAGTGCCATTGCCTGTGACAGTGCTGGAGCTCTAAGTGAGGATCACTTAAATGCTGAAGTCTCCGCTGGATTGGTCTCCACTGTTTCCGTCTCAAGTAGAGGTATGTTTAGCAGTATTAGATGGCCAACCGTATGGTATGAATGGGACCGTGGGCATGATGGGGTCGTCATACCGACACGTTTCACCCACCAATCGCGTGAGCTTTGGGTAAGATGGGGATGTATTTGTCTCCTGGTAGGGGGCATGGATTCTATTTGACTTGGTAATCCCAACTCTGCCGTTATCTGGTCTGCCTCATGCGTGACCTTTATGGCTTGATAATTCCCTTATGTGCTTGAGGCTCTGTTCAAGCTAATCAAGATGGAACGGCAGAAGATCTACAAAACGGAGATATAGGATGATCTTCAGGTGCCAAAGCAGCATCAGTCTCTGGCTGGGGATACTGCCTTTTCCTGTGAATTTTAAGTGATGTTTCAATGAATGGAACTATGGGCATCATGTTCATATGGACAAAGTAGTGCTGTCCCAACCAGGAAGGGACGACATGCCCTATTATGTGCACAAACGGCACCCAGAGACTGGGGAGTGGCGAGACTACCCAGACTCCAATTACTACCTGTAAAGTCTAGTACACACCACTATTTTTTTTTCGTTCAACCCAGTGATCTTCTTTGCACCCTGTAAGAACACTCTGGTCAGCGCTCTCAGCCATTGGCTGAGAGTGAGGGGGAAAGTGTAGGGTATTGGCGCCACGATGAAAACCAAAAAGAAAAAATATTAATTGACTATAGCAATGCTGCACCTAAAATTTGTAGAAACTAATACACATTGACGAAATATATATGAAGGGCTCAAAGGGAAAATGAATTCATTAAATAGCAAATAAATCATATAGCACTTAAACTTAAAAAACATCAACTCAAAAAAATATAGTCCATAAAGTGTACAAATGAATCCAAAGTTGTTGTGAAATTCTCCTATTCCATCCACCACACCAGTGCATCAGTGATTCCACTCCCCTCAAGAAACGCACTCACCGAAATCCAATGCCTACACTTTCGTGTTAGGCTAAGGCGCTTTTAAACCACATAAACAGGAATTCAAATGAGCATCCAAATTCCAATCGTGCGTAACCAGTACTCATCCACATGTAAATGATAAAAGTGCACCAATAGTGTGATACCGTAAATGATCAATTTATTAAAATAATCTTCAGCATTTACACTCACATTGTGAAACTTTAAAATCATCAAAAGCGATCACAGCAAGAATTTCAATATCTATGAGGAAGCGGATCTTGCGGTCACAGCAAACCCGAGGTGTACTGGCGTGTATACAACTCTCACCCCTTCCCTGGTCCTGGATCTGAATTCGTTCCTCCACTTCCTAGTTCGACATACAACGTCCTACATCAGAGAAGATGATTGCCGTACAGCCACGCCCCCGACATGTTTCGCCACAAGAACTTAATCATGGGATTCCCATGTTTCCCATGTTTAGCGACACTATTTTCACCTATTGTCAACTTTTTGATAAGTGGTCAAAATACAGCTCATAAATAAATCATATACAATGTGTATCTAATTAGTAAAGTGCACCAAAAAATGAACCATCAGAAATGTCCATAATAAACATATCAAATCTTCTTGTGTCTACTCCAACACCGTGAAAGATAAAACGCAAATGTGCTTCAATAAACTTGCTTAAAGTGCTTCACCCGAAGTGATAACAAAATGCACTCATCAGAAAGCCTCGGCCACAAAGTGACCACAAAGCATGACTTTTAGGAAGGAATCCTTAATTCAATGCTGTATCTCCTTCACGTATCCCATGCCAATCAAGCAATCATGTATGGAGGAAGCTGAATCCCAATCCTAACTAAAACTATGCAGGTAATGAATGTAGGTATCTTCACCTTATAACATCTCTCCACTGCATATATCAACTTGCATCAAGTATGTCTGTGAAATAGCTCCACAACAAAGAACCACAGAAGGCAGGCTATAGTATAATACCGCTTATGTTTTTTTGCTTAAAAAAAGCACTTACATAGTCCAGCATAGGATCACAAACAATCCGCTCAAGGGGAAGCAGAAGCTGGTCCGACGCCGGTATAAAACTCACAATATGTGCGGTGCATCTCAGCTGTGCAGATAAAAATATAGGGCTCCTGTGGTTGTAGGTGTCAGGCCTCGCTTCTATGCATTTCACGCTAGAGCGCGCGTCTTTAGGAAGTGGGCATTGGCTGAGAGTGCTGATCGGGAGCTGGTCGGCTGCTGGTTTTCAGCATGCATGTCCGACATAAGCCAGCCGAACGGACCGGCTGCCATACACATTAGCCAATGTTGTTTTTTATTGAACCGGCCGATGTCGCCTGACATTCGGCCTGTGTGTACTAAGTCTAAACCTATTTATGCAAAGTACTATTGTTTTATTTTGTTATGCATACTGTGTATTGTAATTTAGTTTGAGCAATAGCTGGCTAGAATGTTTATATTATGCCTTGAAGTTATTCCTGTATATAATGAATAAGATGAAGAAAATAGAAGCAGACTTTGATGGCTGCCACTATAATTCCAGCAAGGAACAAATGTTACTCAAAAAGTATAAAAATATCAAATTTATTTATATCATTAAAACATGCATCAAGAATGAGTACAAAAACAAAATGATAAATCTCCCATGTAAAACTGTGGCTGGACTAGGAAAACTTTGTGAATGGCTTGAGAATAGTCAAAATATGTTGTAATGAGAGTAGTCTTCTCATTATGGGCCAGCCAAAGGATTCACTATATCAGCGCCAATGGAACACTACGCGTTTCGCTCTTAGCTTCCTCAGGAGATCCTATTGGTACTGGAAGATACATTGAAATTAGTATACAAACTAACAAACAATTGTGCAATTATATATGTGTATATGTAAACTTATTGCATGATAGAGTAACAAAAAACAAAAAACAAAAAAAACAAAACCACATTGGTACATTTTGATAAATTTCGTCATGATAAATTATTATAATCAGGATTAAATGTTTTTTGAGAAATGTACCTTGATAAAGGTAACTGGGAGGTATGATGCATCCAGACCACCATAGAATGGGAACAAAAGATAGAGGGGGAGGGGAAAAGGGGGAAGAAAGGGGGGGAGGAAAAAGTAAAGGGAAACACTCGACCGACTCCAATGGGTATTAAAGAGAGTATTAGACAGCCTAAACAGAGGAGCCCGTCCAGATATAGCAGCCTACCAAAAAGTAAATATATAAATTAATACATTTTTGGTAGGCTGCTATATCTGGACAGGCCCTTGTGTTTAGGCTGTCTAATACTCTCTTTAATACCCATTGGAGTCGAGTGTTTCCCTTTACTTTATTTTCCCTTCCTCCCCCCCTTTCTTTTGTTCCCATTCTACGATGGTCTGGATGCTTCATACCCCCAGTTACCTTTATTAAGGTACGCTTTTCAAAAAACATTTAATCCTGATTATAATGATATATCATAACAAAATTTATCACAGTGTACCAATGTGTTTTTTGTTTCTTGTTACTCTATCATGCAATAAGTTTACATATATACATATATGATTGCACACATGTTTGTTAGTTTGTATACTAATTTCAGTGTATCTCCGAGTACCAATAGGATCTCCTGAGGAAGCTAAGAGCGAAACGCGTAGTGATCCATTGGCGCTGGCGTTGTGAATCCTTTGGCTGGCCCATAATGAGAAGACTACTGTCATTAGAACATATGTTGACTATTCTCAGGCCATTCACAAAGGTTTCCTAGTCCAGCCACAGTTTTACATGAGAGATTTACCATTTTGTTTATGTACTCATTCTTGATGCATGTTTTTATGATATAAATACATTTTATATTTTTATACTTTTTGAGTAACATTTCTTGCTTGCTAGGATTATAGTGGCAGCCCTCAAAGTCCACTTATATTTTCTTCATCTTTTTCTACATTATTGGATGTGGTGCACCATTCAATGTTGTCACTGGAGGAAGCTGCAATGACATCATTGGACTGGCTAGAAGACTGCAAGAAAAATATATGAATAGGTTTTTTAAAAGGTGTAATTCTTGGAGTTCCGCTTTAGTGCCCGTTTACATCAATTGCGTTTCCATGTGCATTTCCTGCACCACACAGGAATGTGCTGCTCTTGCTAGATGCATACGCATGTGCTATTAATTGTTAATGTTACCCTAAACACATCTAGCAAATGCGCGTGTGTTGCGCCTAAAAAACATTACGGTAACGCAGTACCTTGTGGTTTGGTGTGGCACAATTTTAAAAGTCGTGCCTGACTTGTGCTGGAGATATGGGGAGGAACCAGGCTCTCTCCTTCACGTCTTCTGGTCCTGCCGTTTCATGCTCCTTTATTGGACCGAGGTTCACCGCATTGTCCAGAAGTTTACTGATAGGGAGTTGCCTTGGACCCCCGCGTTCTTCCTCTTACACCACCATGGGATTCCGAACAAGATCTATAGGAGATCCATCCTACCTCTCCTGCTCACAGCGGTAAGAAATTGCATCCCCTTTTTCTGGAAGTGGACACAGCCGCCGGCGGTGGCCGTCTGGTTGAAAATAGTTGCCGAAATCAATGAAATGGAGGCCACGGATAGGGGCCTCAGAGAGAAGTTCCTGAAGAAATGGTTTTTATTGACACAAGTTTGTTTATTCTGAGGAGCATGCAGAGCTGATGATCTAACTCCCTTGGGAGTGGAGACACATGAGATGGCTCCCCGGACATTGATGGAGGGACTTCTTTCTTACCCCCCTTTTTTTATCCTTTTCTTCTCTGGCTTTTCTTTGCTGTTTATGCACCTCTCTTTCCATCATGAATGTCTAGTCTGCGAGTATATGTTTATATCACCTGCTTTATTGCGATGTTTGTATACATGGTCTAGCTCGTGGAGGTGAACTACAGTATGTACAATGTTGCTGAGGTCTCTGTATCACCGTATGCCTTATCGAAATAAAGAATTTACAAAAAAAAAAAAAAAGTTGTGCCTAAAATACTTTTCCTGCATTCCTACGCATTTGGCAGCCCAATAAAATGAATGCGCAGTCAAAAACACAGAAAAATGCAGAAACGTGCAAAAACTCAAACAATCAAATCTTGCATGCAGAAAAACCATTAGTTTCAGAACCTAAAATGAATAGTGTTTCTTTTGCTTTAAGTATTGTGCCCCTCTCCGAGACAAAGTAAAAAGCTATTTTGTTTAAATGACTGTAATTCTAGGTTGGTGATTTGTTATCTCATAATGGAAGGAGCTGTCGAAATTAATGGCCGGGATAGCTCTGCATAAACATCTGTTCAATCTTCCTGCCAAATTACACCTAGATAAGAAGAAGGGAGCCACGGCAGGGAAATGGCAGAGGTGACACCGACAGCTTTACAGCCAGGGGGCCTCACCTTATTTGCAGTAACTCATTGTGTATTACTGTGTCTGATACGGTCAGCTTGGCCTATGAATATTGGTAATATTAGACTCAGGGAGAAAATGGGCAGGTTGATTGAAAAAGTAAATTAAAAAGCAGAGCGATGAAAAAAAAAAATATAAATGGTAACTGGATTGTCTAAGCCGACATTATTAACGTGTTGGGTTTACATGCCAGACAGGAGTCGTACATCACAAGGCTGCTGTTAGTAAATGTGATGGTAAATGAAGAGACAATATTTAAAAAAGGTGTGCTTTGTTCTGCTTGAGTAAAGCCCAAATTCAGGCTCAGCCCTTCTTCCCTATTGAAGGCTCTCCTAGCAGAATTTTATGTTATTTTTTAATATCATCTTTATCTGAAGTATTTTGGAATGCTGGGTCCTCTTTGGTCTTTACCTGGAAGTGGGCAATCTTTTATGTGATGACATTAGAACCACTCTTTGTACCATTACATATTGAATGCAAGGCATGTATAAACTATGGTGTTGATGGCGGTGTTTACACAGAACTATGGACTTCCTGTGTAACTATGCTGATTAGCCCAGCACTTAAAGCTAATTTTCAATCAGTTTTTTTTTTTTTTTACATTTAACATGCTAATAACATTTTTAAATAAAACCATTTGATTTCTATTACAAACCGTATTTTTGTCCTTCTCTTTGTGTAGCGCTACCCTCATAGGGGCTGATGGTATTAACTGGTTCTTCCCTAATAGTACAGAGGCTGCCCACCTCCGCAAGCACCAGTCCATTCACTCCAGCTCCTATAACACAGTCTGGGGGATGTCTTTTTGTGATTTATTGCTTGAAAAAAAACCTCTAATGCCGCGTACAGATGATTGGACTTTCCGCCAACAAAACCGTGGATTTTTTTTCGAAGGTTGTCGGCTCAAACTTGTCTTGCATATACACGGTCACACAAATGTTGTCCAACAATTACGAACGTGCGAACGAGGTGACGTACAACGCGTACGGAGAGCCGAGAAAAAGTAAGTTCAATAGCTAGTGCGACTCCTTCTGCTTGATTCTGAGCATGCGTGAACTTTTCTGCGATGGACTTGTGTGCACACGATCGGACTTTCCGACAACAACGTTTTATTGGCGGAAAATTTGAGAACCTGCTAGCAAACATTTGTTGGCGGAAAGTCCAACAGCAAATGTTTGATGGAGCATACACACAGACTTTCCGACAACAAGCTCACATCTAATATTTCCCACCAGAAAATCCGACTGTGTGTACGTGGCATAACAGGAGAGGGGTTAGAGCATGGGATACTCCAAAATGATTTATTAGAATATAGAGGACATTCTTCTCTTTAACCACCTCAATACAGGGCACTTAAACCCCCTTCCTGCCCAGACCAATTTTCAGCTTTCGGTGCTCTCACACTTTGAATGACTATTACTATAGTCATGCAACACTGTACCCAAATGAAATTTGTGTCCTTTTTTTCACACAAATAGAGCTTTCTTTTGGTGGTATTTAATCACTAATGGGTTTTTTATTTTTTGTGCTATAAACAAAAAAAGACCGTAAATTTTGTGAAAAATTGCCTTTTTCTTTGTTTTTGTCATAAAATTTAGCAAATTAGTAATTTTTCTTCATAAATTTTGGCCTCAATTTATACTGCTATATATCTTTGGTAAAAATAACCCAAATTAGTGTATATTATTTGGTCTTTGTGAAAGTTATAGAGTCTACAAACTATGGTGCCAATCACTGAAAATTGAAAACATCTGATCAGGCCTTCAGTACATCAGGTGAATCTCATTTCTTGAGGTACTAACAAGTCAGAAAAGTACAAATACCCCCCAAATTACCCCTTTTTAGAAAGTAGACATTCCAAGGTATTAAGTAAGTAGCATGGTGAGTTTTTTTAAGGTGTAATTTTTTCCCACAATTCTTTGCAAAAGGAAGATTTTTTTTTTTTTTTGTTTTCAAAATTTTCATATTAACTGGTTATTTCTCTCACAGAGCATATGCATACAACAAATTACACCCCAAAATACATTCTGCTACTCTTACTGAGTATGGGGATACCACATGTGTGGGACTTTTACACAGCCTGGCCACATACAAAGGCCCAACATTGAAGTCGCACCATCAGGCGATCTACGAGCATAAATTGCACATCTCATTTCTCAACCACCTATTACACTTTTGAAGGCCCTGGAGCACCAGGACAAAGGAATTGCCCACAAAATGACCCCATTTTGGAAAGCAAACACCCCAACGTATAATCTATGAGGCATAATGAGTCTTTTGAACTGTTATTTTTTTTCCAGAAGTTTTTGGAAAATGTGGAAAAAAAATAAAAATGCATTTTTTTTACACAAAGTTGTCCATTTATAAGATATTTCCAACACATAGCAAATACATAGCAAAAATGACACCCCAAAATACATTCTGCTACTCCTCCTGAGTATGGTGATACCACATGTGTGGGACTTTTACACAGCCTGGCCACATACAAAGGCCCAACATTGAAGTAGCACCATCAGGCGATCTACGAGCATAAATTGCACATCTCATTTCTCAACCACCTATTACACTTTTGAAGGCCCTGGAGCACCAGGACAAAGGAATTGCCCACAAAATGACCCCATTTTGGAAAGCAAACACCCCAACGTATAATCTATGAGGCACAATGAGTCTTTTGAACGGTTATTTTTTTTCCAGAAGTTTTTGGAAAATGTGGAAAAAAAATAAAAACGCATTTTTTTTACACAAAGTTGTCCATTTATAAGATATTTCCAACACATAGCAAATACATAGCAAAAATGACACCCCAAAATACATTCTGCTACTCCTCCTGAGTATGGCGATACCACATGTGTGGGACTTTTACACAGCCTGGCCACATACAAAGGCCCAACATTGAAGTAGCACCATCAGGCGATCTACGAGCATAAATTGCACATCTCATTTCTCAACCACCTATTACACTTTTGAAGGCCCTGGAGCACCAGGACAAAGGAATTGCCCACAAAATGACCCCATTTTGGAAAGCAAACACCCCAACGTATAATCTATGAGGCATAATGAGTCTTTTGAACGGTTATTTTTTTTCCAGAAGTTTTTGGAAAATGTGGAAAAAAAATAAAAACGCATTTTTTTTACACAAAGTTGTCCATTTATAACATATTTCCAACACATAGCAAATACATAGCAAAAATGACACCCCAAAATACATTCTGCTACTCCTCCTGAGTACGGTGATACCACATGTGTGGGACTTTTACACAGCCTGGCCACATACAAAGGCCCAACATTGAAGTAGCACCATCAGGCGATCTACGAGCATAAATTGCACATCTCATTTCTCAACCACCTATTACACTTTTGAAGGCCCTGGAACACCAGGACAAAGGAATTGCCCACAAAATGACCCCATTTTGGAAAGCAAACACCCCAACGTATAATCTATGAGGCATAATGAGTCTTTTGAACGGTTATTTTTTTTCCAGAAGTTTTTGGAAAATGTGGAAAAAAAATAAAAACGCATTTTTTTTACACAAAGTTGTCCATTTATAAGATATTTCCAACACATAGCAAATACATAGCAAAAATGACACCCCAAAATACATTCTGCTACTCCTCCTGAGTATGGCGATACCACATGTGTGGGACTTTTACACAGCCTGGCCACATACAAAGGCCCAACATTGAAGTAGCACCATCAGGCGATCTACGAGCATAAATTGCACATCTCATTTCTCAACCACCTATTACACTTTTGAAGGCCCTGGAGCACCAGGACAAAGGAATTGCCCACAAAATGACCCCATTTTGGAAAGCAAACACCCCAACGTATAATCTATGAGGCATAATGACTCTTTTGAACGGTTATTTTTTTTCCAGAAGTTTTTGGAAAATGTGGAAAAAAAATAAAAACGCATTTTTTTTACACAAAGTTGTCCATTTATAAGATATTTCCAACACATAGCAAAAATGACACCCCAAAATACATTCTGCTACTCCCCCTGAGTATGGGGATACCACATGTGTGAGACTTTTACACAGCTTGGCCACATACAGTGGCCCAACATCCAAGTAGCACCATCAGGCGTTCTAGGAGCATACATTACATAGATAATTTCCTGGCAACCTATCATTTTTGAAGGCCCTTCATATTTCTAACACATAGCATGTACATACCAAGAATTACAATCCAAAATAAATTCTATTGCGGAAACGATAAAAAAAAGTATTACCTGTGCTTTTAGTAGTGTCCACAGAAGAGAGCACTGGACCAGGCAGCAGTCAGGGATGTGCTTAGCGACAGCAATAACTATCCAGGCAGCAGTCAGGAATATTGTCTATAGTCGGCACAGCACAGTCCATAGGAATTGTCCAGGCAGAGACAGCCAGCACAGCCATAATATTGGTCCTGGTACACTGTTACCTGCAGACACACATTATTGTACCGCTCTCCAGCCCTTCATAAACATACTGCCTTTTGCTACAGCAAATTATTTGCATAGTCCAGGTAGCAGGCAGATGTGTGGTCCGTTCATGCGGCAGGCAAAGGCATGATGGCAGTAAGTCAGCAGAAGGCTGAGGGCCGCAATTGGGTAAGACCTGTGCACAGGGGCACAGGGGTAGAGGCTTCGACCCACCCAAATCTCTATGAAGCCTCCGGACTCCAGACCCTAATCCGGAAATTACAAAACCGGGAGAAAACAAAAAAAATTGTTATCTCCATCCGGAAAAACTATTCTGGAGCCCCTCACATATGTGAGACCCCTGTGTACTATAGTAGCAGGGCAACAGATCAGTCCAAACGGTAGGCAGAGGCATAGTCAAAAAGCAGGCCAGGGTCAGTTCACATTGAAGGCAGTGGCATGGTTATTTGGGGAAGCATGGAAAATGATCAGCGAAAATGGGGAAAATATGGGCTAATAACTTGGGGATGTATGATACAGTTCGAAGCATTCACCAATGCAAAGGCCAGGTTGGGAGGGACACTGGGGACAATGGTAGCTGGTATCTTTTCGAAAACCTCTTCTGCTGCACACACGACATTTTTTTTGCCGTCTTCGGCCTGCTTCCGATGGTGGAATGTTGTACGGGAAGTGCCATTCATGAAGTCGGCTAACAGCATCAGAACGAGGTAATTCTGGGAGGGGTCTTTGTGGATAGATGAGGGACGTGACTACTTCTTCTATGAATTTTAGGAAGGAGGCGGGGATTTCTGTGGATTTTGTGTAGATTATGTAGGAATTGTAAATGGCCAAATGGATTAGATATATTGCTACCTTCTTATACCAGAATCGGGACCTCCTTATTGACAAATAGGGCTGAATCATTTGGTCATTGAAATCCACCCCCCCCCCATGTAGAGATTATAGTCTTGGACACATGTCGGTTTTTCAATGGGACCTCGTCTTCGCTGAACTACAACTGCAGTGTCATCATGAATGGTGGACATCATGTGCACGTTCCTGTTATCCTTCCACCTCAAGGCCAGCACTTCATTACATCTCAGTGTTGCTCTTTCCCCCTTTTTCAGCCTTTTGTTCACAATGGATTGTGGGAAGCCCTTCCTATTTTTTCTTGAAGTTCCGCAGGCCAGGGTTTTTTCAATATATAGGTGTCTGAAAAGGGGCAGGCTGGTATAAAAGTTGTCCAGGTATATATGATAGCCTTTTTTTAGAAGTGGGTAAGCCAGATCCCATACGATTTTTCCATTTGTGCCCATGTAGGCTGGGCACTCAGGGGGCTGGAGCTGGGAATCTCTTCCCTCATATATGCGGAATGCATATAGATATCCCGTGGCTCTCTCACACAGCTTGTAAAATTTGACTCCATATTTGGCCTTTTTGCTAGGAATATACTGTTTTATTCCTAGCCGGCCTGAAAATGGTACCAGGGACTCATCCACACATATATTCTTCTCGGGGACATAAAGTTCTGCAAATCATTGGGAAAATGAATTTATTAGTGGGCGAATCTTGTATAGCTTATCCGAATTTGGATGATTGTTGGGAGGGCACTGGGTGTTGTCGTTAAAATGAAAGAATCTCATAATCATCTCATATCGGGACCTGCACATAGCGGCAGAATACATGGGCATATGGTGGATGGGGAGGGTGGACCAATAGGTATGTCCTTCATTTTTTTTTGTAAGCCCCATATTTAGGGTGAGGCCCAAAAACAATTTGAACTCCTCCATATTCAAATCTCTCCACTCAAACGGATGGGCATAAGATGATTGGGGGTTGCTGGCAATATACTGCTGGGCATACAAATTTGTCTGGTCCACAATGAACTGCAGCAAAGTGTCGGGCAAAAACAGGTGAAAAAAATTGATCTCTGTAAAATTTTGGGTGTTGGCCTGCACACCTGGCTGTGCTGTGAAAGGGGGAATATTTGGTGATCCCGAGTTGGAAGGCAGCCATGTTGGGTTGGCAAGACCATCTGGCATATAGGTAGCGGCCCTGGCTCTTGGGGGACGTGACACTCCAGTAGTTGGGGGAGTTGAATTTCCTGTGCTGGAACTCGGGTGTGATGTGGCAGCACTGGTACTGGGCATTTGTGCGCGGGGCCCATCTCTGGTGGCAGCACTGGTACTGGGCCTTTGTTCCTGGGGCCTATTGCTGGCGGCAGCACTGGTACTGGGCCTTTCTTCCTGGGGCCTATTTCTGGTGGCAGAGCTGGTACTGGGAATATAATCCCGGTTGCTGGCGGCTTCCTGGGTTCCAGAGTGTCGTGCCCTTTTAGGAGGGACCCATTCTTCATCCGAACCATTGCTACTCTCGATCGGCTCAAATGCCGAATTTGATTCGGAATCAGAATGGGACTCTGATGAGAGCTCCCCGGTGCTCTCATCAGTCATAGAGAGGATCTGGAACGCCTCCTCACTTGTATATCCTCTTTTGGACATGGCTGTGTGGCGGGTAGCTGTGCGACGGGTGACAGATGGGTGGCAGGTGACGGTCACTGATGGGCTGTGCGATGGGTGGCAGGTGACGTTCACTGAGAGGTGATGGTGTGATGGGCGATGGTCACAGATAGTTGACAGGCGACGGTCACTGATGGGTAACAGGTGCACCGCTGATGGTCACTGATGGGTGACAGGGCACAGTCACTGATGGGTGACGGGTGAGAGGGCCCGGTCACTGATGGGTGACAGGCCACGGACGGTGACAGGTGATAGTCACAGATTGTTGACAGACGACGGTCACTGATGGGTGACGGGTGCACCGCTAATGGTCACTGGTGGGTGACGGGTGACAGGGCACGGTCACTGGTGGGTGACGGGTGACAGGGCAGGTCACTGATGGGTGACGGGTGACAGGGCAGGTCACTGATGGGTGACGGGTGACAGGGCAGGTCACTGATGGGTGACGGGTGACAGGGCAGGTCACTGATGGGTGACGGGTGACAGGGCACGGTCACTGGTGGGTGACAGGGCACCGCTGATGGTCACTAATGGCAGTCTCTATGTGACAGGTGCACTTTTTATGGGGTGACTGTTGGGTGACAGATGACAATTGGGGGGGGGGGCGATGGGACAGAAGTGGTGTTGGTGCAGACACTACAAATACAAAGATCTGTAACTCACTGCTCCTGGCTCTTCTCTCCTCACACTGGAAACGGTGTGTGAGGAGAGAAGGACTAGTAACAGCTAGTGACAGCTCTTTGTTTACACTTAGTGATCGGCTGTGAATGGATCACAGCCGATCACATGGTACACAGTACTGGCCAATGGCTGTAAACTATAGTCGGTGATGAGCAGTGTTCCCGGGGAACACGCCGGCACCGACGTGCACGCGCAGCGCGCTCACGATCGCGCGCATGCGCCGTGCAATGCGGGATGTACCATTAGTGATCAGCCGTGACTTCATCACGGCCGATCACGTGGTAAACAGCCATGCCCAGTGGCTGTTCACCCCTGTTGGTGATGAGCGGTGTCTCGGTGACACGCCGCCACCGACAGTACAGGGCTGCGCGTTCACGATCACGCGCATGCCCTGTTTAAACGGTGGACGTCATATGACGCCCACTCAGAACAATAGGCTTATCGTCTGGCCGTCATATGACGGTGGGCGGTAGGCTAGTGGTTAAGTATTTGTGAGGGTTGGACAGTCTAATGCCTCCAAGATGGAGACTATATGACAAGTCTCAAAGCAGTCTAAGGTCTCACAGCAGAAGACCATGAGGCAAATCTCTTTGGCATCTGGTTACCTTGCGCCAATGCACTACTGGTACCCAGTGCAATCTCCAGGACACTACACAGTCACAGTTTAGGGTCTTAACTCACAAGTCCCCAGGACAGCTGTCACCTTCCAGCTTCTTCCGGACACGGTCTAGTGAGTGAGACTATCCTTCTCCAAAACAAAGAGTTACTGCTCTCCTGTGTCATGCTTACCCTTGATGCACAGGTGGTCAGACACTATAGCTGGCTTCTGCGTTATTCACCTATAGCAGCTCCCCTTTCACATAAGGCAAGCAGGCTGTCAAATACGCGCTGGCTATAGTGCATATAAAGCTCTGAGGTGCAAATAGATGCGCAGGAGCGGGCCTGTGGGTGCTTGTCTTGTGGTGCAAAGGTGTGAGCATATGTGCATGCATATGCGCATGTGCAGGCATGCATGTATTCGCCACTAATACTGGTTTAAAGTGGACTATATAAGTGCAGAAGCTGCACCAGCTAGCTGCTGTCTGATCTGCAGCTCTTCCTGTGTTCATCTGCCTGTTTCTGTACTTGATTCCTGTGATTGACCTGGCTTGCCCTGACCATGCTTGAACGCTACCTGCCCTGACCTCGGCCTGTCTTGGATTCCGCTTACCTCTTGCTCATCTACCTGCTTCAGTATTGCCAACCCCTGCCTGTACCATGACGATTCTCTTGCCTTCTGTCCATGCCTGTACCTGACCGTCCGTTGCAGACCTGGCTCATCTGACTAACGCATCTTGTTACCTATCTGCTCCACATCATACATTACTTACCTGGTCCTTGCTGGTCATCCGCCTGCCACATGTTACCAGTCTATCCTGCATCTGCAATCAGTTACCTGCTAGCCAAGCTACTATCTGCCTGCTGTCTGCCAAGTCCCGGTTCTGCTGCTTCTGCTGCCATCTGCTGTGTTGGTCACCTGATCTGTTCCTGGCGAAGCACCTGCTCTTCATCTGGCCATCTCCTGGACACTCTACAGGCACTCATTGTTTACCATGCTCTCGTGGCCACTGTCTCACCCCACCAAACCAGCTGCTGACAAGGTCTATGCCTGCAATCACACTGGGAAAAAAATTAAAGATCCAGTTCACTTTCAGTCTATTCACATTATTGTCATGCAGGCCCCGATGAAGGAGGTGCTCTTGGACCCCTGAAATGCAATGGATATTATTTTTCTTGTCCCCCTGACTTTTATTGGTATGAAGTTGTATCTGGACCTCTTAGCAGTGGTTTGGTACTTCATATTCAATTTTAGTTACAATACACTACAAGCCAAGGAGACCATGAAGATCCTCCTGGGTATAGAAGCTCCCTGCCCGGGAACCAGATCATTTACATCTACATTGATATTTTAAGATAGCAATACCAGTGGGCTAACCTTATGGGTCCTGGGCTATTTTTCTACTTTCCTCAACTTGATGGGTGTATGGTAAGGATGGACGAACCGATCAGACCGAGCATGAATTCGGGCCGAACATTCGCTGTTCGGAAGTTCTCCGAACAACCAAATTAAAAGGTAGTTTGACCGTTTGTACAGCCCGCCGAACGACCACAACGCACTGCGCCACCGCACAGTGCATTGAAAGCCCTGATTGGCTGAAGCAATGAAAGCTTCAGCCAATCAGGGCACAGAACACTGTCAGAGCCATGAATGGATGACGTCATGATCACTGTATCCAATCATGGCTCATTGCTCCTAATCCCACCCCACACTATAAAAGTATTCTTTCTATAGCGGCCATTTGTAGTGTGATAGCAGCGTGGAGAGAGATAGAACAGGGCTCTGTTCAGTGCTATTAGGCAGTTAGCGTGCTATAGTGTGCTATTCTGATTCTATTGTCAGTAGAATATCAGTTTTGTGTGCATCTAGGAATAGTTCACTGTGAGTGTAGTGCGACCATTCATCTTTACATTAGTGTCAATATAGGGATAGTTCCGTGAGTGTAGTGCCACCATTCATCTTTACATTAGTGTCAATGTAGTGATAGCTCAGTCAGTGTGAGTGTAGTGACCGTTTAACACGACGTTTTACGCCATATAGTTCTGTGTGTTACTGCAAGTTTAACAACATGTATTTCATTGCATTACTGCAAGTTTATCGCCATATATTTCATTGCGTTACTGCAAGTTTAACGCCATATAGTTCTGTTTGTTACTGCAAATTTAACGCCATATAGTTCTGTGTGTTACTGCAAGTTTAACGCTGTACATTTCATTGCGTTTCGGCAAATCTAATGCTGTATATTTAATTGCGTTACTGCAAGTTTACGCCATATAGTTCTGTGCAAAAGGGTGTGTCAGGGGCTACTCCAAATTATTGCCCCACGACAACAAAAAATGTTGTGGACTATCTCAGGCCCAAGCAGGGATTTAAACAAGGTAAATATAAAAAGTATAAATTTATTGAGAGAAGGATGTAGATAAAAAACATTAAGTACAACAATACATAAAATAGTTATTGCATACAGTTACAGATGGTTCAAAAAAGAACAGATAAACCCCACTGGTATATGGGGAGTAAAGAGGTAGGTCCAGATGTAATCCTCTACATGTTTCACGACACAAGTCGCTTCTTCAGGATAAATCGGTCATAAACATCTATAGAAAAATACAGTCTCATAGTTACATAGTTACATAGTTAGATGTTCACAAATAATGAAAACAATAGAAAAATACAAAAATACAAAAATACAGTAAATAAGACAGATTTGGAGTGTTTTAGGCAGGCATAGCTTACCAGTGGAAGCCCATAGGGGGAACCACATGGCACAATTTGAGGCACCCTAAATGGGTAATCGCCCCCACGGTGAACACGGGAGGTACTGGAAGGTGCAATAACTGAAATCAAAAGATATAAGAAATATTCTAATGTGGGTCTATATAGTCTATGGAAAGGAAACAAACACAGAACCAGAGGGGGGGATGGGGGGGGAGGGGGGAGATAGGTGTTGGCAAAGGGGGGAGGGATAGGGGGGAAAGGGATGGGAAGGGGAAAGGAAAACATCAATATAGTTCTGTGCGTTACTGCAATTTTAACGCCATATATTTCATTGTGTTACTGCAAGTTTTAACATCGTGTATTTCATTGTATTAGTGCAAGTTTAACACCTTATATTTCTTTGTGTTACTGCAAGTTTAACGCCATATAGTTCTGTGCGTTACTGCAAGTTTAACGCAGTATATTTTATTGTGTTACTGCAAGTTTGACGCCATATAGTTCTTTGCGTTACTGCAAGTTTTTGCTGTATATTTCACTGCGTTATTGCAAGTTTAACACTATATATCTCATTGCATTACTGCACGTTTAATGCCATATAATTTTGTGCGTTACTGCAAGTTTAACGCCATATATCTCATTGCGTTACTGCAAGTTTAACACCATATAGTTCTGTGTGTTATTGAAGGTTTAACTTCGTATATTTCAGTGCGTTACTTCAATATTATAATGTATCCGTGGAGTCTGTGTTGTAAATACTCAATTAAAGTGCACCAAACACCGCTTTCCATTGTTTAAAGTGCATCCACGTGCACATTTACACATCTTTTGTTAATAAGCATCTTCCACTCCCCCCATCATGTCTGGGAGGACAGCAAGGAGAGGCAGATGTTCCCATGGCACTGTAAGGTGGCCAGCAGCGTATATGTGTCCACAGGCAAAGGTGGATGTGGTCAGTAGGGATGAGCCGAACACCCCCCGGTTCGGTTCGCACCAGAACCTGCGAACGGACCGAAAGTTCACACGAACGTTAGAACCCCATTGACGTCTATGGGACTCGAATGTTCGAAATCAAAAGTGCTCATTTTAAAGGCTAATTTGCATGGTATTGTCCTAAAAAGGGTTTGGGGACCCGGGTCCTACCCCAGGGGACATGTATCAATGCAAAAAAAACTTTTAAAAACTGCCGTTTTTTCGGGAGCAGTGATTTTAATGATGCTTAAAGTAAAAAAAAAAAAAAGTGAAATATTCCTTTAAATATCGTACCTGGGGGGTGTCTATAGTATGCCTGTAAAGTGACGCGTGTTTCCCGTGTTTAGAACAGTCCCTGCACCAAATGTCATTTTTAAAGGAAAAAATCTCATTTAAAACTGCTTGCGGGCTTAATGTAATGTCGGGTCATGGCAATATGGATGAAAATCAGTGAGACAAATGGCATGGGTACCCCCCAGTCCATTACCAGGCCCTTTGGGTCTTGTATGGATATTAAGGGGAACCCTGCACCCAAATTAAAATAAGGAAAGGCCCTATATACTCTGAACAGCAGTATACAGGTGGTGCAAACAAGACAGGGACTGTAGGTTTGTTGTTAAGTAGAATCTCTTTGTAATTTTGAACGGGTACATTTTTAACGTGTTTAGCTCCAGCCAAAAAATCTTTTTTAAGCTTTTTGGAAAACATAGGGAAGGGTTATCACCCCTGTGACATTTGTTTTGCTGTCTTTCCTCCTCTTCAGAAGATTTCACCTCACTTTTTGTCCCAATGAAAATGTTTTTTGAAAATTTGGGGTTTTTTGTGGAACAAGGATTGGAAAGCATCAGTGGAAAGGAGAAATGTTTTCCCCATATTAACTCTTACAGGAGAGAATTTGCCTTCCTAGGGGTAGATTTCATCTCACTTCCTGTTGTCTCCTTCCGTTTGCAAGTAGGAGTCGTTTGTAAGTTAGATGTTTGAAAGTAGGGTCCTGCCCTATATACTCAGCAGAAATTTGGGCCTTAGGTGTTGCTGTGGCCACAACAATGTAAGCCCTCACAGGGCCCTGCTGTGAAATATTAGATCAAGAATTGTAATTACATGCCCCTGTTGAACAGGAGCTGAAAAATTAGGCCTTAGGCACTGGTGCTGGTGCCACAACACTGCAACCCCTCACAGACACTCTAGTTGGAACGCAGGAACGAGCCCTGCTGCAAAGTATTGCATCAAAAATTGTAATTACACGCCCCTGTTAAACAAGGGCTGAAAAATTGGGCCTTAGGCACTGGTGCTGGTGCCACAACACTGCAACCCCTCACAGACACTCTAGTTGGAACGCAGGAACGAGCCCTGCTGCAAAGTATTGCATCAAAAATTGTAATTACACGCCCCTGTTAAACAGGGGCAGAAAAATTGGGCCTTAGGCACTGGTGCTGGTGGCACAACACTGCAACCCCTCACAGACACTCTAGTTGGAACGCAGGAGCGAGCCCTGCTGCAAAGTATTGCATCAAAAATTGTAATTACACGCCCCTGTTAGACAGGGGCAGAAAAATTGGGCCTTAGGCACTGGTGCTGGTGCCACAACACTGCAACCCCTCACAGACACTCTAGTTGGAATGCAGGAACGAGCCCTGCTGCAAAGTATTACATCAAAAATTGTAATTACACGCCCCTGTTAAACAGGGGCTGAAAAATTGTGCCTTAGGCACTGGTGGTGGCGCCCAGAACCAAAAATGTTCTTAAAAGCTATCAGCGTGATGATTGAGGAGGAAGAGGATAATTACTCAGGGATAGTCACTCAGCATCAGCATAGGCAGTCTTTGAAGGGATCTGAGATTTCAAAAAAAATTATTCGGTTACATCAGCATCAGGTGCTTGGTAGCTGGTGGTGATCCAAGACTGATTCATTTTTATGAAGGTCAGTCGATCGACCGAGTCGGTGGACAGACGCACCCTGTGATCGGTTACCACGCCTCCAGCAGCACTGAATGTGCATTCCGAAAGAACGCTGGATGCAGGACAGGCCAGTAGCTCAATTGCATACTGTGCAAGCTCTGGCCAGTGATCCATCCTCAAGACCCAGTAACCCAGAGGATTTTCGGTGGGAAAGGTGTCCAAGTCTGATCTTGCCCCAGGTATTCCTGCACCATGTAAAACAGACGCTGGCGATGGTTGCTGGAACCGATCATACCTTGGGGCTGCGGACCAAAAAATTGTCTGAACGCATCAGTCAGACGGCCACCTTCTCCACCGCTCCTTCTTTGACTGACCGAAGCCTCAGCAACACGTTGTCCAGAAACAGGAGTTTGTAACCTCCCAGTCTCTGGGAACGTGTTGCACAGACCTTTCTGCAAGGCCTCCCGAAGATGTTTTATCCTCTGCTCCCTCTGCGATGGCAAGATAAGGTCCGCAACCTTACCCTTGTAACGTGGATCAAGGAGGGTTGCCAGCCAGTATTGGTCCTTCTCCTTGATACCACGAATACGAGGATCCTTACGCAGGCTTTGCAGGATCAGGGAGGCCATGCAGCGTAGGTTTGCTGAGGCATTCGGCCTGGAGTCCTCTGGGTCACTAAGGACGACATGGTCCGCAGCCACCTCCTCCCAGCCACGTACAAGTCCATGTGTTTCTTGGGACTGATCCCTTAAAGACTGCTGCTGATGCTGAGTGCCAGGCTCCACCTCCATACTGACACAATCTTCCTCCTCCTCCTCCTCCTCGTCCTCTTCCTGTGTGATCGGCGGGCACGCAGGAACACTGTCTGGATAAAGGGGGCCTTGAGAGCTACGGAAGTCCTCCTCTTCCTGCCTCTGTTCTGCCTCAAGTGCCCTGTCTATTATTCCACACAGCGTGTGCTCCAACAGGTGGACAAGGGGGACAGTGTCACTGATGCATGCACTGTCACTGCTCACCATCCTCGTGGCCTCCTCAAATGGTGACAGGACAGTGCATGCATCCCTGATCATGGCCCACTGGCATGGGGAAAAAAAACCAAGCTCCCCTGACCCTGTCCTGGTGCCATAGTCGCACAGGTACTCATTGATGGCCCTCTGCTGCGTGTGCAGCCGCTGCAGCATGGCCAACGTTGAGTTCCACCTGGTGGGCATGTCACAGATTAGGCGGTTCTTGGGCAGGTTAAACTCCTTTTGGAGGTCCGTCAGCCGAGCACTGGCATTATATGACCGGCGGAAATGCACACAGACTTTCCTGGCCTGCCTCAGGACATCCTGTAAGCCCGGATACCTGCCCAAGAACCGCTGCACCACCAAGTTAAGGACGTGAGCCAAACAGGGCACATGGGTCATTTGTCCCTGTCGGAGGGCAGAGAGGAGGTTGGTGCCATTGTCGCAAACCACCATTCCTGCCTTAAGTTGGCGTGGCGTCAACCACCTCTGAACCTGCCCCTGCAGAGCTGACAGAACCTCTGCCCCAGTGTGGCTCCTGTCCCCCAAGCACACCAGCTCAAGCACCGCATGGCATCTTTTGGCCTGCGTACTTGCGTAGCCCCTTGAACGACTACGGAGCACCGCTGGTTCCAAGGAAGAGGCCATGGAGGAAGAAGAAGAGGAGGGGGTGGAGGAGAGAGGTGTGTCACAATCACTAGCATTTTGGAGGCGTGGTGGTGGAACAACCTCCAACACTACTGCACCTTGTCCTGCATCCTTCCCAGCTGCCAGCAGAGTCACCCAATGCGCCGTGAAACTTAGGTAACGTCCCTGTCCATGCCTGCTGGACCATGAGTCAGCGGTAATATGCACCTTACCGCTGACCGCCCTGTCCAGCGAGGCATGGACATTGCCTTCCACATGCCGGTAGAGAGCCGGAATCGCCTTCCGTGAGAAAAAGTGGCGTTTGGGTACCTGCCACTGAGGAACCGCACATTCCACAAACTCACGGAAGGGGGCAGAGTCTACCAACTGAAAAGGCAGCAGTTGAAGTGCTAGCAATTTTGCCAAGCTAGCATTCAACCGCTGGGCATGTGGATGGCTGGGAGCAAACTTCTTTGGCGGTGCAGCAGCTGGGGCAGGGAAATTTGCCTGGTACAATCTGACGTTGGTGTACCAAAAGCAGATTGCCCACAAGTACTTGGCTGTGACACACCTAATTCTACACCTTCATTCCTCTCACTGCAGGTCTCAGAGAGGACTGAAGGTCTAGTGGGGTTGGTAATCTCAGCTGATGAGGAGCAAGGAGAGGTCCTCTTTGTTCTTTGGTGTGCGTCTTTTAGATACGCCAACGAACTGCATGGCAGGTCAACATATGTCTGGTCAAGCATGTGGTACCCAAGCGGGAGATGTTTTGGCCACGTGAGATACGCTTGAGACATATGTTGCAAATAGCAGCGGTGCGATCTGATGCACTCGTCTCAAAAAAGGCCCACACCAAAGAACTTTTTGAATAACGCGCAGAGACTGCAGCGCCCTGCACATGTGGAGCTTTGGGATGTGATGCAGTCAATGTGCTGCCCTTAGGCTGGCCCCTGGAGGGCATCCTGCCTCGTTGGTGATGTGCCGCCTCCTCCTCCTCCTCCTCTCTCCTATCAGGCACCCACGTTGAGTCAGTGACCTCATCATCCCCTCCCTCCTCATCACTGGAGCAAACCTGGCAGTATGCTGCAGCAGGGGGAGCATGACTGCCAGATTGCTGTCCTTCTTGGGCACCCCCTCTGTCCGTGCTCATGTTACTGCCTTCATCGAGCTCAGTATCATCATCAGAGCCTTCAAAACGCTGGGCATCCTCCTGGAGCATGTACCCAACACTGTGGTCAAACAGTTCGAGGGACTCCTCAGGAGGACATGGTGGAGCTAGGGAAGGAGTCACTGATGACATTGAGCCGAGGGAAGAGGCCGCTGCTTTGCCAGACAAAGCACCCTGGACATGGGTGAGAGAGGATGAGGAGGATAAGGACGGCTTGGTCATCCACTCGACCAAGTCTTCCGCATGTTGCGGCTCAACACGGCCAGCTGCCGAAAAAAAGGCCAAGCGTGTCCCATGGCCACGTGCTGATGAGGATGCACTGTCTCCACGACCAGCACTGGACACAGAGCCTGCTTGCCCTCTCTTATTGGCTTGTGACTGTCTGCCTCTCCTTCTTGGCCTTCCAGACATACTAATGGCCTGTAGCTGCACTAAGCTGGGATATATATATATATATATATATATATATATATATATATATATATATATATATATACTGATACTGCAGCTAGCAAAATCAACTGCCTGCCTGTAGTATGAGAACACCACCAACCTTCTACAGGTAGCTTTAGCTGAACACTGTGAGGTGGACGCACCCCACTAACTTGTAGGTTTAGCTGAACACTGTGAGCAGGACGCACTGCACTAACTGTAAATAGTCTAGCTGCCTGACTGTGGTACTAATAGGATCAAAAGAACACCAGCAATTTTCTTCAGGTAACGGTATTTACTGTAACAAGACAAGCCTGCCTGTCAGTAAGAAGATAACAGGAACGGATCTAGCTGAACACTGTGAGCAGGACACACTGCACTAAATGTAAATAGTCTAGCTGCCTGACCGTGGTACTAATAGGATCAAAAGAACACCAGTAATTTTCTTTAGGTAGCTGTAAATACTGTAACAAGACAAGCCTGCCTGTCAGTAGGAAGATAACAGGAACGGATCTAGCTGAACACTGTGAGCAGGACGCACTGCACTAAATGTTAATAGTCTAGATGCCTGACCATGGTACTAATAGGATCAAAAGAACACCAGTAATTTTCTTCAGGTAGCTTTATATACTGTAACAAGACAAGCCTGCCTGTCAGTAGGAAGATAACAGGAACGGATCTAGCTGAACACTGTGAGCAGGACGCACTGCACTAAATGTAAATAGTCTAGCTGCCTGACCGTGGTACTAATAGGATCAAAAGAACACCAGTAATTTTTTTTTAGGTAGCTGTAAATACTGTAACAAGACAAGTGTCAGGAGCCAGGGAGCGTCTCCGCTCGCCGGGCTCCGGTGCGCATGCGCACGGGACGAGCGCTTCGCCGCACACCCGTCCGCGGCCTGATGGTGCAGCGCGCGCGGGTGCATGGCGGTCCCCGTGTGCGCGCCGTAGCCCGTGCGGGTGCCCGGTAGCGCGTCACACCGACGCGCTCGCCGGGCAGGGGGGCTATATCTGACGGCTCCAGCGCCCAGTCGGGTTGCTGGTTTGTCGTCAGCTCTCCCTGTTCCCTGAGCCTGTGTTACCCTGTACTATTGCCTGATCTGTGTACCGAACCTCTGCTGGACTGTTAACCACTACTCTCCCGGATTGCCCCTGTACTATTGCCTGATCTGTGTACCGAACCTCTGCTGGACTGTTAACCACTACTCTCCCGGATTGCCCCTGTACTATTGCCTGATCTGTGTACCGAACCTCTGCTGGACTGTTAACCACTACTCTCCCGGATTGCCCCTGTACTATTGCCTGATCTGTGTACCGAACCCTGGCCTGTTTAACCACTACTCTGCTGGACAATCCTGTCAATAACCTGCCTGATCTGTGTACCAAACCCCTGGCCTGTTTAACTACTACTCTGCTGGACTATCTTGATTATACCTGCCTGATCTGTGCACCGACCCCTGGCCTGCTTAACCACCGCTCTGCTGGATCTTGTGATACCCTGATTATTACCTGCTTGTTCCCTAACCTCTGCTTGTGTTTTCAGCCCTGCTCCCTGCGGATCCCAGGAAACCCGCTTCCAGCTTTTGTACCTACTATCCTACCGGAAGCCCGTGCCTCCGCGTGCCCTCAGCCTTCTGTACCCATTTCGGGGGTCTGGGTGCGCGTGGTCGTAAGGGCAAGCCGCTCTCAGCATCTCGGCCTCGGTGAGTATTTGTCCGTGACAGTACAAACCAGCCAGATGTCCGAGGCCGACAGAGCGTGCTCTCCTCTGGAGATCCTGTGCCAACAAGTATCTACCCTCGCGGACTCCGTACAGAAGTTACAAGAAGGTTATACACAAATTGATAACTGTCTGCAGCAGATCACTGGGTTACTACCTTCCGCAGCCGCAGCTCCTGCACCCAGCAGTGGGGGTTCACTTCCCCAAGCTCCGGCCAACCCCACTGTGGTCATGGCCCTTCCCGAGCCCAGGGTCCCTACACCTGAACGGTTCTCGGGAGACCGCAAGAAGTTTAGGGCTTTTAAAAACGCATGTTCCCTCTACTTCGCTCTACAGCCGAGAACCTTCTCAGAAATCGTCAAGGTGGGGTTTGTGATTTCAAGCTATCCGAAGAACCCCAGGCTTGGGCCCACAGCCTAATGGAACAGAGCAGTCCTGCCCTGAACACTATCGAGGCCTTCTTTGAGAGCATGACCCAGCTCTACGATGACCCGCAACGTATGGCTACAGCCGAAGCTATCTTGCACCATTTGTCCCAAGGAAGAAGACCTATTGAGGACTATACAGTGGAATTCCGTAAGTGGGCGGCCGACACAAACTGGAACGAGCCGGCCCTACGTTATTAATACCGTCAAGGCTTGTCTGAATTACTCAAAGATGAGTTAGCTAGGATGGAGACCCCTGCTTCACTAGAGGAACTCATTCAAGCAGCTACGAAGCTCGATCGGCGTCTTCGGGAGCGGCGCTCAGAACGGTTTCAGCTGCCTCGCCCTGCCTGGGCGTCGCCAAGACCTCACTCCACGGTACCCTCAACCTCATCTTCAGTTACCACTGCATCGGTCCCTGAGGTCGAACCAATGCAGCTCGGCTTGGTCCGAGGTCCGTTAACCTCCGAAGAGAAGCAGCGCAGGCGGCAGTCTAACCTTTGCCTCTATTGCGGAGGAACCGGACACTTCCTACGCAGCTGTCCGATCAGGCCCAGTAAGTTCCCTCAGTCAAACGTATTGAACTTTCCAAACAATAACATTCCCAAAGCTTATGTGATGTTGTTTGTTTCTCTACAGCTTCCGGAAAGGGAGACTCGCCTGCAGGCCATCGTTGATTCCGGAGCCTGCAGTTGTTTCATAGATTCCACCTTGGCACACAGGTTGAAGATCCCTCTACAAACCAAAGAGCAGGATCTACAAATACATTTGGCCGACGGATCCCTTCCTTGCTCTGGTCCCATCACCCAGGAGACCCAACCTATTCCAGTAATCACAGACTCCGGCCACCGGGAGTTCTTACGGCTTGACCTAATTTGTTCACCAATCTTTCCCATCATACTTGGCCTACCATGGTTACAAACTCACGATCCACTAATCAAATGGAGCACCAAGACAGTATCCTTCTCTTCTCAGTATTGCTCTCAGCACTGCCTGCTCCCGGATTCCAAAGTTTGCACCACAATGGTGGCACCACCAGGCAATCTCCAACACGTCCCCTCCGAGTACCTCGAGTTTCAAGAGGTTTTCAGTAAACAAATGGCTGACCGCCTACCACCTCACAGGGCCTACGACTGTCCAATTGACCTTCTTCCTGGATCCGAGATTCCATTTGGCCGGATATTTCCCCTTTCTGAAACCGAGCTGGAGGCTCTAAAGCAGTACATAGACGAAAATCTTGAGAAAGGTTTCATCCGCCCTTCATCCTCACCCGCCGGAGCGGGTATCTTTTTCGTTGGGAAGAAAGATGGTACCCTAAGACCCTGCGTAGATTATCGACAACTTAACAACATCACAATTAAGAACCGGTACCCGTTACCGCTCATTCCCGAGTTATTCCAGAGGTTCCGATCAGCCAAGGTGTTCTCTAAACTTGACCTCCGAGGGGCCTACAATCTCGTCAGGATCAGGGCTGGAGACGAATGGAAGACGGCTTTTAGATCCAGATTCGGTCACTTCGAGTATTTAGTGATGCCATTCGGACTCTGCAACGCTCCAGCCACCTTCCAACATCTAGTGAATGACATATTTCGACGATATCTAGATGACTTCCTTGTGGTATACCTGGACGATATCCTTATCTTCTCCCCTACGCTAGAGATGCACAAGAGGCACGTTAAAACGGTTCTTGCTATTCTTCTACAACACAAGCTATACCTGAAAGCCGAAAAGTGCGAGTTTGAGAAATCAACCATACAATTCCTGGGATTCATACTCTCTACCAATGGGGTTGCAATGGACCCACAGAAGATTCAGGCAATTCAGGAGTGGCCAGCCCCATCTAATAAAAAAGGGGTACAGAGGTTTATAGGATTCGCCAATTTCTATCGGAAATTTATTGTTGGATTCTCGGCCATCGTGGCACCTATTACCCAATTAACTCGGCAACACCGTTCTTTCCAGTGGTCCGCAGCTGCTCAAGAGGCTTTCCTTAAGTTAAAAAAAACTGTTCAGTTCCGCTCCAATCCTCTGCCATCCTGACCCGACTCAACCCTTCGTACTGGAGGTGGACGCATCGGAAATCGCAACTGGAGCAATTCTTTCCCAGAGACAGGGACCAAAGGCCATCCTACACCCAGTAGCTTTCGCTTCTCGGAAACTCAGTCCACCGGAACTCAATTACGACGTGGCTGACAGAGAGCTGCTGGCTATAAAGTTCGCTTTGGAGGAATGGAGGTATCTGCTGGAGGGGGCAGTTCATCCGGTGATGATCTTTACGGATCACAAAAATCTCGAGTACCTCAGAACAGCAAGTCGGTTAAAACCCCGCCAAGCCCGTTGGGCCCTCTTCTTCTCTCGCTTCAATTTCCATATAGCATACAGACCTGGGGCAAAGAACGGGAAGGCTGATGCCCTTTCATGGATGTTTTCCGCAGACTCTCAAATACCAACACCCAGCACGATCCTCTCTCCTCAAAATTTCCTCGGACTAACTCAGGCAGACTTAATATCATCCATCAAATCTTCATCAGGCGCATGTACAGAACCAGCTGTGCATTCCCTGAAAAGATACGAAGATCTTTTCTGGATTAAAGGAAAAATATTTGTACCACAAGTGACTCGGCCCTTAGCCCTTCAGATGTGTCATGATCACAAGATGGCAGGACATTTTGGGAATAAGAAGACGGCTGAACTCCTTTCTCGTTCTTTTTGGTGGCCAGGATGGAGAAGGGATTGTAAAGAATATGTGGCGTCCTGTTCCCTGTGCCAGAGAAACAAGGGCCAAAACACCAAATCCTGGGGTCTGCTCAGACCTTTGCCCATTCCGGAACGACCATGGGTTGATGTGTCCATGGACTTCATCGTTGACCTACCCAGCTCAGAGAATTTTTCCACCATCCTTGTTGTTGTCGACCGCCTTTCCAAAATGGCCCACTTCCTGCCCATGAGGGGTATTCCCTCTGCCGTAGACACGGCCAACATCTTTCTAAAGGAGGTTGTTAGGCTCCATGGGATACCAAGGAGCATCGTGTCGGACAGAGGCGTCCAGTTCACATCCAAATTCTGGAGAGAACTATGCAAGGCTCTGGGTATCAACATTTGTCTTTCTTCAGCTTATCATCCCCAAAGCAATGGCCAGACGGAGAGGACCAATCAGACGCTAGAGCAATACCTCCGCTGCTTCTGCTCGGGTTCTCAGGATGATTGGGCGAGCCTCCTCTCCTACGCTGAATTTGCGTACAATAACTCAATCCATGCCTCCACCAACCAGACTCCTTTCTGGACCAATTGCGGGTTCCATCCCACATCCTTTGCTAACAACATCCCCGAAACGGCAGTCCCTGCAGTCCAGGATAGGATAATTTCGTTACAATCCAACTTTCAGAGAATTCAAGACACACTACGCAAAACCCAGGAGGACTACAAGAAACAGTACGACCGGGGCAGAAAGGCAAACCCAAGATTCGACGTAGGAGACGAGGTCTGGCTGTCCACCGTTAATCTGAGATTACCGCTGCCATCTCGAAAGCTCGGGCCTAAATTCATTGGGCCTTTTCAAGTCAGGAGGATCATCAACCCTGTGGCTGTGGAGTTGACACTTCCCAAGACATATCGGATTCACCCCGTTTTCCATGTGTCACTATTGAAGCCTGTGGTGCCCAGCCCTTTTCCGGGAAGAAGAGAACCCCCTCCTCCGCCAGTCAGAATCGATGGCGAGAATGAATTCGAAGTGGAATCCATTCTTGGTTGCAGAAAGAGGGGCAGACAGTTACAGTACCTGATTCAATGGAAGGGGTATCCCCCCGAAGATAATTCCTGGGAGCCCGCCAGGAATCTGCACGCCCCACAGTTAATTCAAATGTTTCATCAAGATCATCCGGAATTGATGGCCAGCCTTGGCGTCCAGTGTCCGCCCTTAGGAGGGGGGCACTGTCAGGAGCCAGGGAGCGTCTCCGCTCGCCGGGCTCCGGTGCGCATGCGCACGGAACGAGCACTTCGCCGCACACCCATCCGCGGCCTGATGGTGCGGCGCGCGTGGGTGCACGGCGGTCCCCGTGCGCGCGCCGTAGCCCGTGCGGGTGCCCGGTAGCGCGTCACACTGACGCGCTCGCCGGGCAGGGGGGCTATATCTGACGGCTCCAGCGCCCAGTCGGGTTGCTGGTTTGTCGTCAGCTCTCCCTGTTCCCTGAGCCTGTGTTACCCTGTACTATTGCCTGATCTGTGTACCGAACCTCTGCTGGATTGTTAACCACTGCTCTCCCGGATTGCCCCTGTACTATTGCCTGATCTGTGTACCGAACCTCTGCTGGACTGTTGACCACTACTCTCCCGGATTGCCCCTGTACTATTGCCTGATCTGTGTACCGAACCTCTGCTGGACTGTTCACCACTACTCTCCCGGATTGCCCCTGTACTATTGCCTGATCTGTGTACCGAACCCTGGCCTGTTTAACCACTACTCTGCTGGACAATCCTGTCAATAACCTGCCTGATCTGTGTACCAAACCCCTGGCCTGTTTAACTACTACTCTGCTGGACTATCTTGATTATACCTGCCTGATCTGTGCACCGACCCCTGACTTGCTTAACCACTGCTCTGCTGGATCTTGTGATACCCTGATTATTACCTGCTTGTTCCCTAACCTCTGCTTGTGTTTTCAGCCCTGCTCCCTGCGGATCCCAGGACACCCGCTTCCAGCTTTTGTACCTACTATCCTACCGGAAGCTCGTGCCTCCGCGTGCCCTCAGCCTTCTGTACCCATTTCGGGGGTCTGGGTGCGCGTGGTCGTAAGGGCGAGCCGCTCTCGGCATCTCGGCCTCGGTGAGTATTTGTCCGTGACAACAAGCCTGCCTGTCAGTAGGAAGATAACAGGAACGGATCTAGCTGAACACTGTGAGCAGGACGCACTGCACTAAATGTAAATAGTCTAGCTGCCTGACCGTGGTACTAATAGGATCAAAAGAACACCAGTAATTTTCTTCAGGTAGCTTTATATACTGTAACAAGACAAGCCTGCCTGTCAGTAGGAAGATAACAGGAACGGATCTAGCTGAACACTGTGAGCAGGACGCACTGCACTAAATGTAAATAGTCTAGCTGCCTGACCGTGGTACTAATAGGATCAAAAGAACACCAGTAATTTTCTTTAGGTAGCTGTAAATACTGTAACAAGACAAGCCTGCCTGTCAGTAGGAAGATAACAGGAACGGATCTAGCTGAACACTGTGAGCAGGACGCACTGCACTAAATGTAAATAGTCTAGCTGCCTGACCATGGTACTAATAGGATCAAAAGAACACCAGTAATTTTCTTCAGGTAGCTTTATATACTGTAACAAGACAAGCCTGCCTGTCAGTAGGAAGATAACAGGAACGGATCTAGCTGAACACTGTGAGCAGGACGCACTGCACTAAATGTAAATAGTCTAGCTGCCTGACCGTGGTACTAATAGGATCAAAAGAACACCAGTAATTTTCTTTAGGTAGCTGTAAATACTGTAACAAGACAAGCCTGCCTGTCAGTAGGAAGATAACAGGAACGGATCTAGCTGAACACTGTGAGCAGGACGCACTGCACTAAATGTAAATAGTCTAGCTGCCTGACCGTGGTACTAATAGGATCAAAAGAACACCAGTAATTTTCTTTAGGTAGCTGTAAATACTGTAACAAGACAAGCCTGCCTGTCAGTAGGAAGATAACAGGAACGGATCTAGCTGAACACTGTGAGCAGGACGCACTGCACTAAATGTAAATAGTCTAGAAGATAACAGGAACGGATCTAGCTAAACTGAATACAGTGTATATATATATATGCAACACCTGGGATGCATATATATACACAATACACTTTGAGTGCAGCTAACTGACTGACTGTCCTGCCTAATCTAGCTAACTCAAATGAAATGACACTGTCTCTCTCTCTCTCTAAGCACACCGGAACACACTGCACAGGGCCGCCGTGCAGGCGGCCTTATATAGTGTGGGGCGTGTACTAAATCCCCTGAGCCATAATTGGCCAAAGCCTCCTTGGCTTTGGCCAATTACGGCTCTCTGTTCAGGCGGCGCTGTGATTGGCCAAGCATGCGGGTCATAGTGCACGCTTGGCCAATCATCAGCAAGCAATGCACTGCGATGCCGCAGTGAATTATGGGCCGTGACGCGCCACACGAATTTGGCGCGAACGGCCCATATCGTTCGCAATTCAGCGAACGAACGAACAACCGATGTTCGAGTCGAACATGGGTTCGACTCGAACACGAAGCTCATCCCTAGTGGTCAGTCCTCAGGCAGGGCATCATTTCCTCTGTTTAGTGATGTTGCCCATGCTATCCAGCCACAGCATGCAGAGGAGGTGGTGGACTGACTTACTAAACCCTCCTCATCTTCCTTATCCTCTGTCACCCAAGCAAAGACTAGTGCGCAGTCCCCTGCAGCTGACAAAACCTGCCTCCTTGTCCACAGCTATTCCTGCCAAAGCCCCAGCATCAGGCATGGAGGAGTCACCGGAGTTATTTGAACACAGCGTCAGCCACTTGCTCCTTGAGGATGCACAGCAATTGCTCAATTCAGATGTTTGTTCTGACTCTGAGGTTGAGGAAGGCAGGAACATGAGCCTACAGAGAGGTGAGAACAGTGGTACACAATTTGGCAGTCATATTCCCCCAGCCGCAGCGTATTTCCAAGTTGTCTCCAGTGGTAATAAGGATGGAGAAGATGATGAGGTCACTGACTCGACTTGGGTGCCGGATAGAGCAGAGGAGGAAAGTGAGGGTGAGGCACAACCCAAACGAGGCAGCCATCATGGAAGTGTAGAGAGCAGCCACCCTATTCCATCACATTGTGGAGCTGTTATCTCCTGGCCCAATTCCTACAGCTTAGCTGTCTGGGCCTTTTTTAGTATATGTGCAGCCAATCACACTGTTGCTATTTGCAAACTTTGTCTCAAGCGCATCAAGCGTGGCAAAAACACCAACCATTTGGGGACCACATGCATGACAAGGCATTTAACCTCCCACCACTCAGCCCATTGACAAGAGCACCTAAAAGCCACACAAAAGGGCACAAATCTGCCCCTCCTTCTTACTCACCTCAGTATGTCCCTGCTATACCTTATGACCTCTCAGCAGCCTCCACTGACAGGGATGATGGTAGAGCGCAAGGTGTCCCAGGTCCCTACAGCACATCAGTCAGCAGCACACCACCAGCTGTAGACTAAAGCCGGCAAATTTCTCTGCCCCATCTGCTGCAGTGTAAAAAAAAAATACAGTCCCTGCCACCCACATGCCCAGAGTCTAAATGCAAGCTTGTCAAAGCTGCTGGCACTACAACTTCTGCCTTTCCGCCTGGTGGATTCTGCCCCCTTCCATAAATTTGCAGAATGTGCTGTACTGTAATGGCAAGTTCTCAGTCGATATTTCTTTTCACGTAAGGCCATTCCATCTCTCTACCATCATGTGAAAGGCAATGTTGTGGCATCATTGGGCAAGGCAGTCAGCCGCAAAGTCCACATTACTGCTGACACGTGGTCCAGCAAGCATGGGCAGGGATGATATATTTTGTGCACAGCACACTGGGTAACTCTGCTTGCAACTCGGAAGGATGCAGGACAGGGCTCAGTGCTGCAGCTTGTTGTCCCCCCACGTCTCCATACAGCTGGTGATGATGCCAGATACATCATCTCTACCTTCACCTCCTCCTCCTTCATGCCCCCCTCTGCTGAATTGTCCTATAAACCTCAAGTACCCCCTAAGCGTTCAAAGGGCTATTCAATGAGTCAGTCTAAAAGGTGCCATGCAGTGCTTCAACTGGTGTGTCTAGGGAACAGAGGAACTACACCGGAGCAGAGATTCTTGCAGCTCTGCAGGGACAGGCCCAGAGGTGGTTCATGCCACGCCAGCTGGAGCCAGGAATGGTGGTGTGTGATAATGGTACAAACCTCCTGTCCGCCCATAGACAGGGAAAGTTGACACATGTACCATGTCTGGCACATGTCCTCAATTTGGTGGTGCAGCGTTTTCTAAATAGGTACCTAGGGTTGGAAGATCTGCTAAAGCAGACCAGAAGAGTGTGTAGCCATTTTAGGCGGTCATACACAGCCAGTGCTCGGTTGGCTAAAATTCAGCGGGAATTCCACCTGCTTGTAAACCGCCTCATTTTTGACATGCCCACCAGGTGGAACTTGACTTTGGAAATACTGCAGTGGGAGAGGGCCATCAATGAGTACCTGTGTGAGTATAGCACAATGACAGGCTCAGGCCAGCTCGGCTTTTTTTCCCCACGCCACTGGCTGCTCATAAAGGATGCATGCACTGTACTGTCACCATTTTAGGAGGCCACAAGGATGGTGAGCTGTGACAATGCATGCATCAGTGACACAATCCCTGTTGTGTTCCTGCTGGAGCAGACTCTGCGTGGCATCATGGACTGGGATCTCAAGGCAGAGCAGCGGGAGGAAGAGGAGGACTTCCATTCCTCTCAAGGCCCACTTTATGCAGACACCATTATTCCTATGCCAAAGAACTCACAAGAGGAGAGAGAGGAGGAGGATTCTGCCAGTTTCTGAGGCATTGAAGCAGAGGAAGACATACGTCAAACAGTAAGAGATGGTTTTCCATCTGCAGAACGCTTGGGAGTAGTATGTGGCTGGGAGGAGGCAGTTCCAGATACTCAAATCCTCAGTGACCCTGAGGAGTCAGCTTCTCATGCCCCCCACAAATTTGCGGTGCATGGGCTCCCTCATGCTTCAAAGCCTGCGAAAGGACCCAAGAATACATTGCATAAAGGAAAAGGATCACTATTGGTTGGCAACCCTCCTTGACCACCGTTATAAGGGGAAAGTCTCAGAACTCATCCTGTCCTCACAGAGAGTGCAGAAGATGAAATCTCTCAAGGACACCTTAAAGAGAAGTTTATCGAATGCTTTTCCCGACTCTGGTAAGTTACAGTGTGGTAGAAAACGTAGTTTTGAGGCTTCTGTTGGTCAAGAGAGGAGTGGTGGAGAAGGCGGCTGCCTAAGTAATGTATTTCTGAATTTTTTTAGTCCTTGCCACCCAAGGCTGTCAGCTTTCAAATTCCATCGGCAGCGTCTGCATCACATGATGGACGATTATCTAAGGGTGAAAACAGGGATGGAGAGCTTTCCAGTCGACGATCTCTAATCTTCTTCCCCGTGCACTACATTGTGGCCTCATCATACATACTGGCTCCCCAAGCCATTGCTTACAAAATAAAGAAAGCTTGCAGGGAAAATATAATTTTTGGGGTTTTATAAATGCAATTATTGCTGCAGCAGCTTCTATACACAGTACAGATGTGCCACGTTACAGGTGGACTAAGGGGACCCCCCAGGCACTATATTGAAAGGAATATTATTTTTATACTTTCACTTTAAGCATCAATAAATCACTGCTCATTTAAAAATGACGTTTTGTACAGACTTTTTTTTCATTGATACATATCCCCCCAGGGCATTACCCAGACACCCCCCCTCATAAACATTGAATGCCCAATTACTTGCATTTAAGCCTTCAAAAAGGCACTTTTGATTTTTCACGTTCGGGTCCCATGAACTTCAATGGGGTTCGTTATTCGGTTCTGAACTTTCCAGATGTTCGAAAGTTCTAGTGTAAACCAAACAGGGGGTCGTTCGGCCCATCCCTAGTGGGTGGCAGTCTGGAGAAGTGGGCATTCCTAGGCAGGCTACATTTGCATGCAGACCACCCTAGGTAGTGCCCATGTGTGACGCTGAGCCTCCATGAATGAAACAGCTGAAATCCAATAAATGCCAGGAGCGGGCCAGAGACAGTAAGGCTGGGGATGTTGGATGTCCTCTAGCTCGGGAAATGGGGCAGGCTCTTTTGTCTAAAAGTGTCCAGTGTAATTAGACTAAACTTACAGGAGATGAGCTTATACAGATTTGTAAGACTAAGGTAAGCCTAGAGTTCAGCTTTAAGGACCATGCACATAGTTTGAAGGAACTATTTTAGGGCTTGTTCATATTTGCTGTGTTCTCTGAAGAATGAGCCACATTTTGATTGTATCTCCGGTTATAATTTGGATCAAATCAAACAAAGCAGCAAACTTGGAAAACTTGCTAATAGAAAATATCTGATACAGGACTAAATTACAATCCAATCGAAAATATTTAATACGCAGATGACCTGTGCTAGGAAAGAATACTGGAATGAAAAATGATTTCCTATTTTTTTTTAAAGAATAAATAAGCGAAGTAAGGAGAGTTTTAAATCTTTGCCTGGCACTGAGCTTTTAGCACTCACAAATAATATATTGCAGAAATATAGCATGACAAGGAGTTCCCGGCCCCCTCTACACATTTACATTTTCTCTTTTGTGAGCGCTGTGACGTATCTGCTCTGCTGACTGTGGCCAAGCGAGTGTGACAGTCTATTTGGAAAGTGTCAATGCACAAAAATTTGTTGTAGTAGAAGAGAAGTTTTAAATTGTGTACTCAATCTTGCAGGTCATATTGTGTCAGAGCCTCTACAGTCAGATAGAAAATATCTTTCTGTTCCCGCTGCGCCTTCACACCAACGTCTCTGCATTTAGAAGGACAAAATGGAATTTCTCTTTGCAATGTGTTCAGATTGATTGCTTAGTTGGAATTTACCTGGGGTAAGAATATGAAAGATACATGATTTCTTTACACCACTAAGGTATCAGTAGCCGACATACATTATATGTCCAAAAGTTTGATGACCCCTGACCATTGCACTTAACTATATAAAAACAAAGAAACATAGATGAGTGATAGCAGAAAAAAAACAAGTGGTCCATTGAGTCATACAAAAGACCAAGTGGTCCACTGATATTGGCAAGGTGATACAGCCAACAGATAATAAGGCAACACATTGATGATCTCAACCATGTAGTTTATTCCATCAAACTGGCTTCTACAGTCCCTGCACCATAGCCAGGCCTCTCTGGGTGGGGACTGTAAAGAAGCCAGTGCAATAGAATAAATTACACAATTGACATCATCTATGTGCAGCCTCGTTCTCTGTGTTAGTTGTGGGATATTGCACGGGATGGGCTCTTGGAAGCCAGCACCTGGTGCATCAGGGGACTGGAGGGTCACAGACACAAGGTTTGAAGTGACTGTTTGTTTTGATCTACAATGAATGGTCAACAGTGATTGGATACTCCTCCAAATGAGTTCAAGTGTTTCGAGTAAAGGGTACTTGTATGGCTATAGTATACAAAGAAATTGTAAACCATTGTGCACTTCCAACAAGGAATAAGTGTAGTATGGTCTAAACTATGTTTGGTCCAAACCTGGAAATTAGCTGTCATTGTTGGGCCAATTTGCAAAAGGAGAATGCCCCGGGGATTGTATAGGCACGGGAGGTAAACCAGATCATACAAAATGTGTAATATGGTAAAAAAGTACAACATTTATTAGAAATATATATGAGCATAAACTGGATATACAAAATAAGAATACCTATAAAAACAATGATATGTGACATGAATGATAAGCAGCAAAGATTTACTAATATACAGACAAGGTCTAGACAGACAGTCGACCAAAGTGTGTTTATAGTGTACCCGACATGTTTCGGGTACACTGTAAACACACTTTGGTCGACTATTATGTACGTTTGTACACAATTATGACCATTGTGTACATTTGTTGAAGGGTGGGGAATTTCCCACTTGTAGTTGCTTGGTCTAGCAATGACAGCTAACTTCCAAACTTGTGTTTAAACAAAACCTAAACCTGAACCCAAGCTCATTACTACATCCAACCTTGTAAACAATTGGAGGAAGGCCCTCTTCTGGTAACAATCAGCTCGTAATTGGCATTCCAGTTCACCACAAGATTGTTCAGTATGATCGACCTCAAAGCTCTGTGCAGACTACTTCAGTTCCTCCACACCACTGAGTTGGAATGCCAGTTGCGAGCCAGGTCTTCTCCAGTATCAGCACCTGACCTCACCAATGCTCTTTTGAAATTATTTGTACATAATTTAATTTCCCTTAAATATATAGAGCTTCCGTTATTTCTTGTGGTGCTGTATAGTGTAATCGATTTAATAATGGGGGGGTTTATACAGGCATAACAGTACATAATAATTGTAAAGGCAAGTTCATAGAGTTGTGATATAAAACAAACTAATAACATGGATTAAAGGGAGGGAGGGTCCTTTCCAAGCCATAAGGGCTGGGAACTGGTGGTAAGGCAGCCAGTGCTTTAGTTATTGGAGAATGAATCAGCGCAAGATATATGACGTGCATTTCAAGGATTTAAATTGTAACTGAACCGAACAACAAAAATGTAATCTATTGCAGCTTACTAACCCTTGGATGTGGTGGCTGAAATTATATTATTTTTTAGAGGATACGAACATTCCTTAATTGTACATTAATGGGCACAGGATGAATTATTTAGGTGCTTCGGGTTAGTCTGCTGCCTTCAGCCGATTCCACACTGGTTAAACTTACAGTAGCTGTGACAGCAGCTCAATATAACTTTTCCAACTCCCAGACTGCCTCAGTTTTTTGTTAGTGTCTTAGGACAATGGACATCTTCTTTTATCAGAGAGAAGCAAGCTATTTCTTTCTCTTTTCTACTTTTGATCAAGATATTTTTTTTTTTTTCAAGAAAGAATATTGAGTTGCTACAGAGCCACTGGGGCTCAACCAGTACTGAGCATAGCCTTGGGGGCCATATCCGCACCCTGCTTTGAGGAAGTCAAATTTCTTCATCAGCTTAGGCCAATATGTATTCTTCTACATATTTTTGGTAAAAAAAAAAATTAATTGGTTTGCGCAAAAGTTATAGTGTTTACAAAATAGGGGATAGATTTAAGACATTTTTATTATTATTTTTTTTTTTTTTACTAGCAATGGCAGTGTTCTGTGATTTTTATCAGGATTGTGGCAGACAGATCGGACACTTTTGACACTTTTTTGGGACCATTGACATTTATACAGCGATCAGTGCTATAGAAATGCACTATTTACTGTGTAAATGTCACTGGCAGGGAAGGGGTTAACACTAGGTGGTCGATCAAGGAGTTAAATGTGTTCCCTAGGGAGGTGTTTCTAACTGTGGGGTGATGAGACTGACTGGAGAAGGAGAGAGATCGCTGTTCCTAATCACTAGGAACAGCAGATCTCTCTCTTCTCCCCTGTCAGAATGGGGATATATTTGTTTACATTGACAGATCCCCATTCTGGCTCTCTTTCCCGTGATCGCGAGTGGCCGGAGGACATCGCGGCCGCTGGCCACGTGCATTGGGCCCCCCCACCACCGTGCACGCCTGCTATGGCTCCTAAAGAAGCCGACGTGCACCTATGGCGATTTGCGATGAACAAGACGATCTGTCGCAGTATAACGACGACGGTTGGTCGGCAAGTGGTTAACTTGACTGTCAAATTCCTACTTGATGCAACATGCACGCTTGAGCAAGTCCTTGTGGGAAGGATGGACGGTTGCTCTTCAGGACACTAGCCAGTATTCCCTTTCTGCTGTACCCAGTAGCTGACTCTCCCATAGTTGCCAACAGTCACGGATTAGCCAGTACAGTCACGGAAATTTGACATCTGTCCCGGGCCTAACCTTGTTCCAGGCTGCGTCCCGAAAATTGATGCAGATCACGGACAATCATAGTCGGTGCCATGGAGGCACTCAGGAATAAGATAAGCTGTGCTGTCAGGTGGGGGAGACAGGAAAAACCCAAGGACAGAGATCCCTCCCCCTAGCAGCTGACAAGGCTCCCTCACAGGTGGCTCCACTCGGACTGAACATCCCCATAGGGTGGGGCCAGTGTGGCTTGAAGTTTGATTGAGCAGGATTCGGAGAGTGGGTGTGTTTGGACCGCCTTCTGCTGAGGCACATGTGAGGCTGTTTGTGATCAACACAGAGATGGAGGTAAGCGCCTACTCAGTGCTATAAAAGAACAAAAAGTCTCTGCAAATGCCGCTATTTTTTCTTTTATCCAGCAGTCTGTATTGTGAGAATTGCTGCCGCTATGCCACAATATAACACAATTGTATACCTACTGTATGTGCCAAAATTGGCACAAATGAGTCTGTTCAAGGGCACATTTTAAATTGTGAAGCACTGCTACGTCTGCTGAGGACTATTTTATGCATTTGCTCCACTCCATCTTATGCACCCAAACATCTTTGAACCTTTGGGAATTATCTGTGTGAACAGAGTGGGGTATAAGTATTGTCAGATATAAAGAAAACAGAAAGCAACTGTACAGACAGTGATATTTGCAAGCTAACATATTTGGGTTTAAAACTACACTGGCCTGGCCAATTTCTCACAGGCAGGACAGTGCTACATGTCAGCTAACAGTACTCTTTTACTTTACTTACCATCTGTTAGATAGAAGTAAAAAAGTGCTTTTTGCTTACTTTTATTAACCTTTTTTCTCCTGTTTTCATGTAGCACTGCCCTGACTGTGAGAAATTGGCCAGGCCAGTGCAGTTTTAAACCCAATTTCTAATAGTCACTGCTTGCTGACACCATCAATAAGGCCCCTTTTACACTGCGGCAGTGGCGGCTGGTGTTTTTTGTTTGGGGGGGGGCGGCAAACAACCACCCCCCGCAACACCTCAAACACCCCCCCACCCTTCGCTCTCTGCCAGTCCACTGGGACTTACCCCATCTAGGCGCCAGGCACATCGGCCAGCAGTGGGGATCAGGCATCGGTGGGCACATCGGCCAGGGGTGGGGATCAGGCATCGGTGAGCACATCGGCCATCGGCTGCGATTGGTCAATCGGTGGGCACATCGCCAGTGGTGGGGTTCGGGGCATCGGCGGGCACAATGGCCAGTGGCGGGGATCAGGCAGTGGCTCCTGTGTCTTCTCCTCCTTGCTTCCGCCGTGCGTCTCCTCCCCTCATCCTACGTGTCCAATAGGATCGCCTGTCCTTTCAGCCAATCAGGTGATGGGTATCAGACCCGCCTCCCGATTAGCCAGGAGGAGGATCAGTGTTGCAACAGCGAATATTCATTCACTGTTGTAACACCTGGGTGGGCTCATGACGCAATGCTCTGCGCCACGAGCCCACCCTATTTTGAAGCCTCTTAGAGCATCTGACTCTAATCAGGTACTTCAAAAGAACACCCCCGCCGCTGAAATTCATGCGCCCCGCATCCTGAAAGGGGCCAGATGCATGAATAGGGGGTGGTGACCATAGACTGGATAGAACATGAGGGTGGCGGCCGTGAATAGAGGGGGCGGTGCTCGGACGCCCTTAATGGACGAGCCACCACTGCACTGCGGGTCCAATCAAGTATACCTGTCAGTTTTTCAGTCAGACCTGATCGGAAGATCCATGCATTCTTATGGACAGGCAGATGTAAACGTACTTGTGTCAGTTTACATCCACATAACTCCAATCTGGTGCGCTGCAGAAAAATGAAAAAACAGAAGGGGGTCCATTCTCTTCTTTTTAGGAAGATTGGATCAAAGTGCAGTTTGGTGTAACCAGACAGTGCAGTCTGTTTACTTCCAGCTGCCCAAAGAGCAAAGTGGGCCCTGTCCGTGTCTGCTCTGTAGAAACTGAATGGACAGGGATATGTCATCCACCCGCTGTGCTCTGATCAGCAGGGAATCTGTGAGCACAGAATCCACACCATGTGAAAGGGGCCTTACGTTTGCTAATCATGCCTGTTCCTAAAAAGGAGAAGTACAGCCGAAACTCGTTTGGCTGTACTTCTCCTGTGGATCACAGGAGTTCAGCTCGTTCTGCATCTAAGTAATCTCAAACTTTAACCACACCCCCTTTAAGCAACACGCAATTTGTAGCGTTCTTTACACCATGCAATTTCCAAAACTGCCTGGATACAGATGAGTCAACACAGATACAGTAGCACTTGTAAAACACACAGGACTCCCTAGCTGAACCACTGTAGCCTTCCTGTTAGGCAGGAACGCTGCTATAGTTTACCTCCAGTCTCCTGTTAAGCAGAAGACCACACTATTCTAACTATATACATCCTAGCAACCTACCTAGGAGGGTTCTACATAGTTTGACAGATCATAAGTGCAGGGGCAATGGTCCTATGGGCCAAGTTGCCAGCTAAGGATTCACTAACAGTTTTAGGGGAGCTTGTAATGAACCATCTAAGAGACCTGACACAAATAACCTTTATTACTGTCCTGAGCCTGGGTTTCATTACTCCTCTGAGACCTCATTAACCCTTTAGGGATGGATCCCTCCCTCCTCTTTCTTATCCAGGGAGGAATTTTTGACAACTAAGCCTGTGTTTATAGGAAACATTTCATCCATTGGGGGGCAATGGTTTCAATCTTGCATTCATGCCCTCTCCTCCAGAGTCCCATCTCTGATTTCTCCATGGCTTCAGCTGCTGCTGGGGTGGAGAATGAAGAGAAATGTATTTTTTCTGTGTTCAATGATCTGGTACACTGAGACAGCATGCACGTGCCTTGATATGCATCAGCTACACCTAAGGGCACTAGCCTGGGAAGTCCCTAGTCCCCAACCATATCCTATTCATTCACTTTTGTAACCTGTTTTGTATAGCATTTGGCCTAATCTTGAATAGATCCTAACTCTCCCCAAGCAATTCTGCTTAGCAATGTCCTGTTGAAGAGGGGTGCCTTAAAAAAGTGGGATGTCTCCATAGTGGATCCAGCTATTTTTGTCTTAACAAGATTTTGACTGTCCTTGTAGAGGACATCCAGGTGTGTAAAGACCCTGTGCATAAAAGACTAGAAGCACTGTCCAAGGCTTTACTCACCCTTGTAGGCCCTGCCCTACAGCATGACATAGCAGCGATATCTGTCTGCCAGACCTTGAATGTTTGGTCCAAGGATATGTCGCAGGTCTTGGGTCTATCCTGACAGATACTTCTATCTGTCAACAACTGGAGGTCATGGCTAATGTCATGGCCTGTACTCAACTGCCTTAATGGGTTTGTGGATCTTATTTGCTTGATATCCAGATTGAGTCCTCTGCACATGCAGAGGTCCCTTTGGCTCAAATGTTGGTTTGTGGAGCATCAGTGAAAGAAATGTCATTTGCATATGCCTTTTGAAGGGAAATGCCTCTTTGGCAAATACCTGTACAATTTTTTTTAAGGATGTCACTGGGGGAAAGTGCACTCCTTTGCCTCAACAATAAAAGACTAGCCTCACACTGGTAAACCCTCTATCTCAGAGGCTTAGAAGAGTTTCTTTCATTTTTCTCCAGCCACCATAAGTCCTGCACAGTCCTGTCCTCTAAGCCCAAGAATAAGTCCTTCTCAAAATTAGGGGGTGCCCCATTTCCCCACTTCCCAGAGGAAGAAGGGGGGGGTGTGACTGTTGGCCTATGCGGCCATTTCATTCCAGGACATTTCAGAAGTGCGTGTCCAGAACCTTTTGTCCAGAAGCTACAAGCTAGAATTTTGTTCTCTGCCTCCACCACGCTTCATATTGTCCAACTTGCTAACCTTCCTGAAAAGATTAATAGACTTTCACACAGCTGAAGTCATAGTTATTGTCCCAGAAAAGGAGGGATTTCAAGGTTTCTATTCCAGTGTGCTTTAGACATGTGCACACTGAAATATTTCGTTTCGGAATTTAGTTTTCGTCCGAAAAATAAATTTATTTAGCTACTCCCGAAATTCGTTTTTATTTATTTTGTTTTTCGTTAAAAATTGCATTCGTCCGAAAATACAAATTAAGGTCGAATTTGTCATTGAAGGCTTATGGCGTCTGTGGAATGTTCAAAGAAGATTCGACGGAGCAGCTAAACTGTACAACGCCGTATAGTTTACCTGCTCCGTCGAATCTTCTTAGAACTTTCAACAGACACCATAAGCCAAAGTACGTGTGTACTTAGTTCTAGCTATTTTACTGCTCCTCCTCTTTGGTTACAATCAGCCAATAACATTCTTCGTCATCATTATTTTTATTTATCTTTTCTCCCCTACGTCAAATCTTTTCTCTCTATGTCGAATCTTTTCTCTCTATGTAGAATAATCTTGGACTAATAGTTAAGGTTAGGCACATTCGACCACAGGTTTGATGGACACAGATTGTTATTGTCATCATAATGTCGAATCTCCTATCTATATCAAACTGTTGTAGCAACGAAAACGAAAATAAAGCATTTGTTTATGTCGGATCTTTCGTTTTTCGGATTCTGCACTTTCGTTATCGTTTGTTAAAACGATAACGAAAATACCTGAAATTCGGACAAAAACTAATGCACATGTCTAGTGTGCTTACCTTTCACAAAGCAAAAGAGGTTATCCACCCTGAAGGTACTTAACACCTTCCTCCATGTATAAACATTCCACATGGAATCCATCAGTTTAGTTATTGATTCTGGAAGACCTCCTAGCCTCATCATATCAACACTACTTGCATTCTGCTGAAGGCACTCAAAATTACTAATTTGTTGTCCTTTCCTTTGGTCTGTTCACTGCACCTTGGGTCTGGCCCATTGTGTGGTATAAATACCTCCCTCACCTATTAAGCCTTGCTGGGTCAAACACTAGGAAGATCCAGGCAGGGCTATGTTTGCAAGCACCTAGGTCAATAAAAAAATAGCTGCTTCCTTTCAAATACTGCTGATTTGGTGATCAAGGAGAAGCTCTAATGTGGCAATGGCACCCAACAGTTGCCTGAAGGGGATTGGGAGTGGTGCCAGATTTACTATTATTCTATTATTGTTCTTTTAGTAGACCTAAATGTTTGGAAATTTTAGCAATTATATATACAGTATATATATATATATATATATTTCTGTATACTATATGCAGGTGGCGGAGCTAGACTATATTGCGCTACTTGCACTCCCTCTCCCAAAAACATTAATAAAGCTTCAAAATTTTCAGAAACAGTAGAAATATATGCAGGGCTGCTTTTCACCTCCCTGGCAGTAAAAAGTGGGGTAGGGTGATCTGTCAATCTGTCACAGTGTTTTGTTTTTTTTATAATGCCACATTTTTATTATTTGACTGTGTGCCATTATAAAAAAACAATATTACCATGATGATACCAACTACTGATAAATTTCTTAACATATCGTCAAATGCAGCCAGTTCAGGGATGCTTTCTCATCTCCTTGCCAACGTTAGTTCTGTGTGGAGACTGACTGGAGAGCTGGGATGAAGTGATGTTGCGTGCAGCATGGCTTGCTCGGCACCTCATTGGCTGGATACCTCTTCTTCACGGATTGGCTTCGTCTCCAGCTAACATCATCCGATCCTGCATTGGTATGTGGAACATCTATGCAGTGTGCGGTGGACTGTGTGGGGAAGCCAGAGGAGTGTTAGGAAGCTGGCAGAGAGTAGGGAAACCAGCGGCCATGGCTGCTCCCTGGGCAGCAGTGTGCCCTAGTGCCTAGTTCGCCTAGCAGTAGTGCCTGCCCTGACTATATGTACTATAAGTAAAAGCTGCTGAGTAGCCCAGTGTGTAGGGTTGCCACCTTTTCTTCAAGCCAAACCCGAACACTTTAGCAGTGCACAACAGTTTTTTTGTAGTATGCACCAATGTTTCCCAACCTTTTTCAGTCGAGGCACCAGTGGCAGCACGTCCATTGAGGGCGCACAGGCCCGGCCCCCCAAATCCATGTGTCCGGCCCCCTGATCTACATATCAGTGGTGCCGGACCATGGATTCCAATGTGATGGGGTGTTTTTTTGAAGCACCTGATTAGAGCCAGAGGCTCTAATAGGCTTCAAAGAAGGGTAGGCATTGCGCTCCGAGCCCACCCAGTTGTGTGACCATAGTGAATTAATTTTCGCTATTATCACACTAAAGTTCCTCCCCGTCAATCAGGAGGCAGGTCTGTGAGACCTGTTTCCCGATTGTCCAAAGTGTCAGGCGATCCTATTGGATGCCTAGCGCTTTGACGGAAGACACACGGCGTAGGAAACTGGTGGGGTGGACACCGGAGCTGCCGCGGCTGCTTCCCGCACTCCAGGAGAGGACACCACAGCCCCGCCACACCAGCGGGTAAGTGCCAGGCCGGACCGCCCACGGAGGGTGCAGTTCAACGCTGCCGGGAAGGGGGGTGTTGCTTGTTTGCCCCCCCAAAGAAGCCGCCAGCCGCTGCTAGGCAGGAGTTGAGCAGGTGACATGACACCACCTCACCACCTGTACAAAATCCTCACTAAACTGGTCCATCGTAGGATCGCTTGTCAGAGGCATGTGAACACACCCCAAGGTTGTGATGGGGATGTCTGGTTCATTAGACTGGTCAACAGAATTGCAAATTCTTTGGCCATTTAAACAATTAACATTTTATATATATATATATATATATATATATATATATATATATATATATATATATATATATATATATATATATATATATATATACACATACTATATTGTCAAAAATATTGGGGCGCCTGCCTTTATACACACATGAACTGTAATGGCATCCCAGTCTTAGTCCGTAGGGTTCAATATTGAGTTGGCCCACCCTTTGCAGCTATAACAGCTTCAAATCTTCTGGGAAGGCTGCCCACAAGGTTTAGCAGTGTGTCTATGGGAATGTTTGACCATTCTTTCAGAAGCGCAATTGTGAGGTCAGGTACTGATGTAGATGAGAAGGCCTGGCTCACAGTCTCCGCTCAAATTCATCCCAAAGGTGTTCTATCGGGTTGAAATCAGGACTCTGTGCAGAGCAGTCAAGTTCCTCCACCCCAAACTCGCTCATCCATATCTTTATGGACCTTTCTTTGTGCGCAGTCATGTTGGAACAGGAAGGGGCCATCCCCAAACTGTTCCCACAAAGTTGGGAGCATGAAATTGTCCAAAATGTCTTGGTATGCTGACGCCTTAAGAGTTCCCTTCACTGGAACTAAGGGGCCAAGCACAACCCCTGAACAACCCCCACACCATGATCCCCGCCCAACAAAAGATTTGGACAAGTGCACAAAGCAAAGTCCATAAAGACATGGATGAGCGAGTTTAGGGTGGACCCGATAGAACACCCTTGAGATGAATTAAAGTGGAGACTGTGAGCCAGGCCTTCTCGTCCAACATCAGCACCTGACCTCACAAATGCGCTTCCGGAAGAATGGTCAAACATTCCCATAGACACACTCCTAAACCTTGTGGACGGCCTTCCCAGAAGAGTTGAAGCTGTTATATCTGCAAAGGGTGGGCCAACTCAATATTGAACGCTATGGACAAAGACTGGGATGCCATTACAGTTCATGAGCGTGTAAAGGCTGGCGTCCCAATACTTTTGAAAATGTAGTGTATATATTCAGCTGTTTGCCTAGTGTTCCAATCATAAGGTTAATCTCTTTGCACCTGCCCAACAGTCTTCTGCTATAGTACAGACTAGCAATCTTTTTTTCTCTTTGTAATGTTAAAAACCTTATGGATTAAAAAGTCATCTGTGCCTCTGGGCGCTTAGACCTCTATTTAACACAAATAAACACCATCCTTGCCTATCTTTTATTTTAGATTTAGTGGGTCTTTATAAAAGTTGAAATCATTTTCACCTTTATAATACTCCCAATAAAATCACGGTCATCCATCAGCGCTCAACTTGCATGCACCCCTCTCCGGTAAATCCTCTCGGTTGTTCACTTTGGAATATAAATTCAGTGTTTGCCCAGGCATCTTGTAAAATGAAACTGCATTGTCTCTGCCCGGGTAGTATCTCTGTGTCTGTACATAGGTTATAGACTCTACCTATTTCATCTTCTCATAAATTCAGCCATGTGTGCAGCCGGCATCAAACATGTCAAAAAAAAAAAAAAAAAGCACCTATTCCAGCGCTTTCCGACCTGTCAGCTTCTGCCGTTCACCCTCCCGGACAAACTCAATCTGCAGAAAGCAACAAAGGAAAATGCGACAGCTCCTCTCCGCTATTTCTTTCACTCATTATCCTTGGAAAAAAAATCATGAAAAGTGCCTGCAGCTCTGACGAGCTAAGATTTGCCGCCAACTAAAATCCCATCAAACAAAATGATGGATTTATAATTAATGATTATTTTTAGAATAATGCCCCGTACACACGATCGGACTTTCCGTCAACAAAACCGGGTAACTTTGTCCGAAGGATGTTGGCTCAAACTTGTCTTGCATACACACGGTCACACAAATGTTGGCCAACAATTATGAACATAGTGACGTACTACGTGGTTTTTCAGCTCTTTAGCGCCACCCTTTGGGCTCCTTCTGCTAATTTCATGTTAGTAGAAGTTTGGTGAGTGTTGATTCGTGCTTTTCTTTTTGTGTTTTCATTTCGTGCTTTTCAGTTTGTTTCTGAACGGCCGTTCGTCAACCAGACATGTTGCTTAATCGGAGGAGATAACGTGTTATTTATTATTGGCCTTGGAGTTATTGCTTTGACATTATTTTTTTGGTTCAATAATGATTTATTTTGGTATATTTTCTATATTTTTGGATGCATAGAATGCACTTTTTGGTTCAGTTCTATTGGCAGATAGCATGTCTAATTTTATTTGTTTTGTTTAATGCACAAATAAAAATAAAAAAAACATAATAATATTATTCTTGATATCACTAGAAAAAAAAAAGCCTTTGAAAATTTGTTTGCAATAACTCCATCAGTATCACCAGTAAAGCAGCTTCATTATTATCCCATTAAAGAAGAAGAGAATTGTGCGCTGCATTTGGAGATTTCATAATTTGCCGCGTCACGAATGTTAATTCTCCATTACGAACGCTACTTTACAAGACTGACCTGCTTCCGAGCATGCGTGTTTGTACTTTGGACTTTTGTCCGACAGACTTATGTACACACGCTGGGAAAATCCGACACACATTTGTTGGCGGAAAATCTGAGAGCATGCTAGCCAACATTTGTTGGCGGAAAGTCCGACAACAATTGTCCGATGGAGCATACTGTACACATGGTCGGACTTTCCGCCAACAAGCTCACATCCAACATTTCCCGTCGGAAAATCCGATCGTACACGGTATTACAGTATATTTCATTAGAGTGTGTGTGATAATGTGTAGCGCTAAAAGCAGTAAGCCCTAGAAATAAACCTAGGGAAAGGTGCACATACACCTCTAGGATTGTGTAAACATTATCATAGTGATAAAACCAAAATAACCAAAATATATGAAAAAAAGGGAATTCAAACAAATTCCAAATAAAAGTTCAAAACTAAACCAAACAACGTAAATAAGATATTACTATAACAGCCGAATCAACTGAATGCAGGCATATGAGGTCATATCTAAAGTGCACATGTATATACATCAATGTTCAGATAAACAGAAACAAAATGTGATAAAGTCCAAACAAACGGGATTTCAGGGAATAATCCACAAGGGGAATCTTTAGTAGAGTGAAAGATGCTAATATATCTCAAAAGGTTGCAGATGATGATATTCACATATTCAAAATCAGACGGCACCCAGAACTGTGCTTCCACTACCCAGGGGAGGGGTAGGTACTCTTACCATGAGTTGTGGATCCACACACCAGCGGCGGTGAGTCCTACAGGCAAGGATGCAAACATGAATTGCAGATTACGATCTCCTTAGATGGCTGAGATGAAGGCACACTCCAGCACTTTTGCAGCAGTCAACGGATACTGGAACCAGGACTTCAACCGAGATCTCCTAATGTTCTGCATCTTCCACAAATAGCTCACCAATCAATGGTGGGAGCAGTGATCATAGAAGAAAAATGAGAGAAGACTTCCACGTAGCATAGATCAAAAATGTAGGGTTTTAATGTACAAACATTGTGGCAGATGCGTACAATAAAAAAGTAATCACATAAAATATATAAAAATGCGCAGTGTGTAGAGATTTAGCAAGCATTAAACTGACGCGTTTCGTTCTACAGGACTTCCACTGGGGCATAAACTTGCTGGCTACCACTGCGCTATATATACAAGAATACATAAATCAATTCATTCAATAAGCCACCATTGACTGGACTTAATTGGAATGCCTGTTGGTGGGCGGCGTGCGTCTCTCACCTCACATTCACCCACCAATCACGGGAGTACTGCGTGGGGAGCACGCCGTACACGTCACCAATTCACGCTACAACTCTATTAGTCATCGCGATATTATGGCGGGCGACCAAGCCTCGATATGATTGCGGTCACATGATTCATGGCTCGCAAAACAGGATGTAGTATGGGTACCTTCATCGCAACGTGAGGACTCAGTCAACAAAGCCACACCCATCGACGTCAAGATCTCCAAATTGGATCAGCGTCTAGGGGAGCCCACGTCACTCAATAGTCATCAGAGCTCAGTTTACACCCCTCCTATATGCCGGGGGAGCCGCATCTCATATAATCCCTCATATAAGGCTGATTGTTCACCAGAGCAGGGCTTGACAAATTTGCTTGGAATCTAGGAGCCAGCTAAAAAAGTTAGGAGCCAGGTTTTTTTTTTTTTTTTAAACGACCGACAGCTTTATTTTCAATATAAAAATTAACCAATCTTAAATTTACACAGACGACTAGAACGAATGTGACTGGTTTTATTTCCTGCCATGCAGGGACACAAGACCACCATATTCCCGCTAAGGATCCAATCAGGTCCGCCTGAAAAACTGACAGGCGAACCTGATCAGACAGCGCGTGTGAAAGGGGCCAAGCAGGGAGATGACAAATAATAAATTCATTTTAATTAACCACTTCCTTCCCGCAGGACGACTATATACGTCCTGTCTTTGAAGAGAAATACCGTTGCTATGGTAGCAGCTAGCTACCATAACCCTGGTATCTTCTTCTAGAGCCGGCGGTTCTCTTTCAGATAAAAGTGGTCTCTGCAGCAGATTCGCAGCGAGATCACTTTTATCGGCGGCAGGAGAGGGCCCCCCCTACCGCCGCGCTCTGGTGCCCTTCACCGCTTACCGTGGCCATCGGTAACGGCGGAGGCGATCCGGATCTGTCCCTGGCCTGACATGGAGACGAGTGAGAGGAAGATGGAGCCCCCCCCCCCCCCCGCCCATCTCCAAGTCATTGCAGGGCGGAAGCGACGTCAAATCGTCACTTCCACCCATAGCTCTTTAAGGGACATTTTATTATTTTTTTTTCAAATGACAATTTTTTTTTTTTTTTTATGCATTTTAGTGTAAATATGAGATCTGAGGTCTTTTTGACCCCAGATCTCACATTTAAGAGGTCCTGTCATGCTTTTTTTCTATTACAAGGGATTTTTACATTCCTTGTAATAGGAATAAAAGTGACTTTTTTTTTTTTTTAAAAGAACAGTGAAAAAATAAAAGTTAAAATAAATAAGAAATTTTTTTTTTTAAATGTGCCCCATCCCTTGTAATAGAAATAAAAAAGTGACACCATTTTTTTTTTTTTTTAAACAGTGTAAAAATAAAAAATAAAAGGTAAAATATATAAGAAAAAAAATAATTTTTTTAAACGCGCCCCGTCCCGCTGAGCTCGCTTGCAGAAGCGAACGCATATGTGAGTAGCGCCCTCATATGAAAGCGGTGTTCAAACCACACGTGAGGTATCGCCACGATCGTTAAAGCGAGAGCAATAATTCTAGTCCTAGACCTCCTCTGTAACTTAAAACATGCAACCTGTAGAATTTTTTAAACGTCGCCTATGGAGATTTTAAAGGGTAAAAGTTTGTCGCCATTCCATGAGCGGACGAAATTTTGAAGCGTGACAAGTATTTTTTCCCAAAAAAGTGCGCTTGTAAGTCCGCTGCGCAAATACGGTGTGACAGAAAGTATTGCAATGACCGCCATTTTATTCTCTAGGGTGTTAGAATAAAAAATATATATAATGTTTGGGGGTTCTAAGTAAAGGGAAGGAGATGAGCGGGCAGTGAAAACAGGTAGGGAAAACTCCATTAGCATTGATGGATGTCTTGTCATACCAACGGCCACCACCAGAGGGCGCCTGATTGCAGAAAGAACCATAGGACTGCAGTAGGCCGCAAAGCCGCGGCCTCAATTACCGGCGCGGCCCATCGCGATCGCGCCGGGAGGGGGGGGTGTCGAACGGACACAGGATACCCCAGCTGTGCCACCCCAGGCGCCAGGTCGCTAATTCTAGTCGCAAATGCGACCTGGCGCCCAGGGTTTGTCGAACCCTGCACCAGAGTAATATAATATATATGCCGGGGGAGTCGCAACCTTTTCGGTGAGGGTGAATGAACACATTGCGAGCATTAAAAAAGGCTGCATTAACCATAGTGTACCTAGACACTACCTTCATCATCACAATAAAAATCCACTAGGCACAAAGTTCCAGATCATAGATAAATATATCCCCCATTGGAGGGGTGATTCCTGTCTAAGAGGGGTCTCATGCCTTGAGGCATTCTGGATTCACCAATTAAAATCATAATCGCCCTACAGGATGAATATAGACTGGGACATTAATGCTTTTGTCAATCAAGCTTAAAATTCACGTTATCATATATTAGTCGTTCTCTGTTCTTCTTTTGGGTATTTTACAACCTATGTGTACATTCGTATTTTACATACACATCAAAGATTTTAGCTGCTTATATGATGGAGTCTAATGTTTGATGTATCTCATATGATTTACAATTATGCAATTTGCATTTATGTACTTTTAGTGACATCTAAATTTTGCAATTGCTGTTTCTGGATTTCACATATTTGAAAATATTGATGTTAGGTGGGGGCCATCTTTGTTTTATATTACTCTGGTGAACAATCAGCCTTATATGAGGGATTATATGAGATGCGGCTCCCTTGGCATATAGGAGGGGTGTAAACTGAGCACTGATGACTATTGAGTGACGTGGGCTCCCCTAGACGCTGATCCAATTTGGAGATCTTGATGTTGATTGGTGTGGCTTTGTTGACTGAGTCATCACGTTGCGATGAAGGTACCCATACTACATCCTGGGCTGCGAGCCATGAATCATGTGACCACGATCATATTGAGGCTTGGTCGTCCGCTGTAATATCGCAATGACTAATAGGTTTGCAGCGTGGGTTGGTGACGTGTACGGGGTGCTCCCCACACAGTACTCCCGCGATTGGTGGGTATTTGAACGCGAGGCGAGAGAAGCACGCCGCCTACCACGAGGCATTTCAATTAAGTCTGGTCAATGGTGGCTTATTGAATTAATTGATTTATGCATTCTTGTATATATAGCGCAGTGGTAGCCAGCAAGTGCATGCCCCAGTGGAAGTCCTGTAGGACGAAACGTGTCAGTTTGATGCTTGCTAAAGCTCTACGCACTGCACATTAAAGCTCTACACACTGCACATTTTTAAATATTTTATGTGATCACCTTTTTTTTTGTACGCATCTGCCAAGATGTTTGTACCTTTTTACATTAAAACCATACATTTTTGATCTATGCTAGCATATGCAAGCCTTCCCTTTTTTTTCTTCCATGATCACTGCTCCCACCATTGATAGGTGAATGATTTTGTGGATATTGCATAACATTAGGAGATCTTGGTTGAAGTCCTGGTTCCGGTACCCGTTGACTGCTGCAAAAGTGCTGGAGTGTGCCTTCATCTCAGCTATCTAAGGAGATCGTAATCTGCAATCCATGTTTGCATCTTTGCTTTTATGACTCACCGCCGCTGGTGTGTGGGTCCACAACTTATGGTAAGAGTACCTACCCCTCTCCTGGGTGGTTGAAGCACAGTCCTGGGTGCCGTCTGATTTTGAATATTTGAATATCATCATCTGCAACCTTTTGGGATATATTATACAGCTTTCATTCTACTAAAGACTCCCTTTGTGGATTATTCCCTGAAATCCCGTTTGTTTGGACTTATCACTTTATCACATATTGTTTCTGTTTATTTGAACATTGATGTATATACACGTGCACTTTAGATATGACCTCATATGCCTGCATTCAGTTGATTCGGCTGTTATAGTAATACAGTGGAACCTCGGATTACGAGCATAATCTGTTCCAGGAGAATGCACGTAATTTAAAGTACTCGCATATCAAAGCGAGTTTTCCCATTGAAGTCAATGGAAACGAAAATAATTTGTTCCGCATTGACTTCAATGGGATGCAATATCGCATGCGGCCAGAGGCGGGGGGCGCCGGAGAGACACGGAAACGGCTGAAAAGGCCCGAGCACACTTCGGCGGATCTAGGCAAACCTCGGAAAGACTCTGTTCACGAGCCTTTCCGAGGTTTGCCAAGGTCAGTCGAACTGTCCTCGGGCCTTTCCGTGCATTTCTGAACGGCGACTTTCGGCTCTGCTCAGCTTCGGCGCCCCCCACCTCAGGCCAAAAGCGGTACTGCACACCGCTTTTGGCCTGAATCCTGCTTGTTTTGCGAGCCAACACTCGCAAACCGAGTTAGGATTTTTAGAAATACAGTGCTCGTTTTGCAGAACGCTCGTTAACTGCGTTACTCGCAAACCGAGGTTCCACTGTCTCTTATTCATGTTGTTTGGTTTAGATTTGAACTTATATTTGGAATTTATTCGAATTCCCTTTTTTTCATATATTTTGATTATTTTTGGTTTTATCACCCTGATAATGTTTACACAATCCTAGAGGTGTATGTGCTCCTCTCCCTAGGTTTATTTCTAGGGCTTATTGCTTTTAGCGCTACACATTTTCACTCACATTTGCATACAATTAGTCTTATTGTTGTGTTAGCAGCTTATTTTCACACTGGTGGCACAGTAATTTATTCACATATTTATATTTCATTAGAGGGCTGTGAAGTGTGTAATTTATTTGCGTGTTAAAAAATGATGTTTAGAAAGGAAACTTATGCTTAAAAAATGATATTACACATATAAAACCAGCCTAATGGAAATTCAATGTTATTAATAGTGAGTTTTCTTTGATCAACAGCCAAGTTTTATATTTTTTTCAAAAACATTTTATTTTTCCAGTAAAAAAAAAAAAAGAAAAAAACAATTCAGATCTTTTACGAAAGGGAATAGGGAGTGTATGCAACCCCTGTGCACCAAGTGTCAGTTGAAATCAGCTTATACATTAGCTAAATATAGGCATACAAGAAACATAATTGCCCACAGTTGGTTGGGTTTACATTTTCTAGATTTACATAATATAAGTAGGCAAAACAAAACTGCACGTAAACATCATAAAGCTTTGAACTTTTTGAGGACAAGCTCTCTCGATTTGTGTGTACACCTCTCACAGGTAAATGCATGATGATACCTTTGGACAGCCGGGTTGCTGGAGGAGATAGTGGTCTACAGGCCCGGATTGGCCATAGGGCAAACCGGGCAAATGCCCGGTGGGCCGGGGCCGCCGGGCTGCATGTTCTTGCTTGCAGGGACAAGGCAGGCTGCTCTTTAAGCCCGCGCCAGTCCCCCGGCCTTTCCGCGGCCGCCCGGCTTCCAATTCAGCTCAGGCTCAGCCATCGGCAACAGGGGGATGGAAACATGAAGGGGGAGGAGCTAGAGGAGACACCTCTCCACGGCCGCCAGTATAGTTCAGCCATTGGTGCCGGAGGCGTGACCACGAAGGGGAGAGGAGTCTGCTGCAGCCGGATCAGAGAGAACGAAGGTAAGTGTGGCGCCCTGTAACCTGAATAGGAGGAGCGGTGGGGGCGGCTGCATATAGAAGAATTATTCTCTCCATCTTCCTCCCGCAGTCTCTGAATGAATGCCTGCCTCTGCTCCTCTCCCTCTCGCAGGCTGTCAGGTACTGCGGGAGGAAGATGGAGAGAATAATTCTTCTATATGCAGCCACCCCCCACCGCTCCTCCTGTCCTGCTTATCTCTGCTGTCCCCACAGTGTTCTCTACCCCCCACAGTGCTCTCCACTTCCCCCATGCTCTCTGCTGCCCCTCTGTGCCCTCTGCTTCTCTCCATGTGCTCTCCACCTCCCACCCTGTGATATCTACCTCCCCCATGCTCTCCGCTGCCCCCTGTGCCCTCCACTTCTCCCCCAGTGCTATCCAGCCCCCCTGTGCTCTCCACCTCCCCCCATGCTCTACGCTGCCCCCCTGTGCCCTCCGCCTCTCCCCCTGTGCTCTTCACCTCCCCCAATGCTCTCATTTCCCCCCATTGCTCTCCAGCCCCCCCAGTGCTCTCCACCTCCCTTCTGTGCTCTCCACCTCCCCCCATGCTCTATGCTGCCCCCCTGTGCCCTCTGTCTCTCCCCCTGTGCTCTCCACTACCCCCCTGTGCCCTCCGTCTCTCCCCCTGTGCTCTCCACTACCCCCCTGTGCCCTCCGTCTCTCCCCCTGTGCTCTCCACTACCCCCCTGTGCCCTCCGTCTCTCCCCCTGTGCTCTCCATTGCCCCCTGTGATATCCACCTCCCCCATGCTCTCCACTGCCCCCCTGTGCCCTCCACTTCTCCCCCAGTGCTCTCCAGCCCCCCCTGTGCTCTCCACCTCCACCCAGTGCTCTCTAGTCCCCCGTGCTATCCAGCCCCCGTGCTCTCCTCCTCCCTTCTGTGCTCTTAACATCCCCCATGCCCTATGCTGCCCCCCTGTTCCCTCCGCCTCTCCCCCTGTGCTTTTCACCTCCCCCCATACTCCACGCTGCCCCCTGTGCCCTCTGCCTCTCCCCCTGTGCTCTCCACCTCCCCCTGGGCTCTTCACCTCCCCCCAATGCTCTCCAGCCCCCCCCCAGTGCTCTCTAGCACCCCCCCCCAGTGCTCTCCAGCCCCCCTGTTCTCTCCACCTCCCTCCTGTGCTCTCCACCTCCCCCATGCTCTCCGATGCCCCCCTGTGCCCTCCACTTCTCCCCCAGTGCTCTCCAGCCCACCCAGTGCCCTCTAGCTCCCCCGTGGTATCTAGCCCCCTTGTCTCTCCTCCTCCCTTCTGTGCTCTCCACATCCCCCATGCTCTATGCTGCCCCCCTGTGTCCTCCGCCTCTCCCCCTGTGCTTTTTCACCTCCTCCCATGCTCTACGCTGCCCCCCTGTGCCTTCTGTCTCTCCTCCTGTGCTCCCCACCTCCCCCATGCTCTATGCTGCCCCCCTGTGCCCTCTGCCTCTCCCCCAGTGCTCTTTAGCCCTCCCAGTGCTCTCCAGCCCCCCCTGTGATCTCCTCCTCCCCCATGCTCTATGCTGCCCCCCTGTGCCCTACGCCTCTCCCACAGTGCTCTCCAGCCCCCCCATTGATCTCCGCCTACCCCCTGTGCTCTCCACCTCCTCCCATGCTCTCTGCTGCCCCCCTGTGCCCTCCGCCTCCCCCCAGTGCTCTACAGACCCCCAGTGATCTCCACCTCCCCCCTGTGCTTTCCACCTCCCCCCTGTGCTCTCCACCCCATGCTCTCCTGTCCTCCCTGTGCTTTACGCCCCACCCTGTGTTTTTGCTTCCCCCTGTGCTCTCCAACCCCCCACCCCCTGTGCTCTCCAGCCCCCCATGCTCTCCGGCCCCCTTGTGCTCTCCTCTTCCTCCCTGTGTTCTCTGCCTCTCCCCTGTGCTCTCTGCCCCCCCATGCTCTCCGCCTCCCCCCACAGTGCTCTCCAGCCCCCCTGTGGTCTCGCCCCACCCCATGTTCTCAAAGTTCTTCCCTGTGCTCTCTGCCCCACCTGCTTTCCCTGTCCCCCTCGCCCCCCCGCACCTTAACCGGGTTTCCCCCTCCCCTCTCCTGGGGGATCCGTCAGGATGGAGAGTGGGGAAGGGGCCGGTTAAGATGTCATAGGCTGCTCATTCCAAAATGCCCGGGCCTATTTTTTGTCCCAGTCCGGGCCTGGTGGTCTACAATCCACTACTATTATGTTGGTTTGTATATATCAATGTGGCTTTTTCAAGGGAGGTGAGAGATTTGTCCATTTATGTTGAAACAACGTTGGTAAAAACTTTGCAAATACTGCTTTCCTCCTTCGCCTACTTTGATAGATCATTTTTCTATATACAGCAGCTCTTTCATGGCCGCCTGTACCATTTTGAGTGTTGGTGCAAGACATTCTTTAACCACTTCCCGCCCGTTGGACATTGTATGACGTCCTGGACTTAGTGAAACTGGGATGATGACTGTAGCTACAGACATCAACCTGGCATCTTTTTTTTTCTGTTGGCATTTCGGTCCTTGGTCATATCTATGGTAATCCGTCTGAACCACCGGCTTCAGTCCAGGGCTCCCTGATGGAACAGGAGAGCCCAGAAAGTTGCTGGAAGGTGGTGGGCAGGACCCCCTTTCTGCCACATGTAAAGGCACTCCACCCACCCTCTCCATAACAACTATCATATTTCCACTTATAACCAGCCCTCAGAATCTATGAAAACCAATAGGTTCCCGACTCCTCGGAAATAGGGTTCTCACTATCTTAATGTTAAATGACATTTCGATGTTCATAGCCTAAAAGTTATGATGTTACCATACCATGTCTATTGTCATATTACTGGACTCCAAAGACATGCTGGTAGGTTAATTGGCTTCTGTCCAAAATTGTCCCCTAGTATATGAATGTGAGTTGGGGACCTGGCATTGTGGGCTCCTTGAGGGTAGGGACCGATGTGAGTGTGCGATTTATGTGTGGAGCACTGCGTAAATTGACCGCGCTATATGGGTACCTTAAATAAATAATAATATAATAGATATGAGCATCTTAATAAGACACAATGTACAGGGATAGGGACAATTGTAGACACGCACCCACACTCACTTATGCCGCGTACACACGGCTGGACTTTGCATCAGGCAAAACTGTGTTGGCATCTCCGATGGAAAAATTTAAAACAGGCTCTATATCTAAATGCGTCAGAAATGCCGACAGAAAAAGTCCGATGGGGCATACACACGGTCGGAATGTCCGACGGAGAGCTCCCATCAGACTTTTTCTGCCGGAAAGTCCGGCCGTGTGTACACGGCATTAGGTTGAACGGAATGCACTGGTGTCTTTATTCAACCTAACTATGCACTAACTTTGTAACTATATATTAATTGTATTATGTGTTTCTGTAATACTCTTAATTTGCTTGTTCTCTTTTACAACTGTTCTGGAATTATTTCTGATTGGGACTCTAAAACAAGTAGTCATACTGTAGCTGCAGTAACAGATTCACAGGACGCAATCACTGCATTTTGAAATGTCCGTTCAGTGTCCAAATGTATTATTTATTGTTATTTTATACATAGATAAGAAAGGGGTGGTGTGAGGTGTTATTAAAAGCTAACAAATAGAAATATATTGTTAAAAGCTAGCGAATAGAACAATTGCAAAAGAAAAACCTTGAGAGGGGAGGGGGAAGTAGAGACAGAGAGAGAGAGAGAGCTTCTGGTAGAAGATGTGTATGTGTGTTAGGTGAAGGTTACACAACACATTTCAACAGTGAGAACAAAATGGAGTCTCTTGTGCTTAAATGAACAATACACTAAATGTCCATGTCATTTCCCTTCTTTTGTTTGACACAAGAGACTCCATTTTGTTCTCACTGTTGAAATGTGTTCTGTAACCTTCACCTAACACACAGACACATCTTCTGCTAGAAGTTCTCTCTCTCTGTCTCTACTCACCCCTCCCCTCTCCCCATTCACTGTATGAACAATACAGTGAATGTCCATGTCACTTCCAATAAAAACTTTATGGAAAAAAAAAACAAAAAACAAAAACAATCCAAAAATTTAGCCACTAGGATTGCTTTTACAAGTGGCAGAAGGTGGTCCTGCCTGCCACCTTCCACCATCTTTTCTTGTCCCACCAAGGAGCCCTGGACTGAAGACAGTGGTTCCACTGGCTTACCATAGAGATGGCAAAAGATCGAAACATCCAGGATCATCTCTAAGTTCTAAGAAACTGGAAGCTGTGAGTATTTTGTCCCTTACGATTTTGCCAGAATGTAAACAAGCCATTACTGGCTTGTAAAAACATCTTATCAAACCGATCTCGAAACAAAAACTAGCACAGGACCCTCCACCACCTTGTGGGTATAACTCGTGAAACATGTGTTTCTAAAAGTTTTATTTTTAAATCTGTAAAAAATACAATTCATTTCATGTCGTTGCAACCATAGCAAAAATATTCTGACAGAGCTCCTATTTTCCTTTATGCAATTGACTCATTAAAATGAAATCACCTCTTTCGTTTAAAAAATGTAATAAAAAAATAACATATACAGTAAACTTGCCACAAGAAAAACATTTTGTAATTATATGTTATTAACAATGACCTTTCCATTTTAATCTGAAGCCGATGTACTTTTCTAAAACTGTCAAAAAGATGAAGCAATATGACAACCTGAAGGCTTACAGTTAATAAACAGAATGCCCCCAGAAATGTAATTTCCTGCCTGTGTGATTGGCTCACTGATTTTCTCAAGGATACCCAATCACATGCAAGGAAAGCAGAAAAACAAAACAAAACAAACAGTATTTTTGCTTGCACAATTGGATGATTGAAGTCAGCAGAGCTTCACCTCATTCACTAAAATCTCGGGAAAACTCATTTGCAAAGTGTGACTTCCCCTGCAAAGTGAACAGTCTATTTGCCCTTTGTAAATCAACCCCCGGGGCCGTCTTTACCACAGGGCAAAAGGGGCAGCTGCCCCGGTCATTGTTGTGGGGCCCAAGGCAGCTTCCCCTTGAGCCTGCACTGCCGGCAAATAGTTGATATGTAGATTTGGGAGGACCCAAGAAAATGTTTGCCCAGGGTCCAATCAATATTAAAGACGGTCCTGATCAACCCCCATGCATGATAATGCACAGTTCACACGCTAGTGGGGTGCCATTCATCATTCACATTCTGTTCATTTTGATAGCACCTTAACTCACATCCAGAATGCATCTGTGCACCACAATGCGCAACACAAAATAAAATGCAGCAGAAGTATATTGTTGTGCACTGAGGTGCATTTATTTTGAATGGCCTGCCTAATAATGCTTGTAGTGTAGCACAGTGGGGGGGATTTACTAAAACTGGAGAGTACAAAATCTGGTGAAGCTCTGCATAGAAACCAATCAGCTTCCAGGTTTTATTGTCAAAGCTTAATTGAACAAGCTGTAGTTAGAAGCTGATTGGCTACTATTCACAGCTGCATCAGGTTCTGAGTGCTCCAGTTCTAATAAGTTGCCCCCATTGTGTTCAAATGTAAATGGACACATAGTCTATCGGTTTGAGTGATGTTGGGTGTCCTTTTTTTATGGGGCCCAGGTCACATTTTGCTTTAACGTAGCTTCTGTAACCCTCAGGAGCCACTGAAAGCTCATTGCACCTGTAGGAACCAATAGAACCACGCGAAAGCAGTATTAAACCCATAATCAAAAGAAAATGTAAGCAGGGCCTTCTGATTCCTCTAGTATTGAATTATATGGTAACTGTACTGTCTGCCCTAATGTAAAGCGCTGCGCAAACTGTTGGTGCTATATAAATCCCGTATAATAATAATAATATAATATCACAATTCCTATGCCACGTACACATGACCGGACTTTACAGCATACTTGGTTCGGCGGACCAGAGTCCGTCGGACAATTCGATCGTGTGTGGGACTTTTTTTCCCCAAAAGTTTGACGGACCTAGAAATGAAACATGTTTCAAATCTTTTCGGCGGACTCGAGTCCGGTCGAAAAGTCCACTCATTTGTATGCTAGTCCGATGGACAAAAACCGACGCCAGGGCAGCTATTGGCTACTGGCTATGAACTTCCCTGTTTTAGTCCGGTCGTACGTTATCACGTACGAATCCGTCGGACTTTGGTTTATTGTGTGTAGGAAAGTCCGTTCATTCGGAAAGTACATTGTGAAGTCCGTCAAAGTCTGCAGGACAAAGTCTGCCGTCAAGTCCGCTCATGTGTACGCGGCATTAGATGTGAGGCTGCATGACTAGGGTACCACAGATGTCTCCAGACCTGTACCTCATTCCCACATGTACCTCCCTCACTTATAACTAAAAACAAATGATGAATGACACCGATCTGGAGTAAAGTTGGCCAGGTTGGCCATTTATTAACAAACAAACAAATATAAGAATCCTTAAAACAGAAACAATATACATAATCCATTACCCATGACGTAAAGTTTGTTGGTCTTGGGAGGTACCAAAGAACCCAAATCAGGTTATGTATCTGTGTTACTACTAAACGATCCCCAGCCACGCAACACTGCCTCGGGGACAAACACACTTCTCTGCAGATACCTCACTGTTAGCACTTTCCAGTTAATCCACCATTAACTGGGATTCACCAGAGGACGCCATACCTTAGATGGGTCACACTAGGAACTGATCCAAAATTGTTAATGCCTCCAAAAACGCCAACCATCAAGACTTTAAGAACTGCAGTTAAACCAAGGCAATACAGGGTGGGAGATTGCTTCCCATCCGTTGATCCCTAGGGGTTTGCCACTTTTTCGGATCTCCACTTTGCCTACGTCACCAGCAGCCCCACTTACTCTCTACAGGTGAGCCAATAACGGTAGGAGACCACCCCACCTTAAGGTATTTCAAACTTAACCCTATCCTTTCCTGTTTCCCCTGTCCCCCCCTGTCATGTGGCCTTTCACCTATTTTATTTTTGCTACGGTTCTATCTTTAGTTTTCTTTATTTAGGCTTTTTTTTTCATTTATTTTCACCTGGTTATCCTGCCAGTAAGTCGGTTGTTTTTCAACTTCCTGTAGATCCTTTTCACACTGGGTTGGGTGCCGGCTTTAGTGGTAAAGCGGCGCTCTTTTTTTGCGGTGCCTTGTCACTGCTATAGCTGTTATATACAAACCACTTAACACCGACATGGGTGCTTACAATAGTCAGATTTTTATTTATGTAATCTGCCTTTAACCTCGCTGGCGGTATGATTATGTCAGATTTTTGCGTCTCAAATCGGTATAATTGTTTTATAGAAATTTGGCGTTTTATATTGTAGGCCTGTAATTCTTAGTAATAACACACTTAAATATGCCCAAACAAGAGTCTAGTAGACATCCCGGGTATGATAAAGTTTGAAACACGAAATCATAAATTATAATATACGGTAATAAATAAATATAAATAATTTAAAAAAATTATAATATAATAATATGTAGCGCTGATAGATTTCTAATCTACTGCTGATAGGTAAATCTAGTGGGTTACTTGTTAGGTGAAGTTAGATTTGTCTCTGTTCCAGCTTGGCTGAGTTGCGTGTGATTCCACACTGTGCCGGTGGGTGTCGTTGTCACCATGGGCAGGTGTTGGAAAGGCAACGTGTTGAAGCGTATGAGTGCTCCTCTGTCCCGGAGACAACTCGGTGGAGGTGGTCCTCCTGGCCAACAAGTATGCGTTAGGAGTACCACCTCGTGGTCCTCCGTTCTGGAGGCCCACGTCGCTGTGGCTTGTGGGTGGGCCCAGAGGCCTGTCTGGGGCCTACCACAGCGGCAGAGGAATGGTCCTGGGCTGTCTATCCTGTGTGAAGAAGCTGGACAACTGAGGAGATCCCAGGGGAGGACCCGTCATGAAAGGATCATGCAGAGTGCTGGTCTGGAGAGGGGCCTGGTGACTCGGTTGGAGGACGTATCCTGAAGTAATCTTACTGCATAGTATTGCCGGGTTGGCTTAAAGGTTCAAGTACTGTGTCTGATATTCACCGTAAACCAATACATCCTGTGGCAGAGGATCGTACGGGTTTTGCTCCAAACAAGTCTGTGGCAGAGACTTTTGTTCGCGATACGTACTGGCTGCTGAGCAAGTGAGAGAGGCCTATCCAAGCGGGCAAAGATTTATTCCCACAAGGGGAGTATATTCAGTTACAAGCGTTCAATTCCTAATGATGTATCAAAGAACACTAAGAAAAGGTATTTGAGCTTCCCTGCAACTTTCCTTCTGCCTCTTTCCTGCTACTTCCTTTATTACCTGTTCATTAAAGCATTGGAAAAGATACTCAAGTGTCTGGTGCCTACATTGTCATGAGGTAAACTCAACGGAACCCTAGACCCGGTGCCGGTGAAATGGAGGTGGCGAAAGTGAAGGCAACGGCCCGTTTTAAACCAGCAGCTCCACCGAGAGTTAGTGCTACAATAATAAAATGAATTTCCTCACTAATCACTATCGCTCAATTCTGCAAGTGTTCTAATTTACTATCGCTGTTTTCTAGCTGGTCTAAAACCACTTTTGACGTAAAGGGACACTTTTTGAATGCCACGATCAATCTCATGTTTCCAGGCAGAAAGAACAGTATATATAATATAAAAGTGCAGGCAGGGCATGGGCCAAAGCACTAGGGACAAAAGGGATGTGAAAAGATTTCATACAGTAATGTAATCTTACAGATGTAGATCTGTATGTGTTATGTTTTTTGTACTTTTTGAATTTGCCGCCAGGCTCCGCCCCCCTGCATTGCGTCGCTCGCAGGGAATGGAGTCCAGCACACAGAGGCATCGGGCAGAGGACGGAGCCCGCAGACACAGCGGGGAGACATCACAGGATCCCGGGGACAAGGTAAGTAACCTGCACCAGGATCCTGAGATGCACTCCCAAGCTCAGGATTACCGCTAATGGTACTGAAATTTAACCCCGAGCCACACTCGGGATTACTGCCAGGGAGGTTAACCACTTCCTGCCCAGCCTATAACAGAATGACGGTCGGGCTGTGGTTCCATTATCCTGACTGGACGTCATATGACATCTTTCAGGATAACAGCTGGCGCGCGCTGGGGGCGTGAAGCGCAACGATGAGTGGTGCGGCATGTCAGTCTGACACACCGCAACACCGATCTCGGTAAAGAATCTCTGATGGAGACTTTACCACGTGATCAGCCTTGTCCAATCATGGCTGATCACAGTGTAAACAGGAAGATCCGTTTATGGGATTTCCCTCACTCGCGTCTGACAGACGCAAGTAGAGGAGAGCCGATCGGATGCTCTTCTGACAGGGGGGGTCTGTGCTGATTGATTATTATCAGTGCAATCCCCCCCCGCGGATGCACTGGACCACCAGGACCACCTGGACCACCAGGGATGCCCACAATGGATGGCCACCAGGTATGCCACCCTGGACCACCAGGGATGACGGTCAGTGCCCATACAGATGCCAATCAGTGCCATCAGTGATGCCCATCAGTGCATTCTATCAGTGTCCATCAGTGCCACCTATCAGTGCTGCCTATCATGGCCACCCATAAGTGCCCATCGGTGCAGCCTTTCAGAGCCCATCAGTGTCGCCTATCAGTGCCCATCAGTGCCACCTATGAGTACCCATCAGTGCCGCCTACCACTGCCCATCAGTGCTGCCTATCAGTGCACATCATCTGTGCCCATCAGTGCCGCCTACCACTGCCCATCAGTGCTGCCTATCAGTGCACATCATCTGTGCCCATCAGTGCCGCCTTATCAGTGCCCATCACAGTGAAGGAGAAAACATACTTATTTACACAATTTTATAACAGAAACAAAGAAAAACTTTTTTTTTTCAAAATTTTCAGTCTTTTTTTGTTTGTTAAAAAAAAAACAAAAAAAAAACGCAGAGGGGATTAAATACCACCAAAAGAAAGCTCTATTTGTGGAAAACAAAAATAAAAATTGTGTTTGGGTACATTGTAGCGCGCAATTGTCATTTAAATAGTGACAGCACTGAAAGCTGAAAATTGGCCTGGGCAGGAAGGGGGGGGGAGTGCCCAGTATTGAAGTGGTTAAAGTCTGGAGTTCACTTTTAATTTGTTAGTCAAGTGCATCTAAATCTAATAGTCTAACACTGCCCACTTCCAAGATTTGCAATGCTGCTGTCCAAAGGTGTCTCTGTTGCTCCTCCATCCAGACTGGAGACACCCTGAGACAGGAAGTGTGTTACTGGCTGGATCCCCGGGGGAAAACAATCCTAAAATGAAAATAGGAAAATAAAGGAAATTAGAGGACAAGGAATGCAGCCACCACCTTTAAAGTGATTGTAAACTTCAATCGATTACTTGTACCTATCGGTAAGCCTATAATAAAGCTTGTGATATATAGTACACTGGAGAGAAACTCCCTGATTAACAGCACTTGCTACCGTGTATACAACAAATTACAAATGGGTATTAAAGTGACAACATGGGGGGCGTGACCGGAAGCCGACCTTAATGGACGCTTGAACCCACAGCTCCTTCAGCCCACAGCATTAAAGGCACATTAGGAGACGATTCGCAGCACCCACATGGGCAAATCGAGGACCACCCGATCCTCCAAACAAAGGGGCTCATCGCAACCCCCTCCAGGAGCGTCCACGGACCTCCGCACCTTCTTCCTCCAGACGGACATGTCTCAGGGCGGGGGAGACAAGATGGCGCCGGACACTCAGGCGCGCGGACGACGGAGCTCCCCACAGCCCAAGCCGCCTCTCGCCACCCAGCAGCACCATCCGCCTAACTCCCCACTGACGGAGACAGGCCCAGGGATACCACCATACCACGAGGGAGCAGTGAGTCCGTCGTCCCCCCCCCGACCCCCAGTCTATGCAGACACGCGGGCCCTCCATGCTGCCGGCCACCACACAGCACTACACGCAGTGCTCAGCAGCATTTCCGCGCCTTCTCAGAGCGGCCTCAGACCCTTACATGCAGGGAACGGCTCCGCTCTCCCCAGCATCCTCAATCCTCTCACAGGACTATCCACCATTACCTGCCCCGGCCCATCCTCCTATGCAGAGGCACCAGGACCTGGAGGTTGACAGTGATAGTCCCTGGGCCATGACTGTATCGTCCCCCCCACCAAAGGCACAGAGACTGTCCAGATCTAGAGACCCCAGCGTCTCTAAGCAGCAACAAGCCTTTAACCCCTCATATGCTCAGAAAGCCAGCACCCCTCCTTGTACATCATCAGGCAACCACCTCATGAGGCCCCCCCAGCTAACACAGGCCTTGCCGTGGTCTGAACAGTGGGAACCCCCGCTGTCGGGACCCCCCGTGCCATCTGAAGCAGGTTCACTTAGTCCACGCTCCCCGCCTCCAGCTCCATCCCCACCGTGCCAGCAATTTGGACCGATGCAACCCCCACATATGCCACCTCAATGGCATACATATCTTCAGGCCATGCCCACTAAGGAGGACTTCAGACAACTAATAGAAGATGTGAAATCCACATGCCGCACAGAAATTCAAGTTCTCCAAACAGGCCTTAAACACCTGGCAGACAGAGTAGAAATGGCGGAAGAAGAGATCCAGGAAACAAAATTGGCAGTTCACAGATCACAACTTCAGGGAGCGGAACATAGATCACTCCTCAGAGACATGCAGAGGCACATGGAGGATTTGGACAACAGGGGGCGCCGCAACAACATTCGGGTGAGAGGTATCCCAGAATCGGAAGGTAGCAAGGACTTGCAAACCACCCTACAAACCATCTTCAACAACCTCCTCGGCGAACCCCCCACAAAACATATAGAGATGGACAGAGCACACCGAGCCTTGCGACCTAAAGGAGCAGCATCCAAGCCAAGGGATGTTATTTGTAGAATCACCTCCTACCCCCTCAAGGAGGGAATCATGAAACAAGCACGCCTGGCACGCAAAATTATTTTTGAAGGGACTCAGTTACAACTATACCTTGATCTCTCCTGGATCACTCTGCAAAAACGCAGACTCCTCCAACCGTTACTGCAACTACTACAGACCAAGACAATCCCCTACCGGTGGGGCTTCCCCTTCACTCTCACTGCGAAGCACCAAGGCACAACTGCTGTTCTGAGATATCCGGAGGACCTCCGCACATTCTGTAACATCCTGGACATTCAACCTCCACAGCTCCCAGATTGGGACCTAGTAGCCACCCCTCCAATACCACCTACAGTCTGGCAGAAGGTCCCCACCTCCAATAGGCCCAGAAACCCTGAAGCATCACGCAAACCAGCCAAGCACAAGAACGGATAAGCTTCACTGCTCCATGAAGGCCTGCACTTCCGATTGGATCACTACTATTCTGGACCATTGGTTCTACCTACTCGGGACTTAAATGCCCACTATATTTCTAGATTATAGTCTCCTAAATTGCCCCTACACCATAGAATGGTTAACTACAAGGGCTTACCTAGATCGAGTTTTGAGAGCGTGGACACTCACTTGATCGCCCCTCATCCCCCCTGTTCTTTTTTGATTCATAGTTTAGCGAATCATAAAGTTTGATTGTATAACTATATTAGAGGCGGGCTCCCTGGTGCCTTCTCCTGGCTGATCCCCTTGGGTTGGCGGGGGGGAGACATCTGGGAATCCGTGATTGTCAAGGCCTGTTGGCCAGAAAAGCACTGAAGATAATGTATGCAACATGTTACCACTTGGTCTTAATCTCTTATCTCTTTCTTCACCTCTCTTCCCTCTCTCTCCCCCTTAGTTGTTCTCAGGTGTACACAAAAGTGAAGGCGAGGTGTCCTGGTCCCCTCCCGGAGAATGCCGGCCCCTGGCTTTTGCCCACAGACCCTGGTGCATCTTCGGTAAGTAAGCTCACACACACCCACCCACACGTAGACAGATGGCAAAGATACTATCCTTAAATGTCCATGGACTAAATTCTAACAAAAAAAGGCATTTGGCGCTGAGGGAGTTCAGGCAGTCGGGGGCTGATATTGTACTGGCGCAGGAAACACATTTCAATAAAGAGGGCTCATTCGCGTTCGCCTCCAGATATTTCCCTCAAATATATTTATCATCTAGCACTCAAAAAAAAGCGGGTGTGGCTATACTTATTAAAAAGGGAGCCCCCTTCACTTGTGCAAACCACTATGCTGATCCTAAAGGTCACTTCATTATCCTACAGGGTACATGGCACGCACAACCGATCACGTTATGCGCCCTATACGCACCGAACACCAAACAATACAACTTTCTCTCCAAAGTATACTCCCGCATCTTTAGATCAAACCCAGGGGTTTTGGTGGTGGGGGGGGATTTCAATCTTGTCCAATCAGCTACTGCGGACCGTCAGGTGGTGGGCACCCCGGCGTCACCCACAGGAGTCCTTAAGGACTCCAGGCTCTTCCGACAAATCTCTAGACGATATGCGCTCTTTGACGCGTGGAGGGCCCTTCACCCAGGCGATCGGCAGTACACATTCTATTCCGCCCCCCATCGCATTCACTCTAGAATAGATTACTTCTTCGTCAACAATCTTACGCTCAAACTAACACAAGCAGCTCAAATATTCCCCATCTCATGGTCAGATCATGCCCCCATCCTACTTAGGCTGAACTTAGACACCCCTAACCGCAGATCCTATAACTGGAGACTTAACACATTCCTCCTCCAACACCTGCCCTCTCAACTGGAGCTACAATCCACCCTTAAACACTACTTTATAGAAAATGCCTCCTCAGAGATTTCATTATCAACACTATGGGAAGCCCATAAGGCGGTCCTACGCGGTAAATGTATGGCACTGTCCTCCGCAATGAAGAAAGATAAACTGGCAGCGAAATTAAACGCGGAGAGGGATCTCAGAGTGTTGGAACGTAAGCTCCAAGATACCCCTACAATACCCCTTCTCCGGAAAATAATTAGTCTCCGCTCTACCCTTAAAGAACTCGCACTAGGCCAAGTAGAAAAGGCACTGATTAGATTGAAACAAATATTCTATGATAAAGGAAATAAGGCGCATTCCCTTTTAGCCAAAAAATTACGAGACAGATCCCACATGCAAACACCACATCAAATTAAAAATAAACTGGGACAAATGGTATCCCACCCCACGGAGATTGCCCATGCTTTTGCAGACTTTTACAAAAACCTATATAACAACCCAGACATACCCAGTAACCCCCCCTCGCAGGACTTATCCCACAAACTGCGACAGTATCTGGAATCCAGCAGAATCCCCCACTTGACGTCAACTGACTTGCTGTCACTGAATGCACAAATCACAGACGAGGAAATAGAAATGACTGTTAAAAGTTTGCCTTCACATAAAGCCCCAGGTCCAGACGGATTCCCATACGAATACTGCAAAACGTTCCTCCCCACCTTACTCCCACATATGCGCAGGATATTTCAAGCCTTCCTACAAGACACCCCCATACCTCCAGACATGCAACGTTCCTTTATTACGCTTATACCTAAACCGGATAAAGACCCCTCCATATGCGCCAGTTACAGACCCATTGCGTTACTGAACTCTGACCTAAAAATCTTTACCAAACTCCTTTCCAACCGCCTCAATCAGATCCTCCCCTCCCTGGTCCATAAAGACCAGGTGGGATTTGTCCCGCTTAGACAAGCGGGTGATAATACCGGAAAGGTTATAGATCTGGTGGAGGTGGCGAACAAGGAGGGCCAGGCGTCCTTGCTGCTAAGCCTGGACGCGGAAAAAGCATTTGATCGGTTGGGATGGCCTTTTCTATTCGCAACCTTACAATTTATGGGATTTCAGGGACCTTTCCTGCGGGCAATCAAACACTTATACACTAATCCCTCATCCCAAGTTAGAACCCCCTTTGCACTCTCTCCAACATTTTCTGTGGCGAACGGGACTAGACAGGGATGCCCACTCTCGCCCCTTCTATTCGCGCTCTGTGTAGAACCCCTAGCAGCATCCATCAGGAACAACCCAGATATTAAGGGAATTTCGGTCAGAGGTAGAGAATTTAAGATCTCCCTCTTCGCCGATGATATTATACTCACACTAACTCAACCTCATACTACCCTTCTGATCCTCCATACAGAGCTAACCCGCTTCAGAGCCCTTTCAGGATATAAAATTAACGAATCAAAATCAGAAGCACTTCCAATTAATATCCCGGCAACCGAGGTCACACTTTTAAAATCCAACTTCCCGTTTACATGGAAAACAACATCCCTGAAATATCTGGGGACGTACATCACCCCCAAATTTAACACCCTGTACCAGGAGAACTTCCCCCCATTATTCCGCTCAATTAGATCCTCATTGCTCCAATGGAAAAAACACCATATTTCTTTACTAGGCCGAATAGCTTCACTTAAAATGACTATCCTTCCGAAACTCCTTTATCTTTTTCAAACACTACCCATACCAATTCCGCTCCACCAATTGAAAAAACTCCAGTCTGAACTCCTACAATTTGTCTGGAATTATAAAAGACACAGGATACCGGGATCAGTGTTGATGGCGTCACGCAATGAAGGGGGACTGGCTTTCCCTAATATTATTAAATACTACTACGCAGCTCAATTACGCGCAGTAGCATCGTGGTTCACCCACAAGTCCTACAATAAATGGACAGAAATTGAAAAGTTATGGCTAGCTCCCACACATCCAAATAACCTATTATGGAGTGCGAACGCGGATGTGGCCCCTGAACATATGCTAGGTCCCATGTCCCTCCTGCGGAGGGTATGGCGTAAACTGGCTTCCACTCATGGACTATCATCAGAGAGATCGCTCCTGACCTCTTTTGTCTGTAACCCCAAAGTGCCGGATAGCCTTACTTATCAAATGTCACACCCCTGGACCTCCCGGAATCTATTCCATTTTGGAAACCTGGTGGATCCTAGGACACGGAAACTTTTGCCATTTACTGATATACAAAAAAAACATGAACTCCCTAGACAGGCGTTTTATGGGTATTTACAAATTAGACATTATGCTCTTACTATAACACCCAACCTACAATTCTCACCTCCCTCCCCATTCGAAACTATAATTCTGGCAGGCAACGCCCAGAGAGGGCTCATATCAGGCATATATAAGATCCTAAATACATTCTCCCAAGATGGGCAGGGCAAACATTCCTATATGACTAAATGGGAAAGGATCCTAGGTGAGGACATTCCTTTGACACAGTGGCAGACCATTTGGTCCCAAGCAGCAAAGAGCTCCATATGCTCATTGTATAAGGAAAACTCCTATAAAATTCTCCTACTGTGGTACATGACCCCAGAGGTGCTCCATACTATCTTCCCTAATACCTCCGATAGGTGCTGGCGCTGCCAAGGAGCAAAAGGCACCTTCCTACATATATATTGGAGCTGCCCGCTGCTGGCTCCTTACTGGTCCACAGTTCAGAGATTACTAGATCGCCTATTGGACACACAGGTCCAGGCATCCCCGAAGTTCTTTTTATTAGGTCTATCACCACTCAAACTCTCCACCCCATATAAGAAATTAGTGCGTCATGTCCTAATGGCAGCAAGATGCCTCATAGCTTTACACTGGAAACGCTCCACCCCACCAACGGCTGAGGATCTTTATGCCAGAATTAAGGACATGGAAGTGATGGAAAAAATGACAGCCAGAATACAAGACAGACTGGAGGCACATAACAGGGTCTGGGAGCCATGGCACCTCCGGGAGGACCCACCTTGACCAGGTAACACCACCATCTCAACGACTTCTATATCCCCCCCTTTCTTTTTTTTCTCTAAATCTCATTCCTTCTCTCCTCTCCTTCTCCTCCTCCTTCTTTTTTCACCCCCCCTCTCCCCCACTACCCACCTTTAATTTCTCTTACTGCATAGTCTTATGACTTCCACAGTTTTTGCACATATAACCACAGCTTTGCAGTGGTGAAGCATATACTCCAATAACGTGTTAAACAAATGAAACACTAGACGACAAACATTGGACTACTGAAGGCACCTAGTAATACTTTCGTCTATGAGTATAGAAGTTTAGCATCAGCAAATTATATGTTAACTTAAGGTTATGTAATGCCATTGCACATACTGTTTTCACTACAATGTATTGCACATGTGTTTGAAAATAAAAAAACGCTATTTGGAAAAAAAAGTGACAACATGAAAACAGATTAAAAAAAAGTGTAAATTCCAAAATTATTAATTACAAAATGTGTGACAAAATTTGAAGAAATATATATAGTCCATGTAATAGATGATATAAAATCTGCAATCCTATGCAGACAATTCTCCCAGGTATGCACATAGCCTTAACTGCATATAGCCCGCAATATCCAATAATATACCAAATGTTACTTTCCAAAGGAAGCACAAATGGCAAACAATACTGAATACAGATCCCTACTCACCAGACGTCATTGACTCTCTTTGCCTTACGACAAGAGAAGTCAAATCGGGCTTGTATGGTCTCCGTGACCGGGTGTAAAACACCAACCAGATCTCCTGTCCTCTCCGCAGTTCGGGATAACACGGATAGGGTCTCTCAATTGGCAGGGTGGACCAGAAAGAAGAAGAAAAATACTCCTCATAGCGTAAAAAAGTTTCGAAAAGTACTTAAAAACCTTCAAGCTAAGTGACATCCATGGAAACATCAAAAAATATCCCTTGCACGATAGCCGCATGTAGGGGTAAGCAATAAAATTGGCCTAGGGGTCAGTGTGCGTTCCACCTAGGACTCAGCTACTCGCACCGTGCATCTCAACTTGACGCGTTTCGTCATCAATGTGACGTCATCAGAAGGGATGTTTTTATGTTTCCATGGATGTCACTTTGTTTGAAGGTTTTTAAACACATTTTGAAACTTTTTTACGCTATGAGGAGTTTTCTTTTCTTCTTCTTTCTGGTCCACCCTGCCAATTGAGAGACCCTATCCGTGTTATCCCGAACTGCTGGACAGAGAGGGCGGGAGTTCTGGTTGGGGTTTCACACCCGGTCAAGGAGAACATACAAGCCCGATTGGACTTCTCTTGTCGTAAAGCAAAGAGAGTCAATGACGTCTGGTGAGTAGGGATCTGTATTCAGTATTGTTTGGCATTTGTGTATCCCTTGGAAAGGAACATTGGATATTGCGGGCTATATGCAGTTGAGGCTATGTGCCTGGGAGAATTTTCTACATAAGATTACAGATTTTATATCATCTATTACATGGACTATATATATATTTTTTTCAAATTTTGTCACAGTAATTAATGGTTTTTGAATTTACATTTTATTTTTTTATTTTTATTGTCTGTTTGTCACTTTAATACCCATTTGTAATTTGTAGCATACACAGTAGCAAGCACTGTTAATCACAGAGTTTCTCTCCAGTGTACTATTTATCACATTATAACCCACAGATTTGTAACAGCAGCTGCTTTTTTACATATTATTGATTTGTAGATACAAAGTTGTGGTGCGGGTGTATATATATGCATTACCATATAACCTTTATAATAAGGCTTACCTGTAGGTACTGTAAATGTCTCCTAAACGTGCACCGTTTAGGAGATATTTACTATATATGCAGCCAATGACGTCATTGGCGCATGCGCTTTGAAGGAACGGCCACCCAGCTGTTCCTTCAGAATCCTGTGCCGTGGACGGCGTCTCCCCCGTGCATGTGCGGGAGTGACGTCATCGTGGCTCTGGCCAGTCACATAGTCGGAGTCCGTGGACCCGGAATGAAGACAGGTGAAGATGGAAGTGGCCTCCAGCGTTGCAATGTCAACGAAGCGAAGGCTTTGTTTTCAGGGAAGTTTCATATAATTTGCTAGTATGTGATGCATACTAGCACATTATAGCTTTACCTCGCAGGTCAGAAAAAAAAAATCACCCAGCGGTTTACAACCGCTTTAAAATGGTTCTAAAGCCGTAAGCTTTTTTTTTACCTTACTGCATTCTATGCATTAAGGTGAAAAACCTTCTGTGCTGCCGCTCAGGGGGTGGGGCCAAGTCCTGCTGTTGGTGTCAATGGATGCACCAGCGGGACTCAGGAGCGAGCACGCTCGGGTGCCCTCATGGAAAGCAGCTTTCCATGGAGGCACCTGCCAAAGAGGAGGGGCCCCCAGACCCCCCCCTTTTCTTACCTGAGCCCGTTCTGATCCAGCAGTCTCCATGGCAGCAGTGGCTGCCGCCGCTGTCTCCCTCCTCATTGGGAAGCTTGATAGCAGTGGGAGGCATTGGCTCCTGCTGAAGTCAATCAAATGCTGAGACACGGGATCGGGGCCGAGTCCCACTGTTTGTGTCAATGGATGCAGTTTGTGTCAGGAGCGAGCACGCCCCAGCGCCCTCATGGAAAGCAGCTGTCCATGGAGGCACCTGCCGAAGAGGAGGGGCCTGGAGCTCCGGCGGGGGACCCCAAAAGAAGAGCATCGGGACTGCTCTGTGCAAAAGCATTGAACAGAGCAGGTAAGTATAACATGTTTGTTATTTTTATTTAACCACTTCAGCCCCTGGAAGATTTTACACCCTTCCTGACCAGAGCATTTTTTGCGATTCGGCACTGCGTCACTTTAGCTGACAATTGTGCGGTCATGCGACGTTGTACCCAAACAAAATTGACGTCCTTTTTTTCCCCACAAATAGAGATTTCTTTTGGTGGTATTCGATCACCTCTGCGGTTTTTATTTTTTGCACTATAAACAAAAAAAGGGTGACAATTTTGAAAAAAAAGCAATATTTTTGACTTTTTGCTATAATAAATATCCCCCAAAAAAGATATAAAAAAACGAATTTCATTCTCAAGTTAAGGCTGATATGTATTCTTCTACATATTTTTGGTAAAAAAAAGCGTATATTGATTGGTTTGCGCAAAAGTTATAATGTCTACAAAATAGGGGATAGATTTATGGCATTTTTATTATTTTTTTTATTAGTAATAGCGGCGATCTGCGATTTTTATTGTAACTGCGACATTATGGCGGACACATCGGACACTTTTGACACTATTTTGGGACCATTGTCATTTATACAGCGATCAGAGCTATAAAAATGCACTAATTACTGTGTAAATGACACTGGCAGGGAAGGGGTTAAACACTAGGGGGCGATCAAGGAGTTAATTGTGTCCTAGGGAGTGATTCTAACTGTGGGGGGGGATGGGCTACCTAGGACATGACAGAGCTCACTGCTCCCGATGACAGGAAGCATTAGATCCCTGCCATGTCACTAGGCACTACAGGGAAATGCCTTGTTTACATAGGCATCACCACCGTTCTACCTCTCCACGTCGCAATCGCGGGCCGCCGGCGAACATCGAGTTCCCGGGACCCGCAGGCACGCCCGATAGGTGGCAAATTTAAAGGGGCGTACAGGTACGCCCATTTGCCTGCCTGTGCCATTCTGACGGCGTACATCTGTGCGTGGCGGTCGGCAAGCGGTTAAAGAAAAAAAAAAAAAAAGGTTTAGAGCAACTGGTTAGCTAAAATATATGAGATTTTTATTTTTGGGTTTAATACCACTTTCATTTTACTTTTCCAATTAATATAAATGCATTTCCTCTAAATGGAAAAGTTCACCATTTTAACAAAAATGTCCTGATTTTTGCAGAAATGTCATTGAAGTGAAAGCAGTCCTAAATTGTGATGAGACTACCCTACTTCTAAAAGTAATGGATATGACTTTTTTCATATTTACAAAGAAAGATTAATGGTTTTGCTGACCAATGCCATTCATTTAGGCTGACAATATCGGTTTTACTGGGTAATCATGATGCTTTTAAAAGCATCCTTTAAATATTTAAAGCAACAGGCACCCCTAATTTATTCAATGCAAGCTGTGACTTTACCAGGGATCGGTGACTGATGGCTCTGGATTGGATTGGATTGGTATTTGTGCTCAATGTGCCACTTAAGTTGTTTCAGTCCGTTTAAATGTATCCCTCACACTACATGACCTTCCTCACCTTCACAGTCCTTATTCCCCGGAGCATTGCCCATAATGAATAAGTTATTCAAATCAAATTAGAGCTCACTCAACCAGCCCTGTCTTCTCCTACAATGAGATTGTTTCACTGTTATATAAAGATCTTTAGAATTCTGAAAGAAAAAAAAAAGTCACATAAGTAAACCTTGAACCTAAATAAAGTGGATGGAAACCCAATTACTAAGGTACCATATACGTTGTAACATGTTATTTTTACATTTATTTTCATAAATTCATCATTTAAAAAAACATACAAACACTTTCTCCTACTCCACCTCAACGCAGCAAAATCAATAATGGAAATCACCCCATCCATCTACCCTACAAGAGTGGCTCCTTTTAATTAACATGGTAACCAGTATGGAGGAATTGATTCATATAGGCCAGGATAATATACTTAAATACATGGACTAACTGGCCCAATACCTAAATATGTGGAACAACTGGCACTTACTCCAATAAAAGAATACCTAAAAAACCCTGTACACTTGGCAAATACTTATATCACCAAAATGCAGGAAGTTGCCTGACCCCACTGACTCCCTTCCCCCACTTCCTTCTTTAGAGGCCCAGGTGCTTCAATGGGAAGGCCAGAGATGCTGCCATGTGAGCCCTTCGGGCCTACAAGAGTGGCTCCTATGATTTAAAACAGTAGCTAGTAAGGAGGAACTAATTCATAAGCTATGATACTACACCCAATACTTAAATATGTGAACCAACTGGCACTTAATCCAATAAAAGAATACCTAAAAAACCCTCTACACTTGGCAAATACTTGTATCACCAAAATACAGGAGGTTGCCTGACCCCACGGACTTCCTTCCCCCACTTCCTGCTTTAGAGGCCTAGGTGCTTCAATGGGAAGGCCAGAGATGCTGCCATGTGAGCTCTTCAGGCCCACAAGAGTGGCTCCTTTGAATTAATAAGGTAACCAGTATGAAGGAACTAATTCATAGGACAGGATAACATGTCCCAATACTTAAATATGTGGACCAGCTCTCACCTATTCCAATAAACGAATACCTAAAAAAAAAAAACCTATCCCTGGCAGATACTTGTATCCCTAAAATGCAGAAGGTTACCTGACCCTATGGACTTCCTTCTCCCTCCCCCTTCTTTAGAGGTCCAGTTGGTTCAATGGGAAGGCCAGAGATGGTGGCAAGGAAGCCCTATTATGGCAATCTGCTGACCTATGCCAACCCTCCCACCATTAACTCTTTTTTCTTCCTTCCTATCCTTCTTCCAACCCTACTCATTTTCCCCATCTCAGTCTTACCATCCCCCGTCTACCACCCTTTAAAAAAAAAAAAGCTTCCCCCTAAGATGTGGCTGGGTCCCAATGATTTAGCTTTCGATTTATAGGAACAGCTACAGGAGGAGACCTATAGCATTACCTTCTGCTCCATGAATGCTACTGTTATCTGCCTGTTCTTCTCTACCTTCATAACCTCATTCCACTCCATCCTTAAGTTCTCTGTCTAGTCAGAGCATGGCTGAACACCTGTAAAGTTGGGCTTGCACTAGAAGAATTTAATTTGAAAGAATTAGGAAAATTGTTTTCAGGACATTGGTTCCATTTTCTAATAGTTGATGAGGTCACATTTGACACATTTTGACATTTTTGTCATCTTGTCATAGGGGAGAAGGATAGAGGTTTTTTCTGGAACGAACTAAATTCTACCTGTGAATGTGGTTTTCATTTGAATAAAATTGTACTTATTGCAATGTGCATCCTGAAATTGAATATGGAATTCAAAACAGTTACATAAATATCCCAAGAAAAATGCAGGGCTTTTATACAACATTTTTTGAGTGCATAATAGTACTATCAAATGCTCTGACAAATCATTTTATTGCATTTCGATATGAATGATCAAATGGATTTCTACTGGTGCTTTAGGCTTGTCTGAAGATTTCCCTCTGCTGCTTACCCTGCCCTACTGACCACAAAGCCCCCCCCCCCCCCCCCCCACTGCCCCACCATAAAATATTGTATCACCACCTTGAAGTTACTCGCTCTACTCAACACCCGCTAAGGACCAACTTCCCTGTCTGTACCTAGGTCAGCAATTATAGCCAGCTGGCCTTTAGCAGCCCCCATTCTCTAAAGGCAAGCAGGTTTACTGGTACCCCCTCTACTTAGAACATAATGCTGTAGTTCCTGGCCAGAGAGCAACTGAAGTGATTGAGTGAGACAAGGAAGGGTACCTGTAGTCTCAAGGCTGGTCAGGCACTAAACAGCAGCTGGAGGAAAAATCCTGGGAGAGTCCAAGGCCAAGGCAGGTTGTGGGCAACCATAATCTGTGAAAAAGTGCCAAAATTGGGGCAGGTAGCAAACAAGTGTAATTCTGAGGTCAGAGCAGGGAGTGAGCAAGCACAGTCCAGTAAACAATCTGAGGTCGAGTTCAGGCAGCAATCCAAAGAGTAATCTGAGTACAAGGCAGGGATCAGTAACAAGAGACCGTGATAACAAGTACCACGGCAGGGTACAATGAGAAGGGAGCCGAGAAGCTAATGCTATCACAAGCCCAGAGCTTCAGGCTTGTGGTATTCACATACTAGGAAATGCCACCACCGGCCAATCAGGGAACCATGGCCAGATGAAGCGGCACTCAAGGTCCGAGCAGCAGCCACAGGACAACTCGCTCTCTTAGCAGACGGCTGTGCGAATGCTTGAGACATTGTACAGACTTTTTTTTTTCTTTAATAAACAGACCCTATTAGACCCTAGCATTGTGAGAATGAGCATTAAAGCGCGACCAATATGCAGCACTGCAAATCACGAATCAAAACTTAAATAAGTAATGAGCAAATATTTAATGTATGCCGTGCCCCATGAACATATATCATTAAAGATTAAACATAGAAACAAGGTTTTGATTACATCAACACCCCTTTGGTAAGATCTTAAAGAATTCCAGGTATGGGTATTTTACATATAGTTACATTGATCCAGCTTGGACCAGCTCTAGACTTTCCTGGTAGAGGGCTGTACTGACTCTGGACTTGATAAAACACAGTGGACCAACACCAGCAGATGACATGGCTCCCCAGATCATCATTGACTGTGGAAACTTCACACTGGACCTCATGCAACTTGGATTCTGTGCCTCTCCACTCTTCCTCCAGACTCTGGGACCTTGATTTCCAAATGAAATCCAAAACCAAAATTCGACAGTCAGTGATGATTTGGGGAGCCATGTCATCTGCTGGTGTTGGTCTACTGTTTTTCATAAAGTCCAAAGTCAGCGCAGCCCTCTACCAGGAAATTGTAGAACAATTCATCTTTTCCCTCTGCTAACCAGCTTTATGGAGATGCTGATTTCATTTTCCAGCAGGACTTGGCACCTGCCCACACTGCCAAAAGTACCAATACAATTAATGATCATGGTATCACTGTGCTTGATTGGCCAGCAAACTCGCCTGACCTAAACCCCGGGAATCTGTGGAGTATTGTCAGGAGGAAGATGAGAGATACCAGACCCAACCATGCAGATGAGCTGAAGGCCGCTATCAAAGCAGCCTGGGCTTCCATAACACCACAGCAGTGCCACAGGCTAATCGTCTCCATGCCACACCGTATTGATGCAGTAATTCATGCAAAAGGAGCCCCGACCAAGTATTGAGTGGATACTATACTGTACATGGACAGACTTTTCAGTAAGCCAATATTTCTGTATTAAAAATTATTTTTTTTTTTTATAGGCCTTATGTAATATTCAGATTTTCTGAGATACTTAATTTGGGGTTTTCACTAGCTGTAATCCATAATTATCAAAATTAAAAGAAAGAAATGCTTTAACTATATCACGCTGTATGTAACGCATCTATATAAACTATACGTATGAGTTTCACTTTTTGAATTGAATTACTGAAATAAATTAACTTTTTGATGATATTCAAATTCTCTGTGATGCACCCCTGTGTGTATATATATATATATATATATATATATATATATATAATATTAAATAGTATATTATATAATACAATATTTATTATAATTACATATATATATATATATATTTATATATATATATATATATATATATATAAATATATATATATATATATATATACATGCCTATATATATATATATATATATATATATATATATATATATATATATATATATATTTATATTTAATTAGTATATTACATAATACAATATTTATTATAATTAAATATGACGACCATAAAAATTAATTAACATAACCCCATATAATATAACAATCTATTCCCATACTACATCTGTTTTTCAGTTTTTTTAATTCACATAAATCATTTATTAAAATTAAATCTTACACTGCATATTGTGGTTTCCTAACACACAAAAAAGTAATATCCCAAGTTAATAATTTCCCAAATTCAAAAGCCCTGACTACGAAAAATGCAGATTCCTCTCTTCAATAATAACTCCAGCCATCTGGTCAGCTCCGCTCACTGACCTTTCCTGTTTGTTTACTGAGTTATTAATGAGATGGGCTAATTCAATATGCTACATGGACCATATGCTGTTTAGTAAGAGCTACAGTCTACTATCCAAATTCCATGTCTACACTCTAGACTAAATGGAAACCCAATCACATAATCTTTAACATGTTCATGTCATTTCAGATCTCATCTTCAGTCTTTATAACCGATTGCCCTTGATAAAAAAATCACTTTTGAAAAAAAAAATAATTTTTGAAAAAAAAAATTCATAATTTTTGGAAAAAAAAAAAAAATTTTGAAAAAAAAAAAAATTTTTGAAAAAAAATAATCATTTTTGAAAGAAAAAATCATTTTTGAAAAAAAAAATCATTTTTGAAAAAAAAAATCATTTTTGAAAAAAAAATTTTTGAAAAAAAAATTCATTTAAAAAAAAAAATAATAATTTTTGAAAAAAAATAATTTTTGAAAAAAAATTCATAATTTTTGAAAAAAAAAATATTTTTTGAAAAAAATGTTCAGCTATTTCAGCTAATGATGGAACTTCTTCAGATTTTTTACTACTATTTATATTTTTTAAAATATTAAGCTTTTTAACACTTTTCACAGTTACTCCAGCCACTCCAACCACACAACAGTTACTCAAGCCACTCCATCCAGTTACTCCACCCACTCCAGTTGTAGAGGCAAGAACACTTCACACAATTTCCCCAGAAATTGTCGCTTTTCTAGTTTATTTTGTTATGCTATTAATGACTGTGATCAGCAACTTATAGCGATACTTCGTTAGTATGACAAGCCTTCTGACATTAACTGACACTTTGTAGGAACCATTGACACTAATACAGTGATCAGTGCTAAAAATATGCACAGTCACTGTACTAATGACATGGCTGGGAAGGGGTTAAACATCAGGGGCGTTCAAAGGGTTAAATGTGTGCTAACCAATTTTTTGTGTGTACCGTGTGCTGCCTTTACTAAGGGATGTAAGGGTTTTTATTTCCTGCTTTGCAGGGAAACAAAAACCGCCACATCCCCACTGACATAACAGGGCTCTGTATTGTTTACCCTCCTATTTGTACCCACAACGAGCCCCCGTGGATCCCTCCCAACATCAGGTGGATGCAGGCAGAAGGGGGAGGGGCATCCCCAACTTTAGCCGCCACCATGCAGGGAGGATGCCACAGAGCGCACATCCGACCACATCATATCGCGACGTGGCCACGGCAATTATGTCATGTCTGGAGCGCCAGCGTCCTCTGCCGAGTCCCCCACCTGACACCGATGCTTATGTTGCTTTGGGCTTGCGTCCTGCCCTGTTTGTCCTGCTGGGCCCTCATGGATCCCATGGCCACAGCTCCTGGAATAGACATTCCTAGTGGCAGCCAACAGAAAATGAGCATGCGATTTCTCTCTCAACAGATTTGTAAGTATGGGCCTCTTGGTGGCCCTTTAGTGTTTTGAACTAGTACAACATTATCTATTATCTTTATTACATACCTTGAAGGGGTTGTAAACCCTCAAGGTTTTTCACCTTAATGTATTCCATGCATACAGCAGCCCCCCAGGACCACCCCCCTTTTACTTACCTGAACACGTTCATTACAGTGACGGGGATGAGCACACCAGCTCCAGCCAGTGTTTCGGGTCCTGATTGGATAGATTGATAGCAGCGCAACCATTGGCTCCCACTGCTGTCAATCAAATCCAATGACGTGGGGGACGGGGCAGAGTCCCACTGTTTGTGTCAATGGACGCAGCAGCAGGACACGGGAGCGCGCCCGCACGAGTGCCCCCAGGGAAAGCGCTTCTCTGTCTGGGCACTCGAGACGAGGAGGAGCCAGGAGCACCGCTGGGGGACCACAGAAGAGGAGGATCGGGGTCGCTCTGTGCAAAACCCTTGCACAGAGGAGGTAAGTATTGTTAAATCTGATTTAGGGGTCTCCAAACAAGACAGATGATGAGATAGTGAGTCCAGATCTTAAGATAAGATGAGTAGGTGCTTTATTAAATACACTGCAGTGGAGAGACACAACACACACCGATATTTAGCACCACGAGGCAAAATGAAGAATGAAGTGTCTCTGTCTCTGCCTTAAAAATATCAAGTTTAACAATATATACTTTATGAATATGCATAAGCACTAGGCGTGTTATAAGTGTGATCGTATAGTTTAGTCCAATCAGCATTCATATCTTCTTAGTAGCAAGGGAACAGTTAAATGGGTGGTTACATCATGTGACTGACGAAAAAATAGAATTCAGCAGTATCTGGTCAGTTCAGACTGGTTTTGGTTCGAAAGCTTATTTTGAGCAGCTTTCTGGGTTCTTATCAGTAGTTGTGTCATCACATCTCCAACAGTTTTGATTTCCTAGGAACTGAAACAAATCAAGCATAATATAAATTCTTAAAGCGACAGTCTCTATATACACATATATATATATATATATATATATAAATCCATATATATATATATATATATATATATATTTATATATATATATATATATAAATCCATATATATATATATATATATATATATATATATATATATATATATATATAACTCAACATTATCTGATCCCTATAATTCTACTCAGTATGACATGTTTGTTTTAAAAAAAAAAAACAGACTTTACAACTCCTTTAAACTGTTTTATTTCATAGATATTGTGTTTGCATCAACGGTTGGTTGTTCACGAAACGCGTCGGTCTACTGAGATGCATTCTCATACCCACTATGGATTGTTTTATGGAATACTGTACCTGGCTATGAAAATGTAATATGTTATGTATAACACCACAAATCTGTTTGACAATATGGTAGCTGTCCATGTTGACATTGTATGTACCAATAAATCTGCATTTTATATTTCATTATTGGGTGTGTCACACCTCATTCAAAGTCCCGAAGGGCAAACTGTTGTAACTTTCTAAACAGCAAACAATGGCCTGGTGATGAAGGAGGGTAAAACCTTCTGGAGCTGAGGTGGTTAAAAATGAAGCCAAGCTTGTGCTCAAAAACTCTAGCGGCCTGTAAAAAAATAGTCTGAGCACAAATTGTAATATATTATTAATTCAAATTGGTTGTTATATTTTTTTAAAATAGCCCAGCCATGCAATACAAGCCATCTCGGACCGAAAATAATAGGCAGCTCCCTTGCAGGAAAATGTGCTGTTTTATTAAACATGTCATTCCTAGTGAGATGTCAGAACGGTTAAGGGCGGATATTTATAAAGATACTGCAGAGGGTCTCCTGGTTACAGAGTCAGTGAGACGTGATGGAAGCGAGAACATGTCCCGGCTCCTTAACCTTGATAGGTCAGTGCTCATCTTCTACGGGCGACCTCTGGGGTTTTCTAGAGCAAATCAAATAAATTGGTGTGAGCTCAACTGTCAATAAAAACCCAGGAGAGCGCAGCCCTCTTCTCATATTTCCTCCGCTATAAACCCAGCGTACAGTTTAAGTTGCTTGTCCTTGTGCTCCTGAATGACTAATATATTGTACTGGAAACTTTTCCACACATTTGTTTCTTCTCTTCGATTTAAAGCAACTTCTCCTTGGCTTAAAGGGAATTTCTTTTTTTTTTGTTCTTTTTAAACTGACATTCGCTTTAAAAAAGGGAAAAATCAATTTGCTAAGTGAAGAGCCTCTACTCCTTAACCACTTGCCTACCGGGCACTTTGGGCACTTTCACCCCCTTCCTGCCCAGGCCAATTTTCAGCTTTCAGCGCTGTCACAATATGAATGACAATTGCGCGGTCATGCTACACTGTACACATATGAACTTTTTGTATCATTTGTTTCAAACAAAAAGAACTTTCTTTTGGTGGTATTTATTCACCACTGGGTTTTGTTTTTTTTGCTAAACAAAACATAAAAAAATGTAAAAGAAAAAGAAAATATGTTTTTTTTTTAGTTTCTGTTATAACATTTTGCAAACAGGTGATTTTTCTCCTTCATTGATGTGAGCTGATGAGGCTGCACTGATGGGCACTGATAGGCAGCACTGATGAGCACTGATGAGGCAGAACTGGTGAGCACTGAGACACTGATTGGCAGCACTGGTGGGCAATGGTTGGCAGCATTGATGGGCACTGATGAGGCAGCACTGATGAGGCGGCACTGGTGGGCACTGAGGCACTAATTGGTAGCACTGATGGGCACTGATTGGCAGCACTGATGGGCACTGATAGGCAGCACTGATAGGCAGTGATGAGGCGGCACTGATGGGCAATGATGAGGCGGCACTGGTAGGCACTGAGGCACTAATTGGCAGCACTGATGGGAACTGATAGACTGCACTGATGGGCACTAATGAGGCAGCACTGATGAGCACTTATGAGGCGGCACTGGTGGACACTGAGGCACTAATTGGCAGCACTGATGGGCACTGATTGGCAGCACTGATGGGCACTGATTGGCAGCACTGATGAGGCAGCACTAGTGAGCACTGAGGCACTGATAGGCAGTGCTGATTGGCATTGTTGGGGCTGCCCTGATTATCAGTGTAGATGTTCCCTTTCACACTAGCCGGTTACCAGCTCTCCTCTCCTCACACTATGACAGTGTGATGAAAGGAATGCCGATAAGGGAAATTAAGATAGGATTCACTAAAATTTTCCTAGTGTCAGTTCATGGCGCATACATGTAGTAGGCAGGGATTCTACCACAAGTATGATGCCATGGATTGACGTTAGTAAACAAAAATTAAGGTAAGTATTTATTAAAATTTTCCATTTTCCTAGTGCCAGTTCATGGCAGCATCCATGTAGTAGGTGGAGATTCTACCACAAGCGTGGTGCCATGGATTGGTGTAAGGGAAGGGAAATTACAGTCAGTATTTGATGCAATATTCCGTTTCACTGGCACCAACATGGCAGCACCCATGTGGTAGTATCTCCACCTGCTACATGTGTGTTTCCATGGACTGGTGCCAGGAAAATTGTATCAAATTCTTACTGTCATTTTTTTTTTCTGGCGCCAATCCATTGTGGCATACCTATGGTAGTATCCCTATCTACAACATGTATACTGCCATTGATTGGCACCAGGAAAGTAAAATTACAGTAAGCATTTGATACAATTTTCCTTTATGGATGTGATCTGAGGTCATCAATGTGCACCTTCCTGCTTTCCTATTGAGGTAGCTAAATGTTGCCACCAAATGAATTAAATGGCTTTTACAGGAAGGCACATCTGGATTGATTTTTGGGTTGACTTTGAGCCCATTGGCTAGAAAGCTAATTTTGACCGGTTAAGACAACCAGCCATTTATTTAGACATCTTATGTCTCTTTTAATTAATGATTTTTAAAATAACAGGAAGTAAAGCGAACTGATAAACTTTTACGATTCTTCCCTTTCAAATAATTTGCATTATTACTGCTGTGCAGATCCGGTTTTGACATCCATATGCAGCGCAAAGCAACGTAGCATATAGTATTAGCTTATGCAAATCAACTGTGAAAATATTTAGTGATATGCATATCATTAACAAATACAAGAGCACTTCATCCTAACCCAACTGAAATGAACCCACGTAAGTTTGGAGAAGTGGCGTGTCTTTAGTGATTGCCTATGTAAATTGAGAGAAGATTGATAGATTTACAGCTAAATCAACCATGTCCGATCAGATGGACCATTACTAACCTAATTTAACACACCACCAAATATTGCTTTAAGATCCATTTGCCGTAATGCCAAGATGACATGGATGGTTTCAAAGCTAATACTGGGGAACATCTTTAATACATAATGCAAATTTAATACAGACAAAGGAAAATAAAGATCCCAAATTAAATCAGTACTTATTGGTGTATGTTATGGAAGATATCATCTGCTTTTTCCAGGTGTCAAAAAGGTTTGGTGTTGGCTCTCAGGAAAAGACTCAAGCATTCATAAAGTAATATTAATCACCAACCTCCTTCTAAAACTAATATTGCAGTATTGCATGATTGCTTAACCCCTTCTCTGCCAAAGTCATTTTTGCGTTTTTTTGCACACATGTTAAAAAAATTATTTTAGGCCTGAGGATTAGTTAAAACCCCAAATATTTTATATTTTCTGAAAGCAGACACCCTAGAGCAGTGATGGCGAACCTTGGCACCCCAGATGTTTTGGAACCACATTTCCCAAGATGCTCATACACTCTGCAGTGTAGTTAAGCATCATGGGAAATGTAGTTCCAAAATAACTGGAGTGGTTCACCACCACTGACCTAGAGAATAAAATACAGGCTTACCCCACTTTCAAGTACACAATGGAGTTTATTTACTAAAGCTGGAAAGTGCAAAATCAGGCTCATTTCTGCATAGAAACCAATGAGATTCCAGGTTTTATTACCAAAACTTAATTGAACAATCTGGGGTTAGTAGCTCATTGGTTTCTATGCAGAAGTGAGCCTGATTTTGCACTTCCCAGCTTTAGTAAATAAACCCCATTGTGTACTTAAAAGTGGGGTATGCCTGCCATGTAGTTCCAATTTTTTATGTCACACAATGTTAGTGCAACGGTTTATAAAACACAACATTTCAGTAAAGAATACACAATACACTAAAGTTAATTTTAGGGCACACAATTGCAACATATTACCCAACTGTTTGGTAAAATATAAAAAAAAAATAGGTTGCACCGGGTAAATAGATACCCAACACGTCAAGGCTTAAAACGATGTGTGCCTATGGAACGGCAAAAAACTTTGGTACCCTATATTTTCCCTAGGTGACACTTTAAAACCCCTACAGATAATTAGTTTAGACGTAACCATGAATAATGGGCCTGGGGTTATTACTGCCACTGCAGTGTGCGTGGTGATATATACCGTGTATCGCAATTCATGTTTTCATGCGTAGGCACTCCCGACATGTGCATTTACATTTGTACATGCATGCAGAGGCGGCTCTAGGCTTTGTGAGGCCTTAGGCAAAACTTACACATGAGGCCCCACGGACTGGGACGCTCCGTGATGAGGCCGCTATTCCTCAGGCTGCAGGCAGTATCTGATTTGTCCATCAGCTCCTAAGCCACAGAGTCCCAGTGGGGGTAGGCGGAGCCGCCGGCGTCAACTTCAGTGATTGAGAACAGGTAAATTAGGAGGCCGCGAGGCCCCTGTGAGTGCGAGGCCTTAGGCGACCGCCTAATTTGCCTAATTAGAGAGCCGCCTCTGCATGCATGTATGCAGGGGGGAATCAAACGTTTTTAAGTGCTTGGGTGTAACTTTATTTTTTTACCCTTTTTAATTTTTTTTTCTTCACTAAACTATATTTTTCATCACAAGGGAGAAAAAAAAAGTTCCCTATGTGATGAATTTTTGGAGACAGGTTCTCTTTAATGAGAGACATGCAGCAGTGATAGTACACACTGAACAGCAATGTGCACTCTCCAATCTCCCTCATGGAAAGAGGAAGCTGCATCCTGTACAGCTTGAGAAAATGCAGCTCTTTTCCCTCCTCCTGGCAATCTTCCTCTGGGGATTGGAGTTCAAAAGCTCTTGGTTACAGTAGAGTCTCTCTCCTCTCGACTACAATTCCCACAGTGCAGTGCTGCCCGACTCAGCCTATTGAACTCTTCCTTCTCAGCAGCTCCCTCCTCTTGCTGATATGGCTGTTAAACAGTTCAGCACCACAGGGCAGCAGCTACAGAGAGCAGCTGCAGCCAGTGTTTCTCCCACTCTCCATTTTTAGCCAAGCACCTGGCTACACGTGGTTAAAATTTGTTTGTCACGGTTAGTGGAGAATTGTTAACCACTTGCCGACGGCCCTATAGCAGTTTTAGGATCTGTTTCCACTACTGCGAGTTGTTGTGAAACTTGACACATGTGAAGTCGCATGACAAGTAAAAACCCATGTATTTCAATGGTCCCCGTTCTAATTGGTGCCACTCAAGTCGCAGCGACTCCAAAAAAGGTTTTTGCACTACTTTGTTTCGACTTCGGTGCGACTTGTTCTCATATGGTTTTCACCAGTCGCATGACATCGCATTTGAAAGTCATAAAATTCAAAAAGTCAAAAATAGAGCCTTACTGCTAAAGGGCGGCAGCTATGCGCAGGATCATGCAGAGGTAATCAAATACCACCAAAAGATATTTTTTAAAAATAAAGGACATAAATATTTTTATTTGTGTACAGTGTTGCACAACCGCACAATTGTCAGTTAAAGTAGCGCAGTGCCATATTGCAAAAAGTGGCCTGGTCATGAATGGGGGTAAAAACTTCCAGAGGTCAAGTGGTTAAAGTAAGGATCAATTCACTGAGATTTAAAGTGTTATTAAACCCACAACAGTGCAATCAGTCTGTATATGCAGTAAAGCCTGCTTGTTATACTCACTGTGGAATCTAAGGGGATAATCCTCTGTATTGTGTACAAAGGCTGTTTGATCCTGTATGCACAGATTCTCCTCTTCTTCCACCAACTCCAAAACTGGTGAGGATAAGACAGAGTTAGTAGTGTCACTCTGCACATGCTCAGTTTGGTGTGTATTGCTAGACAGTTTTTTTTTTGTGAGGGTGCATGTGACCAGCACAGGGCCAATCAACACTGTCCAGACAGAGGGTCAGGGGCCCTGCATCCTGATAGGACAGCCAGTGCAGTATGAAAACTCCTCCTACAAGCTTACACCAGACACTGATAGAAGTCACAAGACTGCTATATACTGCTGATAAAAAAAGATATTTAGCAGTTTATATTTACTAAAATAATTGCGTTTCCATGTTCTGTGTACTGTGGGAGATCGGATATAGTAAATGCAGGCTCCTGGGTTTAGTAACACTTTAACACAAGGATTTTTTTTTATCTATGTGACTGTTATTTTTAGGGCTCATTTAAAAAAAAAAAAGAGCCTTAGGGCTCTTTCACACGGGGCGGATCAGTCATGATCCGCCCCGTGAACATCCGCTTGCTCAGCGGGGATAGCTCCGTCGATCCCCGCTGAGCAGGAAGATGACAGGTGCATCGCTGCACACTGTGCAGCGACGGACCTGTCAGAGCGCCGCTCTCCCCTATGGGGGGATCGGATGATGACGGTCCGTAGTGTCCGTCGTCATCCGATCCGATCCGAAAACGGAGGGAAAAGTAGGTTTTTCCTCCGTTACACTTTTCGGATCGGAGCGGGTCGGATGTCAGCGGACATGTCACCGCTGACATCCGACGCTCCATAGGGATACATGTATGTCCGTTTTTCATCCGAAAACGGAAGGATGAAAAACGGACATACGGATCCCTCGTGTGAAAGAGCCCTTATCCTGGTGTGTTAGCTCTGTCTTATTCTGTCTTTAAACATACAGTGCCTTTATAAAGTATTCATACCCATTGAAATTTTCCACATTTTGTCAAGTTACATCCAAAAATGTAAATGTATTTTAATGGGAATTTATGTGATAGACCAACACAAAGTGGCACATAATTGTGAAGTGGAAGGAAAATTACATTTTTTTTTTCCATTTTTTTTTACAAATAAATATCTGAAAAGCGCGGTGTGCATTTGTATTCAGCCCCCTTTACTCTGATACTCCTAACTAAAATCTAGTGAAACCAATTGCCTTCAGAAGTCACCTAATTAGTAAATAAAGTCCACCTGTGTGTAATTTAATCTCAGTATAAATACAGCTGTTCTGTGAAGCCCTCAGAGGTTTGTTAGAGAACCTTAGTGAACAAACAGCATAATGAAGGCCAGAGAACACACCAGACAGGTCAGGGATAAAGTTGTGGAGAAGTTTTAAGCAGGGTTAGGTTATAAAAAAATATCCTAAGCTTTGAACATCTCACGGAGCACTGTTCAATCCATCATCCGAAAATGGAAAGACAAAGACACAACTGCAAACCTACCAAGACATGGCCGTCCACCTAAACTGACAGGCCGGGCAAGGAGAGCATCAGAGAAGCAGCCAGGAGGTCCATGGTAACTCTGGAGGAGCTGCAGAGATCCACAGCTCAGGTAGAAGAATCTGTCCACAGGACAACTATTAGTTGTGCTCTCCACAAATCTGGTCTTTATGGAAGAGTGGCAAGAAGAAAGACATTGTTGAAAGAAAGCCATAAGAAGTCCTGTTTGCAGTTCAAGAGAAGCCATGTGGAGGACACAGCAAACATGTGGAAGAAGATCCTCTGGTCAGATGAGACCAAAATTGAACTTTTGGGCAAAAAAGCAAAACGCTATATGTGGCGGAAAACTAACACTTCACATCACCCTGAACACACCATCCCCACTGTGAAACATAGGTTTGCAGTTGTGCCACACTCTTTCCATTTTCGGATGATGGATTGAACAGTGCTCTGTGAGATGTTCAAAGCTTGGGATATTTTTTTTTTATAACCTAACCCTGCTTTAAACTTCTCCACAACTTTATCCCTGACCTGTCTGGAGTGTTCCTTGGCCTTCATGATGCTGTTTGTTTACTAAGGCTCTCTAACAAACCTCTGAGGGCTTCACAGAACAGCCATATTTATACTGAGATTAAATTACACACAGGTGGACTCTATTTACTAACTAGGTGACTTCTGAAGGCAATTGGTTCCATTAGCTTTTAGTTAGGGGTATCAGAGTAAACGGGACTGATTCCAAATGCACGCCACACTTTTCACATATTTATTTGTAAAACTTTTTGAAAACCATTTATCATTTTCCTTCCACTTCACAATTATGTGGCACTTTGTGTTGATCTATCACATAAAATCCCAATAAATTACATTTACGTTTTTGTAACATGACAAAATGTGGAAAATTTCAAGGGGTATGAATACTTTTTTCAAGGCACTGTATATATATATATATATATATACATATATATATATACACACCTCTATTTCTACTGAATGGTGCAGATTAGTAATCAAGAATGTCAGGGATGCCTGAAGTTGCTTTCATAAAAATCATTTCATTCATTTTAATTTAACCAGTTGCTGACCGCCCAATAACAGTTTCACTACTACAGGGTGACCACGCTGCTCAGGATCACGTACAGTATATATACGTGATCCTGCATTTCCGGGTAGGGGGCGAGAGTGCGCGCCGGCGGCGGCTCGCTCCCACTGTGATTCTACTCAGCGGGAGCTGATCAGTGGGTCCCGCAGACCCGAAGTCCACCAGCACCAGCTGATCATTTGCTATACAGGCAGACCAGCAGTCTATCTATGTGAACAAGGCAGATTGCCTTTCTGTCAGTAAGGAAGGCTTGGATCCTGTGTCTCTGCAAATCAGGGACATGGATCTATGCCTTCCCCTAGTGATAGCACCTCTCCCACAGTAAGAAAGCACCAGCTAGGCACACATTTAACCCTTTGATTGCCCCTGATGTTAACCCCCTTCCCAGCCAGTGTCATTAGTACAGTGATAGTGCATATTTTTAGCACCGTATTAGTATCACTGGTCCCCAAAAAAAGTGTCAAAAGTGTCAGTTAGTGTCCGATTTGTCTGCCGAAATATCGCAGTGCCGCTATAAGTCACTGATCACCACCATTACTAATAAAAAATTAAAAAAATAAAAATTCTATAAATATAGCCCATAGTTTAAAGACGCTATAAGTTTTGCACAAACCAATTAATATACGCTTATTGAGATTTTTTTAACCAAAAATATGTAGCAGAATACATATTGGTCTAAATTGATGAAGAAATTTGATGTTTTAACATTTTTATTGGATATGCTTTATAGCAGAAAGTAAAAAAAAATATATTTTTTTTCGAAATTGTCAGCATTTTTTTGTTTATAGCGCAAAAAATTAAAAACGCATACCACCAAAAGAAAGCTCTATTTGTGGGAAAAAAAAGACATCAATTTTATTTGGGTACAGAGTTGCATGACCACGCAATTGTCAGTTATTTTTTGCAATACGCAGTGTCGCAATTTAATTTTTAATTTTTTTTGTTTCATTTTTTATTTTAATGAAAGATTATTTTAATGAAACGGTTTTAAAAGATTGAAAATGACATTTGAAATGACATTCACGCGGTAAAGGCGATTTTATTGGTTTGGGTTGACTATATTTTAACGTTAATAATACACATTTTAATGGAAGAAGAATAAAAAGAACACCTCATCAATAAAATGGTATAGATATTTTACCCAAGTTTGCCAACAAGTGGGAATAATTAACATTTGGATGGATTTAAAGACATGATAAAAAAATATATATATTATTTTTTTTAAAAGCATTAGAAATGGCAAAACTTGTACTTTTTATGAACCAATTACTAAAACAGAAGTTTTTGTTTTAAAACAAAGTCGCAAACTGAAGCTGCAGAATAAATGTTCAATGTAATTGAGGAAACAACATTCATAAAATAAAATTAAAAATTAAAAAAAAAAAAAAAAAAAGTCCACAAAACCTGCTTACATTCTGACTCCCTGGCAAAATTTCCCAGTTAGGATGAGTTAATGAGAATATATTGTTATAAATTGTTGCAGGCAACCCTCTGTTTGGAGTCATTACCTCCCAATAGCTGTTTTTTACTGTTTACTGAATTATAATTACTCCACTATTAATTCTCCACCTCTGCGATTTGCAAGATATATTTTCCGATGTTGCATAGACTCTGTTTTATCGCCTCGTGCATACAAATGAGACAGCACAGTTTATGGGGCCCCTGAAAGAAACCGTGTAGAAGAAAACCTGCTTCCTATATGTGCTTGATGAGATTTTATTAGAAAAAAAAAAGAGAAATATCCTAGAATTAAATGTAACAAGACAGTGAGATGACTATAATGGTTTGGCAACAAGAAAACAAGATTGAACTAATAAAGATATAGCCACTAGGCAATTACTAAACGTTGGATGGTGTCTTTAGTGGTTAGTATAGACCAGGGGTGTCAAACTCCATTTCATCGCGGGCCACATTAGCAGTATGATTGCCCTAAAAGAGCTGCTTGTATCTGGGGTGCGATACGTAAGAAGCACTGGGTTCAAGAGTACGTTACGTACAGAGTGCAAAACTCAGGATTATACTATGTACAGAGTGCAGAGCTCAGGAGTGTGCTGTATACAGAGTGCAGAACTCAGGATTATACTATGTACAGAGTGCAGAGCTCAGGAGTGTGCTGTATACAGAGTGCAAAACTCAGGATTATACTATGTACAGAGTTCAGAGCTCAGGAGTGTGCTGTATACAGAGTACAGAACTCAGGATTATACTATGTACAGCATGCAGAGCTTAGGAGTGTGCTGTATACAGAGTGCAGAACTCAGGATTATACTATGTACAGCATGCAGAGCTTAAGAGTGTGCTGTATACAGAGTGCAGAGCTCAGGATTGTGCTGTATACAGAGTGCAGAGCTCAGGATTGTGCTGTATACAGAGTGCAGAGCTCAGGAGTGTGCTGTATACAGAGTGCAGAGCTCAGGAGTGTGCTGTATACAGAGTGCAGAGCTCAGAAGTGTGCTGTATACAGAGTGCAGAGCTCAGGAGTGTGCTGTATACAGAGTGCAGAGCTCAGGATTGTGCTGTATACAGAGTGCAGAGCTCAGGATTGTGCTGTATACAGAGTGCAGAGCTCAGGAGTGTGCTGTATACAGAGTGCAGAGCTCAGGATTGTGCTGTATACAGAGTGCAGAGCTCAGGATTGCGCTGTATACGGAGTGCAGAGCTCAGGAGTGTGCTGTATACAGAGTGCAGAGCTCAGGATTGTGCTGTATACAGAGTGCAGAGCTCAGGAGTGTGCTGTATACAGAGTGCAGAGCTCAGGAGTGTGCTGTATAAAGAGTGCAGAGCTCAGGATTGTGCTGTATACAGAGTGCAGAGCTCAGGATTGTGCTGTATACAGAGTACAGAGCTCAGGATTGTGCTGTATACAGAGTACAGAGCTCAGGATTGTGCTGTATACAGAGTGCAGAGCTCAGGAGTGTGCTGTATACAGAGTGCAGAGCTCAGGAGTGTGCTGTATACAGAGTGCAGAGCTCAGGAGTGTGCTGTATACAGAGTGCAGAGCTCAAGATTGTGCTGTATACAGAGTGCAGAGCTCAGGAGTGTGCTGTATACAGAGTGCAGAGCTCAGGAGTGTGCTGTATACAGAGTGCAGAGCTCAGGAGTGTGCTGTATACAGAGTGCAGGGTTCAGGAGTGCGTTACATACAAAGTTCAGGGCTGTGCAAGGTTTAGGGGCGCGCTATGCACAGTGTGCAACACCAACCCCCTCCCTGAAGCTTCCTTGCATCTCGCTCTTACCTTGCCTGGCTCTAGTATCTCCCTTTGTAGGCGGCTTTGCCTCACCTTGCAGGGAGCGGAAGCGGAGGGTGAAAGTTGGAGGTGGCAGAATGGAGTTCCGAAAAATTCTGGCTGCGAAACCGGCTGACAAGGACTGGAGGCCCGGATTCGGGCCAAGGGCCTTGTGTTTGACATATGTGGTATAGACCAACAATACTCAACATTTTTTCAGTCTTGTCACTCTTTAAAAGTATGCAAATCTTTAGGCACCCTAGTCTAAAATGTAAAAAAACCCAAAATGTTACTTATCAATGGGGAACCTGAGCCTGGGACGATGCGCACAACCACTTTAGTGATGTTAAAGTGGTTGTAAACCTCAGCCATGAAATTTGAACGAAGTATATCCCTCTATAGTGTGTACTTGTCTCAATCTTGAACACTAAGAGTCATTTCTGTCTGCTGCCTCCTTTCTCTGCTATCTGAATGAATCACTCCTGACAAATTTTCCTGAAGCCAAGAGAGGAAAAAAAAGGTGACAGGGAAGGGAGCTCCAGTACACAGACTGTTATTGACAGCCTCAGCTCTGTTCCTGTGTGGTGTGTGGAGGAGGGGGGGGGGGGTTTCCCTTACCTTCAATCAGCTCTCAGAGCTCTCCTCACTGAGTTTTGCAGTGTATAATTTCAGCTCTCTGCCCCCTTTTTTCTGATAGCTCTGACAAGCTTTATACATTTTGGACCTTAAACGTCTGTAGCCCTCCCTTCCCATCAGAAACCCCCACCATGTCAGAGGTCTTCACTTCATGTTAAATTCCCACCATCACATCAAAGTTGTCCCTATACACCATATACAGTCATCCTTAAAACCAGAAGTCTTTGCCTCATGTCTGATTCCCACCATCACATCAAAGGCCTCTATACATAAAGTTCCCCCCATCACAGAGTCAGAGACCCCCTTATATATGAGAGCCCCCCAGGGTTCTGTGCTGGGACCTCCTCCAGGGTTCTGTGCTGGGACCTCCTCCAGGGTTCTGTGCTGGGACCAATCCTGTTTAATTTGTTCTTAAACGACCTGGAGAATGGGATAAACAGTTCAATCTCTGTATTTGCAGACAATACTAAGCTAAGCAGGGCAATAACTTTTCTGCGGGATGTGGAAACCTTGCAAGAAGATCTGAACAAATTAATGGGGTGGGCGACTACATGGCAACTGAGGTTTAATGTGGAAAAATGTAAAATAATGCATTTGGGTAGCAAAAATATGAATACAATCTATACACTGGGGGAGAACCTCCTGGGGAATCTAGGATGGAAAAGGACCTGGGGGTCCTAGTAGATGATAGGCTCAGCAATGGCATGCAATGCCAAGCTGCTGCTAATAAAGCAAACAGAATATTGGCATACATTAAAAAGGGGATCAACTCCAGAGATAAAATGATAATTCTCCCGCTCTACAAGACTCTGGTCCGGCCGCACCTGGAGTATGCGGTCCAGTTCTGGGCACCAGTCCTCAGGAAGGATGTACTGGAAATGGAGCGAGTACAAAGAAGGGCAACAAAGCTAATAAAGGGTCTGGAGGATCTTAGTTATGAGGAAAGGTTGCGAGCACTGAACTTATTCTATCTGGAGAAGAGACGCTTGAGAGGGGATATGATTTCAATTCACAAATACCGTACTGGTGACCCCACAATAGGAATAAAACTTTTTTGCAGAAGAGAGTTTAACAAGACACGTGGCCACTCATTAAAATTAAAAGAAAAAGAGGTTTAACCTTAAACTACGTAGAGGGTTCTTTACTGTAAGAGCTTCAAGGATGTGGAATTCCCTTCCACAGGCGGTGGTCTCAGCGGGGAGCATCGATAGCTTCAAGAAACTATTAGATAAGCTCTTGAACGACCGCAACATACAGGGATATACAATGTAATACTGACACATAATCACACATAGGTTGGACTTGATGGACTTGTGCCTTTTTTCAACCTCACCTACTATGTAATAGAACTGAACCACTATCTATCTCTCTCCACACTGAAATCACACTGAAAATGGCTGCCATTGAAAGAATACTTTTATGCTGTGGGGCGGGAATGAGCCATGATTGGATAAAGTCATGATGACAATAGGGATAAAACTTTTTTGCGGAAGGGAGTATAATAAGATGTGGCCGCTCATTAAAATTAGAAGAAAAGAGGTTTAACCTTAAACTACGTAGAGGATTCTTTACTGTAAGAGCGGTAAGGATGTGGCAAGGATGTGGAATTCCCTTCCACAGGCAGTGGTATCAGCGGGGAGCATCAATAGTTTAAAAAAAAACTATTAGATAAACACCTGAACGACTGAAACATACAGGGATATACAATGTAATACCGACATATAATCACACACATAGGTTGGACTTGATGGACTTGTGTCTTTTTTCAACCTCACCTCATGACAGAGTCTTTTTACCACATCAGAGTCTCCTCATTATATCTGAGTCTCCCCATTAGTGATGGGCCGAACACCCCCGGGTCGGGATCGACACCAGAACTCCCGAAAATGGAAAAAGTTCAGACCCAAACCCAGAAGCCTATTAAAGTCTAGGGGACACGAACTTGAAAAATCAAAAGTCCCCATTTTTAAAGCTTAGATGCAAGTTATTGGCCATAAAAAGGGTATGGGGGGTCTTGGTACTGCCCTGGGGGAAATGTATCAATGCAAAAAAAAATGTAAATATCGTTTTTTGGAGTGATTTTAATGATGCTTAAAGTGAAACAATAAAAATGAAAAATTCCTTTGAATGAAAATTGTGCGGTCATGCAACGCTGTACTCATATGAAATTTAGAGCTTTCTTTTGGTGGAATTTAATCACTTTTGCAAAAAAAAATTAAAAAGACAGAATGTAAAAAAAAAATTGTAAATAAATAATTTTTCTCCTTCACTGATGTGTGCTGATGAGGCTGCACTGATGGGCACTGATGAGACGGCACTGAAGGGCACTGATGAGGAGGCACTAATATGGAGCATTGATGAGCACTGATAGGCGGCAGTGATAGTCACTGATGGGTGGCACTGATGGGCACTGATAGGCAGCACTTATGGGCAATGATAGGTGGCATGGATAGGCGGCACTGATAGGCACTAATGGGCAGCACTGATGGGCGGCACTGTTAGGCACTAATGGGCACTGAAAGGCAGCACTGACTTGCATCACTGATGGGCACAGATTGGCATCACTGATGGGCACTGACTGGCAACAATTCTGGGCACTGTTGGTGCTGCACTGAAAATCAGTGCCCTGATTATCTGTGAGTAAATGCTACTGATCGGCTCTCCTCTCCTCACACTCTGTCAGTGTCCGGCATTTCCTTGTTTACATGTGATCGGCTGTGATTGGACATAGCAGATTACACGGGTAAAGAGCCTCGTCATCAGGCCTTTACTGAGATAAGGGTCGCACGTGTCCCAGGGACACAGTACCCCTGCGATCGCTGTGGTGAGATGGGGCGACGTCATATGATGTCATCCCAGAACAAGAGAGCACCCCGCTCGCCGCCAGGTCTCTATATGGTGGGCGGGAGGTGGTTAATGAAGATTGCATTGAGCTTTATTCCCTCTAGTGCCCAGCATGGGGATTATGACATAATTTCCTGAGAGAGATCACTACTGAAAGTGGGGGATCGTGGGACATGTAGTCCACAAAACCGTGATTTCAATAGATCTAAAGCTGCTGCAAATTACAAGTTCCAGCAGGCTAGAGAGATAAAGAATTCTGGGTGAGCAGATAAATAGAACTGTCCGGAGATGGGCTCCCTCTCTTGGGACACGGGATCTACAGCTGCAGGAGCGAGAGGCTATTTTCCTCCCCAATGACGGAGGGCTTTTCTACGAGTGAGCCTTATCCCTGGAGGCAAATCCTCAGTCACCGGCCTCTTATCAGCAGTGTGGCTTTTCGGGGCTACATTCACCTACGCCCACGCAGACACTGCTGAATCCCTGGATCATCAGGTTGCCATCCGGGCATCCTTCATCTGACTGCAGATCCATGAAGAGCCTGTTCTGGGACATCCTATCTCCACAAGCCTCCAAGGCTTGTGGAGATAGGATATTGTAAGGAAAATGGCTGCACTTTGGTTCACTGTATACTTTAGATAAGGGGCCTGAACTTTTGATACAAGCTATATGAAATGCTATTGCAAGGCTTTTATAATGTCAAATGGAAATTTACTAGCAGGCTAGCTGCAAAGGTGCAAAACAGGAAAGTAGTTGCGGTGATAACCTTTGAAGAGATTGAATAGATATACAGGAACTAGCTAGTTCATCTCACCGCACACCTGGGCCTGAAGCCAATGGTCCATGACCGAGAGTATCTTAAAAGGTTATTTCCATATTATTCAACTTCTCGTAATTCAAGCTAAGAAGGTATATTTAGACAAAGTACATTTTAGGTACTTTTTAGGCACGTCACTGAGCAGAATACTATGCAAATACATATATGTCATATAACATGTAACTTGTGATGCTTGTACTCTTGTGATTGGATAAACTAAGGGACTGCCCCTTAGTCTGCCCCTACTAATGTATAATGTTGTTGCCCTATATAAAGTGTAAAAATGCCGTAATACATTTGTACTCTTGATAACCAACTCGGTGTATGGTGTCTTGATTACCCAATCGATTGAAAGATCTTCTTGATGTCTAAGTCCAGCTCGAGCAAGGAAAAGGTTTGACCAGTTGACCAATGACCCTTTCACATTCAGGGACACTGCATGCAGACACCTTTACGCCACCCATATGTCTGTTTGTTTTGGAATAAATGATGGTTTGGTGAAACTGGGATGTAACTTAATATGGCGCCACATTCATGGAAATTCGAACAAAAAAAGGAAAAAAGATAAGGACTTTATCGGTTGCCATAAATAACCCCAAAGGAAGGAATGAGTACTCAGGAATGATAAAAAATACAGATTTGATTGAAACATCAATTTAAAACTATAAAAGCATGTCCACAAATATGTAAAGCACTCTATCCTGCATTTCTCAACTGGTAATGTTGGACAATATAGATATTGAAACCTGTAGCATGTGACCCACTTGCATGTGTAGTATAACTATTGGAAAATTGTCATATACTGGGCCAGGTGCAGGGATCAATAAAATGTCAATCAGGATCTCAACATGTTTCGTCAGATGACTTCCTCAGGAGATCCTAATCATGATCTATGCATAGAATCAAAACCTACAGCCGTAAAGGAGAGCTTTAGCCAGTACAGAGGATAGAGAGAAGGAAGGAGAGGAGGCGTGTGAGTCCAGCCAAATCCCAGGAAGGTACCACATCAGGTTTACCAAAACTTCAAGAGGAGCCCACCAAGGCCAATCCTTATTTGAAAAGTGCAGTGGAGTGGAGGGAGTGTGCCCAAATGAGATTTCCAAAATGAGAGTACTGTGAATTGGCAATAGTAAACTATATATATATATATATATATATATATATATATATATATATATATATATATTGACTGTATATCCTCCTAGGACGTCACTTTAAGGCAGCCCCTATCCTGGTCCGGTCCTAAACGGTCCCTCTGTGTCTGTGGGAAAAATCAGCTCCATTGCACTTTTCAAATAATAATTGACCTTGGAGGGCTCCTCTTGAAGCTGTGGTGAACCTGATAAAGTACCTTCCTGCAATTTGGCTGAACTCACATGCCTCCCCTCCTTCCCTGTCAGGAAGGGCATGACGATAATCAAGATGGCAGCCACAGAAGTTCCCCTGCACTGCATGTCCCACTAAGAAGGACTGCGCAGACACGCTTGCGTCCACCGATGCACACGCGCACTAATGCAGAATAAAATGCCAACAAGTGTGCACGTGCACCCTGTGACAGTTCTTGGCGTCAAACAGACTATTTAAACTGACTCATTCCCCTGGATCAGTGGTCTACAGCAGGGGTCCTCAGACTTTTTAGACAGGGGGCCAGTTCACGGTCCTTCAGACTGTTGGGGGGCCGCACTATAGTATAAAAAAAATATGAACTAATTCCTATGCACACATCTTTTTTGTAGTGCAAAAGAATAAAAGAATGAATAATAAATAATAATATATATAGGGGATGGACAGGGGGACAGAGGGGTGGACAGGGGGACAGAGGGGATGGACAGGGGGACAGAGGGGATGGACAGTGGGACAGAGGAGATGGACAGGGGGACAGAGGGGATGGACAGGGGGACAGAGGGGTGGACAGGGGGACAGAGGGGTGGACAGGGGGACAGAGGGATGGACAGGGGGACAGAGGGGATGGACAGGGGGATAGAGGGGATGGGCAGGGGGACAGAGGGGATGGGCAGGGGGACAGAGGGGATGGGCAGGGGGACAGAGGGGATGGACAGGGGGGACAGAGGGGATGGACAGGGGGACAGAGGGGATGGACAGAGGGATGGACAGGGGGACAGAGGGATGGACAGAGGGACAGAGGGATGGACAGGGGGACAGAGGGATGGACAGGGGGACAGAGGGATGGACAGGGGGACAGAGGGATGGACAGGGGGACAGAGGGGTGGACAGGGGGACAGAGGGGTGGACAGGGAGACAGGGGGACAGTGGGATGGACAGAGGGGTGGACAGGGGGACAGTGGGATGGACAGAGGGGTGGACAGGGGGACAGTGGGATGGACAGAGGGGTGGACAGGGGGACAGAGGGGTGGACAGGGGGACAGAGGGGTGGACAGGGGGACAGAGGGGTGGACAGGGGGGGGGGACAGTGGGGTGGACAGGGGGACAGAGGGGTGGACAGGGGGACAGTGGGATTGACAGAGGGGTGGACAGGGGGACAGTGGGATGGACAAAGGGGTGGACAGGGGGACAGAGGGATGGACAGGGGGACAGAGGGATGGACAGGGGGACAGAGGAGTGGACAGGGGGACAGTGGGGTGGACAGGGGGACAGTGGGGTGGACAGGGGGACAGTGGGGTGGACAGGGGGACAGTGGGGTGGACAGGGGGACAGAGGGGTGGACAGGGGGACAGAGGGGTGGACAGGGGGACAGAGGGGTGGACAGGGGGACAGAGGGGTGGACAGGGGGACAGAGGGACAGTGGGGTGGACAGGGGGACAGTGGGGTGGACAGGGGGACAGTGGGGTGGACAGAGGGGTGGACAGGGGGACAGAGGGGTGGACAGGGGGACAGAGGGGTGGACAGGGGGACAGAGGGGTGGACAGGGGGACAGAGGGAGGGGCAGGGGGACAGAGTGGTGGACATTGGGACAGAGGGGGGACAGGGGGACAGAGGGAGGGACAGGGGGACAGAGGGAGGGACAGGGGGACAGAGGGGAGGACAGGGGGACAGAGGGACAGTGGGGTGGACAGGGAGACAGTGGGGTGGACAGGGAGACAGTGGGGTGGACAGGGGGACAGAGGGGTGGACAGGGGGACAGAGGGGTGGACAGGGGGACAGAGGGAGGGACAGGGGGACAGAGGGAGGGACAGGGGGACAGAGAGAGGGACAGGGGGACAGTGGGGTGGACAGGGGGACAGAGGGGTGGACAGGGGGACAGAGGGGTGGACAGGGGGACAGAGGGGTGGACAGGGGTACAGAGGGGGGACAGGGGGAGAGTGGGGTGGACCGGGGGACAGTGGGGTGGACAGGGGGACAGTGGGGTGGACAGGGGGACAGAGGGGTGGACAGGGGGACAGTGGGGTGGACAGGGGGACGGACAGAGGGGTGGACAGGGGGACAGAGGGGTGGACAGGGGGACAGAGGGGTGGACAGGGGGACAGAGGGGTGGACAGGGGGACAGAGGGGTGGACAGGGGGGGGGGACAGTGGGGTGGACAGGGGGACAGAGGGGTGGACAGGGGGACAGTGGGATTGACAGAGGGGTGGACAGGGGGACAGTGGGATGGACAAAGGGGTGGACAGGGGGACAGAGGGATGGACAGGGGGACAGAGGGATGGACAGGGGGACAGAGGAGTGGACAGGGGGACAGTGGGGTGGACAGGGGGACAGTGGGGTGGACAGGGGGACAGTGGGGTGGACAGGGGGACAGTGGGGTGGACAGGGGGACAGAGGGGTGGACAGGGGGACAGAGGGGTGGACAGGGGGACAGAGGGGTGGACAGGGGGACAGAGGGGTGGACAGGGGGACAGAGGGACAGTGGGGTGGACAGGGGGACAGTGGGGTGGACAGGGGGACAGTGGGGTGGACAGAGGGGTGGACAGGGGGACAGAGGGGTGGACAGGGGGACAGAGGGGTGGACAGGGGGACAGAGGGAGGGGCAGGGGGACAGAGTGGTGGACATTGGGACAGAGGGGGGACAGGGGGACAGAGGGAGGGACAGGGGGACAGAGGGAGGGACAGGGGGACAGAGGGGAGGACAGGGGGACAGAGGGACAGTGGGGTGGACAGGGAGACAGTGGGGTGGACAGGGAGACAGTGGGGTGGACAGGGGGACAGAGGGGTGGACAGGGGGACAGAGGGGTGGACAGGGGGACAGAGGGAGGGACAGGGGGACAGAGGGAGGGACAGGGGGACAGAGAGAGGGACAGGGGGACAGTGGGGTGGACAGGGGGACAGAGGGGTGGACAGGGGGACAGAGGGGTGGACAGGGGGACAGAGGGGTGGACAGGGGTACAGAGGGGGGACAGGGGGAGAGTGGGGTGGACCGGGGGACAGTGGGGTGGACAGGGGGACAGTGGGGTGGACAGGGGGACAGAGGGGTGGACAGGGGGACAGTGGGGTGGACAGGGGGACGGACAGAGGGGTGGACAGGGGGACAGAGGGGTGGACAGGGGGACAGAGGGGTGGACAGGGGGACAGTGGGGTGGACAGGGGGACAGTGGGGTGGACAGGGGGACAGTGGGGTGGACAGTGGGATGGACAGGGGGACAGTGGGATGGACAGGGGGACAGAGGGGTGGACAGGGGGACAGTGGGGTGGACAGTGGGACAGTGGGTGGGACAGTGGGATGGACAGGGGGACAGAGGGGTGGACAGGGGGACAGAGGGGTGGACAGTGGGACAGTGGGGTGGACAGTGGGACAGTGGGGTGGACAGTGGGATGGACAGGGGGACAGAGGGGTGGACAGGGGGACAGAGGGGTGGACAGGGGGACAGAGGGGTGGACAGGGGGACAGAGGGGTGGACAGTGGGGTGGACAGTGGGACAGTGGGATGGACAGGGGGACAGAGGGGTGGACAGGGAGACAGAGGGGTGGACAGGGGGACAGAGGGGTGGACAGGGGTCCTCACTTGTTAGTAGGCTGTTGCCTGAAGCATCCGCTCTCGCTGTCACCCTCTGCGCCTCCTGTCTGCGTGAGGAAGACGTGAATCCGCGCAGGACTGTGCTGGAAACTACATTTCCCAGCATGCAGCGCGGCACACGGAGCCCTCCATTACTGGGGTGGGGGAGGCGGCTTGAGCGGAGCGGATATGCTCCCTGCCGAAGAAGAGTGGACCTGCCCAAGCCGAGCCGACCTGGCCCCGGCCCAAGCCCGGCCTGTCGGGAATCCGGCCCTGGGTGGGGTGGGCCGGATAAATGTCCTCGGCGGGCCGCATGTGGCCCGCGGGCCGTAGTTTGAGGACCCCTGGTCTACAGCATTCCCTGTGATTCCTTATATCCGTTTGCCTGTACCTGTTCCAGTTGACCTACCCGGCTTGTCCCTGATTATTCCTGCTATCTGCCTTCACCCGACCTCAGCTTGTCTTTAACTACGTTCCTGGCTGCTCCTTCTACTACCTGTTGCCGAACCTGCCTGCACCTGACTCTGTTCCTGTATCCCTGTCTGTTCTGGACTTGTTACCAGTGTCTCCTGCCAGCCTGCCTGCACCTGCCTGAGCTCCAGTCCATACTGATATCATTCGGGCTAGCTGCTGCACCCACATTCCAGCACCTGGCTTCCATGTACCAGCCTACTGCAGTCTCCAGCCTGACAGTTGTTCCTGGTTCCATCCCGGCTCTACCATCAGTTCCGGTCCAGCTCCACTGCTAGCAACTCTGCCAGGCACTTGTGCGACTCTGCACTCCCACGCCTCCTGTTTACTCTACCAGGTGTCTCGAGTCAGAGGTGTAAGAGAGGCCTCCCTCTGCATATCAGACTCTACCACCAGGTACGTGACATTCCTCTCTCTCTCCTCCGTCCTGGCTGAAGCTCTCCTTTTTGGCTGTAGGTGCTAGAAGTAGGTTTTTGTAAAGTACAAGTAAATTTAATCAGGCCTAGCTTACTTCTGTGGGGCTGGGAGTGGCTCAGAATAGGCTTGTGACTCACAGATAGCATCAGCTTTCGATTACCTCCCTTCTGCTTCTAGAGGATTCTAGAAGGAAGGAGGAGAAGAGAGGTGCAGCTGTCTGGGGTGTTCTAAGGAGCGCTGACCAATCCCCAACCTGAATTTGCAGGGGGCAGGCTTCCTTAAATACCCAGGGTCAGCCCAGCTGGGGAGGTGTTGTCGGGTGGAGGAAGCTGGAAATGGAGCACTAGGTTGTCGGGCACCCAGTCTGGGGGGGTGGCCTTGGGCCTGTGGGTTCGGGTGCAAGTCGGAGCCTTGCTGAATAACAAAGAAGGATCTGGACAGGAGGCACAGAGAGGAACTGAGAACAACGGAACCTAGTGTTGCTAGGCAAGTCTCCAGGAGGGATCCACCGGAGTGCAGCCAGGAGGGCTGGTGAGTGGCAGGCACAGTTGGCAGAGCTGAGGAGGCATGCCAGAGCGGACTGGGAGTGTGCAGTCTGAGATGGATGTAGAGCCAGCAGGATAGACTGTGATGTCATGGGCAGTGGAGTTGGGCAGCTAAGACCAGGAGGACTGGCAGGGTCTGAAGAGGACTAACTTGGAGCAGTAGTACACCAAGGTCAGCTAGCACTAAAGACTTTCCTATTGTTGTTGCTACACTAAAGGGGCCCGTGGTCCCTGCCTGCAAAAGGCATTTCCACAAGGTTTGGCTGGAACCAGAGTCAGGCCTAATCATGTGCTAGCTGTACCAGGAACCAAGTATTTTACAGGAGAGAGAGGAACAGTCTACAAATAAGCGTTGTGCTGGAGGAGACTGGAACTCTAGAAGGGTAAATAGAGGCTTCATCTGATCATCGTATTGATTCCATTATTGATTCTGGGCATCCCATAATTTCCCTTACCCTATCCAAGTTCAGAATCCCTCAATAAATTACAAAACAAACATATGGACTGTGTATTGTCTCAAGAGTGACTGGGAGGTGAATGCCAGGCTGAGCAGAGTGACAGGTGGACCACAATAACCAGCAGCCTCTATGGGTGTACTGCTACACATAGATCATGAATAGGATCCCCTGAGGAAGCCATCTGGAGAAACGCGTTGAGATCCTGATTGACGTTTTATTGATCCCGGCATCTGGCCCAGTCTATGAAGATTTTCCAATAGGTATACTACGCATGCAAGTGGGCCACAAGCTACAGGTTTCAATATCTATATTGTCCAACATTACCAACATTACATTAAAAAATGCAGGATAGAGTGCTCTACACATTTGTGGACATGCTTTTATGGTTTTAAATTGATGTTTCAATCAAATTTGTATTTTTTTAATACTCGTTCCTTCCTTTGGGTTTATTTATAGCAACCGGTAAAGTCCTTATCTTTTCTCCTTTTTTTATTAAATGATGGTTTAATGATGGTATGATGGTTACTTTATTGTTAAAGTATAACTGCATTTTTTTTAGTTTTGGATAGAGTGGAGGGAAATAAGAACACCTGACAGGTTTATATTGCTGTCTATGTGCCTAATAGAGAAAAAATCTTCCAATGGGGACACTAGTTCTGGTGACAACCAGGGATTCCCCCACTTTGGAGGTAATCTTAGCATTCTTTTTGTTTTCATGCACTCAGAGTCTATTTGGCTGATTTAAATTCAGGGTTCAATTAAGCGTTCAAGCGAAAGCTTTCCTTTAAAACATTCATTCCACTTTTTTTTTTTTTTTTTACCTTGGCCTTGCTTTCAACTGATCTTTGATTTAACGAAGCCCACAGACAATTACAGTAAAAGTGAGAATTAGGAAACAGCAACAACATTTTTGTCTTATAAGTAATATGAACACGGAATATTCAGAAGTGAAAAATAAACAAGACAGCTGGGAAAAATACCGTCATCCTCATAAAAAATATACCATTTGAATCAAAGCAAAATTCGCTTTGCCTCATGCACTTTGGGTCCACGTAGGGCATAAATGATATCGGTGGAATGTTTGAGATCTGAGACTCCATTTCGAAAAAGCATGTTCTCCGTAATGAGCCTTTTTAATCTCAATATGCTGCTTTGATATTCCGTGTAATACAAAGCTAAAGCACTTAATTGGTTTGCTTTGCTCAGCACAGAGAGCTCGTAACGTTCAAAGTGAATGTATGAGACAAGGAGCCCAGTTGGATCATTTCTTCTTCTTCACACAACCCCAGTGTGGGTGCTTGGTCTAAACACTCTTTTTTTAATTCTTACTTATTTTTGTGATTATTTCCACCAAACAAAGTCACATACTGAAATGAGAGAATGAAAACGATAAAAAAAATGTTTCTTTTTGTTGCTGTTACTTTAATTTACACAGGATTTTACATTCTTAGCAATTTTTTATAGAGTCACATTTGGTAAACAGTGTTATTAAGGTTTTTGTTGGCATGTAGGGAAACAAAAAAAAAACTTGTCCTCGGAAATATGTTTTAGTAGATTACGAATCCCGCCTAAAGATATTTGGTTTAACTCAAAAGTAGGAGCTTGCCTTAAAATACTTCATATACTTCTAAGGATAGACAAATAAGGCTTTTAAACTAATAGCGATTCTCTCAGTGAAAGTGTATGTAGTACGTTGGTTCTGTATGAATTTAAAATGGAAAATACTGCATTGCCCACTGGATGGCATTAAGTATCATAGGTATTTCCTATGATACTTTGTGCTATCTAGTGGTCAAACGTAGTATTTTCTGTTTGAAATGGAACCAATAGATGTGCACTGGACGCACTGGCAATACATTTTTTTTTTCATATACACCCCAATAAGTCTAGCCAAAACTTTTTTTTCAATTTTGGATAGAGTGGGGAAGCATTACAAACCCCTATGAAAAACAAACAATAAAAACTTTAAACCAAGGGTCTTCTGGATGACCTGATCACTTCATAGGTCCTTCCTCTTAGCCTCCTGCAGTGGCAGTGGATGAGCCTTTCTGCTGCACTGAACAGCACTTACTCAGTGCAGTAGTACTCCGAGCCCAGGCTGGTGTGGTGATGCATCTTTGGGGTATAGGCGGGGTACTGATGGGTGTGGTAAAACACCCCCTCTTCCGCAGGTTTTTCAAAGCTTTAGAACCCTGCAAGGGAGCTCAAAGCTTCCAATACTTTCCACATGGGAGTCCTCAGAAACCAAGTTCCAGGAGGCCAAAACAGGAACACGCTTTACACAAGAGACCTCTATTCGCCTAGTAGCTTCAGACTTTGCTCCAGGGTCATAGGGATGCTGCACCCTGGAATATCAATAGGCAGCCTCCTGGTACCCTACCACTACTCAATCCCCGATGGTGCCACGCAACCCTTCCTCCTGGAAAGTATAGGTTATATTGTCCTGGTAGACGTATTTACAGTAAAACTCTATAAAAACATTTTGTTTTTAAAGGTCTGGCAGATCTGATCACATCATGGGTTCTTCCTCTTTGCTTCCTGCAATAGCAGTGGATGGGCCTTTATCCTGCATTGAATGGCACTTTTTCAATGTTGATGCACCATTAGGGTGTAGGCAGGGTACTGATGGGGATAGTAGAACACCACCACTTCAGCAGGTTCCTGTAAGCCTCGAAATCCTGCAAGGGATCTCGAACCTTCCAACATTTCCACATAGGAGTGGTCAAAAACCAAGGTGAAAAAGGCAGGTTTCCTTTCCACTATATTGAACAATGTGGACACACATCAATCTAGAGGCCTCTATTCCCACAGTAGTTTTAGTCTTTGCCCCAGGGTCAGTGGAATATTGTACCCCACACCATCAATAGGCAGCCTCCTTGTACCTTGCCACTACTCTATGTCCCATGTTGCTACACATCCTATACTTCTGGCAAGTAGAGGTCATATTTATAAAAAAATTATAATAATAATAATAATAATAATAATAATTAAAAAAAAGCAGAGACAGAGTTCTTAATGGTCCAAACAATTTACTGAACCTCATAGTAACTTTTACATGTTCAAAAATATGATCATGGAACAAAACATTCTCAGAAAGAAACAAACACATTTATCTTCATGAAACAGGCAGTGCAATAGAAGAAAGATTGTTGTACTCCCATAGCATAGTCCAAATAAATCAGGGAACCTGCTACTTTCCAATTTATCTCAGTCTTGGGGACCTTACACTCCAATGCTTTCCCCCATAGGGGAAAGCAAGCTGACCCAAAGCTTTCTCCCTGAATTTCTCTCTTTCTCACTCCACATCACCATACTGAACTAGCCACTTCCCAAGGGCAGGTCAACCCCCAGCTCACGTAACAGGGAACCTATGCCCTGTTACAAGACGGTCTGTCCATGACAACCTGGGTTCAGAGGAAGCTGGCTGAATAACGTTGGCTGTCGTTCAATCTGGGAGACTGACAACAGCATGTATTACACACATGTATTGATAGTTTTTTATGATGTGGGTTTAGTGACAGTTTAAGCCACAATCACATCATCCAGCACCAGGTCCTTCTTCTCTCTGTTTACTACCTGGAGGGTTCCTCCTTCCAGGAGTCCACATCACACAGTCAGTCCCCACTGGCCAGCCAATCTCTAATGCCGCGTACATATGAGCGGAATGTCCGATAGAAAAATTCTAACGGAGTCTTTTCATCGTATAATCCGCTCGTGTGTAGGCCTCATCGGACCTTTTTTTTCGAAAATTCTGACGGACGTAGAAATAGAACATGTTCTAAATCTTTCCACCGGAACCAGTTCCTATCGGGAAAACCGCTTGTCTGTATGCTGTTCTGACGGACCAAAAACGACACATGCTCTGAAGCAAGTAAGAGACGCAAGCTATTGGCTACTGTCTATTGAACGTCCTTTTTCTAGTCCCGTCGTATGTGCTGTACGTCACCGCGTTCTGGATGGTCGGACTTTGGTCGGACTTTAGTTTGACCGTGTGTAGACAAGACCGCTTGAATGGAATTCCGTCGGAGTTCCGTCGGAGAAACCTTCGGAGTTTAGTCTGATGGCAAAACCGGTCGCGTGTACGCGGCTGTAGGATCCCAAAGGGAGATGATGTCACATTAAGGAGAGTGGAGGGGGCTGGATAACAAAGGTTAACAAGCAGCGCTAAATTTGCAATCCCTGCAGAAAGAAAAGTCATCACTAAAGGGACTTGGATGGGAGGACTCAGGTGAGTATAACTGACTTCATGAGGTAAAGAAAACTGTACATTGGGCAGGATGTGTAAAAGGAAGGTGAGTTTGAAAACAAACAGACGGTGGCCTCTGTGGTGTATTCATACAGTAAACAAAATTAGGGACTTGTACCATCATCCAGGAATCTAGAACTTAAGGATATTGGGAGCCTGATCCCCAATCAGGCTGCCTAAGGAAATATGGGCATTTGGACTATTACGGTACAGTAAAATGTGTTACAATATAAATAATATAACAAATAAAAATTGAAAAGATAAAAACTTGATTTATTGATGCAAAAAACAAATCATCAGTTACACGGTAAAACATGGTAGCGACAGTGAAGTCATTGACCCCGAAGGGGGAAGATTATACAGTAAGGCGATTAATCACAGATCTCATGTTCCTCAACTAGTTTCGCGGATACTGGCCGCTTCATCAGGAGGGAATCTGTAGATTATGTTTCTGACTAAACAGTCTAACCTAAAAAATAGTAAAAATATACATGGTAAAGTTGCTGAAAAGCTTCATAATACAGCATCAGAAATAAACATCATATTGACAAAGTTGAGCGGGGAAAAGGAGCGGAGCTGCTTACCCATGTCCCAGCAGGCCCCAAGTGCAGGGCTCATATCACTAAAAATGATCTCCCGCTGCGACCTGGGGGAGCTACAGAAATAATGAAAATAGATCAGGGTAATCAAGACCAATTGGGTATATTAAAGTGGCCAACCTAGAGATAGTGGGTGGGTGGGGTGTCTTACAATAAAAGAATTACTAAGAATAAGAAGGTGACAATTATGAATAGGTGGTAATGTGGTGTGCATGGTGAGGGAAAAAGAATTGGTGAAAAATATAATGAGCAGAGAAAGATATGTGGTGAGAAGGTGAGATTGAGCTATGGGCAAAAAACTGATTTTGCATGAAGTTGGGCTTTAAGTTTTTTAAGAAAAGACTACTATATATATTATTTAAAGCGGACCTTCAGTAATTTTTTCAACTTTCCATCTATTAAATCTTCTGCCATTGTTGTTTTAACTTTGGATAGTAATTTTTTTTTTTTCTGCCAGTAAATACCTTATACAGCCCACTTCCTGCTTCTTGTCTGGTAAAAAGCCTAGGCTTATGACATCAGGCACAGCTCTCTCTCTCACTCTTGTGAGAGTTTGCCAGGAAGGGGGGGGGGTGAGTCATAAGAGGGCCAATGACAGCTGCAGGGCTGCAGAGCAGGAGGTGTGCCTCTGTGTGTCTGTGGAAATTCAGGAAGTGAACAGGCAGCAGCTTTAGCTGCCCACAGTTAAAATGGTTGCAGCCAGACTCAGTGGAGGGAGATTTCTGCAGCATATTTGGCAAGTACAGAATCACAGTTTATGTAAAATAATATGTAAGAGGTAAGTAAGTGGTTGGAGGGAAGCTTCAGAATGGCAAAGATGTTTTTTTATTACAAATTATGTGAGCAGACTGCAGTTCCTCTTTAAGTTGAACAGGATCACCATATTGCTTGAATCAACTGCAACAATTCGCCAAAATACTTCAATGAGACAAAGATTCATATTTCTACAAGAATAGTTTTGGTATGCCTGCCAAATTTTGGTAGAGTACTCTTGAAAACATTAGCCAAATGTCTCCTTATAACTTCAACCATAGCATACAGACTGTACAACCCAATCTTGTTGTTCTTTGGTATCCATGTTTTCAAGGATATGGACTTGTTTATATAACCGTGTGAGTGGGGCCTTGAGCTTGGTACCCAGAAAGAAGAGAAGGCACATGGGGACCCAGAATTGCAGAAACAGGTATTTAACAAAAATGTTCTGGCATGGTGCTAATAGAGCCACTGTAGCATAGGCAGACTGGCATAGCAGCACTTACACAGAGTTGCAGAAGATTTCCGGTAACACTAATGCCTTGTACACACGATAGGATTTTCCGACAACAAATGTTGGATGTGAGCTTGTTGTCGGAAAGTCCGACTGTGTGTATGCTCCATAGAACTTGTTGTCGGAAATTCCGAGCATGTGTACATAAGTCCGACGCACAAAAGTCCACACATGCTCAGAATCAAGCAGAAGAGCGGCACTGGCTATTGAACTTAATTTTTCTCGGCTCGTCGTACGTGTTGTACGTCACCGCGTTCTTGACGTTTGGAATTTCCGACAACATTTGTGCGACCGTGTGTATGCAAAACAAGTTTGAGCCAACATCCGTCGGAAAAAAATCCACGGTTTTGTTGTGGGAAAATCTTATCGTGTGTACAGGGCATTATAATGCAGACAGGATCCGACAGAGGTGGCTGGAGATGGTGTGGCAACAAGACGCCTGGGGGTGGAAAAGTTTTTAGGTGGTGGCACAGGCGAACGGACCTCACACTAACCCTCCTCTACCAGAACCTTTCCCTACGCTAGGCACACTGTCCCTCTCCAGCAGGTTCCTGTCCCTGACCTAGCCACTTTGCAAATGCATGCCAACTGAAGGGGGACAGTGCTATTTATTAGCACTGCCCACTCTTAAGATGGCCGCAGGGGTCAACCAGGGTGGCAGCGTCCAATCAGACAGCTGCTCCCCTGATGACACCTATGGAGGCCTTAGAAGAACATGGGTTCCCCTTGCCCCCTGCTCACTCTCTGCATGGTGGCTGCCAGACAGTGTCACCTATGCAGGGAGGCCAGACCAGGGCCATCTTAAGAGCATTATAGGCAATACAGTGCACTGGGGCCCTGTCTACACAATCACGCACGAGAATAAAAATGCAAATGATCAAAAAGGCAATATTTATTGGTACTTCCAACAAAATCAGTGTTTAAACATTAACACAACGTTTGGACAATATAACACGAGTTTGATGGGCACAGTGGCAGCGATTGATGGGCACTGTGGCAGCGTTTGATGGGCACAGTGGCAGCGTTTAATGGCACAGTAGCAGCCTTTGATGGGCACAGTGGCAGCTTTGATGGGCACAGTGGCAGCTTTGATGGGCACAGTGGCTGTGTTTGATGGGCACAGTGGCAGCTTTTGAGGGGCACAGACAGTGGCTGTGTGTTATGCACAACTTGAACGTACTTAAGAAGACAGTGTTAGACTTACTTGAGGCCGCCGGCCTGGTGCAGTACAGTGTGTCACTCACAGCAGCAAGGAAGCGCCAGCTATCAAGGGCCGTCTTTACGCTCCGCTCCCTCTCCACGCTGTCTGAAGAAAATGGCAGAGGTGGGCGGAGCTTGTTCACTAGCAGCTGGGGCAGCTGGGGCAGCTGGGGCAACCGCGGCGCGCTATGAATGCGGGGGCAGCCGCGGCCTCTGACTGACATCATTGGTTGCTAGCTAGACGCTGGGTGGCCGGCGATTCTAGCAAGTGAGCAACCAGTGCAGTCAGTCAACTTAAGCAGCAGATTGCAGCACTGAGGATCGGCCCTGGATGGGGCCCTCCAGACAAGTGGGGCCCCTGGGCAACTGCCCAGCGTGCCCAGTGGAAAAAACTGCCCTGGGCCAGACTACATCTGCCTACAACCGTACCAGCCTCATCTCAACTCGACATCTAATGGAAAGCTTCCTTATAGGGGAATGATTTCTCTGTGCAAATGTACCAAAATGCTTTCTTAAGTATTCATTTTTCTTGATCAACCTAGAAGTCTGAAGCAGCATTTTCTCTTAAATGAGTTTGCTGATGCCCAGGTGTCTCTTGGGGGACCACGAACGAAGAAGAACTTCTGAAAAGTTTAGAAATAGATCGTTGTGAGCGCGCAGTCAATCTAGAGAGAACAAAACTTGCAGTCAGCAGAATAATATCACAGTGTGGAAGTATACCTTTTAGTTAAATTGTTTGCTGCATTACATTCACTCGGCTGACAGGATTCTAATCCGCCAGGGAGCAATAGGCAAGAAGAGGAAGGGGTTTCATTATATGCTCTTCTATCACAGGCCGACAATCTTCTCCAACAAGAAGCCAACTTTAAGAAGCTCATTTATCAGGCTCAGCTCACCTAGGGCTTCCCAGCGGCACTGAAAGCAAGCAGAATATATTGATGTAAACTCGGAAAAAAATTTCTGCTCAAAGTAAAAAGCTAAGTGTAAAAGTTCTCGAAGTTGTGTGAAGGCCCATTTCTACTAACCAACGTGTAGGATCACGTGTGTTACCCCAATTATCAGTAAGTGCATTGAGGTACCATATATTTTGAATGCCACCCCAAACGCATTAAATCAATGCCCTTACGTTGTAGTGTGCCACAAAGCCCATTAAAACATAAAAAAAGAAAAAAAAAATTGCTGCAATATTCCACTTCAATCTGGAGATTTTCCCTACAGTACTTTTTTTTCCTGCTGCTAGATATCCGCAGTCTGGTTGCCAGAATATTTTTTGATAATGTTTTTTGAAAATGTTTAGGTGTTTTAAACTAGCCTTGCTGGAGGTAAATGTCTTTTTTGCATGTATGCGCTGTAATATTTTGTTCTGTTGTATGGTCTTATGGCTGCATCATCTTTAATGGATCTTTTAGGGTGTGCCCCCAAAATATTTTGTTTTATATTCAAATCGTTTTCAAATCAAATTCAAATAATTTTCTAATCAAATTCAAATAGTTTTCAAATTGAAATCGGATTTGGCAATAGAATAAAATAGAACAGAAAATCAAGGAATAGAATAGAACAGAATGGAATTGAATAGAAAAGGATATAATATAATATAACATAATATAATATAATATAATATAATATAATATAATATAATATAATATAATATAATATAAGTAAGACAGAACAGAATACAAAATAAAAAAATAGAAAAAAAATAGAAAATAAAGGGATAGAATAGAAAATAAAAGAATAGAAAATAGCAGAAAATAAATAAATAAAAAAAAATTGAATAGATTGAAATAGAATATAACCATATGCTGAAATTTGAATTTCAAACAGAATACATTTGAATTCAAATAGAATAGAAAAGAATAGAAAAGAAAAGAAAAGAATAAGAAAGAATAGAATAGAAAAAAACTATAGAAAGGAATAGAATTAAATAGAAACAATATAAAAAAATAGAATAGAACAGAATAAAATAGAAAGATTATAACCATCTCCCGAAATTCAAATTTTCAAATTGAATAAATTCAAATTCAAATTGAGTAAATTAGAATAGAATAGAAAATAATAGACTAGAAAGAAAATAATAGAATAGAAATGAATAGAATAGAAAAAAACAATAGAATAGAAACAAATAGAATAGAATGAATATAAGAATATAACCATCTTCCTAAATTTGAATTATGAATAGAATACATTTTGAATTTGAATAGGATAAAAAGAAAATAGATTATACTAGAAAAGAAAAGAATAGAAAAAACAATAGAATAGAATGTAATAGAATAAAATCATCTTCCAAAATTCGAACTTCGAATAGAATAATTCAAATTCTATTAGAAAAGAATAGCATAGAAAATGATAGAATAGAAAATAAAATAAAAGAATAGGATTTAAAAATAATAGAATAGAATATGTAGCACTGTCCCCATATGGGATTGCTGTGTGTTGACTTCCTAGGCCTCCCTCTGATTACCTGTAACCAGCTGCTAGGGGTTTTCACTTATCCCCCCTTACTCCCGCTTGCTCGTTACTCAATAAACAGTCCAGGGTATTTGTGGTTTTGATATTTATTTGGAACTTGGATGGGAGAAGGGAATAGTGGGATACTCCAACATGAACTATTCACAGTAGAGCGATCTGAAAGTAAGGCTTGAAGCGCTCCTGGAGCACAGCGTGGAAGAGAGGATGTCGATGGCGGTGAGGAAAAAATGTATTAGTACCTCGTGCCAATTATTAAAATTAAAAAAACTAAAACAACTGCTGCTCCCCTAGCTAAGGTAGGGTGTACTACTTTAGGTGACAATATATTTTGTGTGAGGGGGCGCTCATGTGAGGACCTTGGCCCAATATTAAAGGGCAAAGATGGCGGTGAGGACAGTCTATGTGGACACCTTTACCCCGGATGCCTGCATACTTAGATGTGCCTCTTTTAATAATCAATCATGTGAGTTGCTAAATGTTGAACCTTCATTAAATGTAACCATATTGCTACAATTAGAGGCGCCTCTCTTCTCTTTTATACTCAGTTGTGACATGACGCTACTTGTATATCAAGACATCGCTTGTATATCAAGACAAAACTTTGCTTGTCTTGCAAAACTCTCTCAAAACAAGTTCTTCTCAAACCAATGTTTTACTGTATATCTAAAAAGAACAAAAAAAAACCCAGTGTAGAGTTTATCAGATTGAACATTCTGCAATGCGCTTATGTGAAGGATCATAAGAATCCTTCTTCCTCATGGATAGGAGAGGACATTCAGGGACTCGTCACCTACTCTTTATAGATGCATCCTGAGTTATTGTACTTCCTGCCATGACAGCACTGTCTTGTGAAGAGGCTGTGATCGTCTAAGGTTCAGTAAGATTTCACCGTCTGATGGATAACTCCTGACAGCCTTTACCGCGTTTCCCAGAGACAAGTTCATAAAAAACAATATTACAATAACTCAGGCTGCAATGCACCTCTCTGGCCATTTTTCTCTGCTATGTTGTGGAGTCTGTCTACATATGATGGGACACCTGTGGCATGCTAACAGTGTAATAACATAATACAACATTAAAAAGGCTTTTATTGCAAGAAGAATAAAAAAAATGCACCCAGTTACTCTTTTAGAGTGAAAATAACCTTACACTTATGCCCCGTACACACGGTCGGATTTTCCGACGGAAAATGTGTGATAGGACCTTGTTATCGGAAATTCCGACCGTGTGTAGGCTCCATCACACATTTTCCATCGGATTTTCCGACACACAAAGTTTGAGAGCAGGATATAAAATTTTCCGACAACAAAATCCGTTGTCGGAAATTCCGATTGTGTGTACACAAATCCGACGGACAAAGTGCCACGCATGCTCAGAATAAATAAAGAGATGAAAGCTATTGGCCACTGCCCCGTTTATAGTCCCGATGTACGTGTTTTACGTCACCGCGTTTAGAACGATCGGATTTTCCGACAACTTTGTGTGACCGTGTGTATGCAAGACAAGTTTGAGCCAACATCCGTCGGAAAAAATCCTAGGATTTTGTTGTCGGAATGTCCGACTGTGTATACGGGGCATAAGAATGAAAACATTTTATAACACACACACACACACATATATATATATGTATATGTAGCGCACCCCCTTAAGGGCCGCAGATGAACTGGGATCTCCCACCCTGTACAGCCAGCCTCACCAATCTTCACAGGCACTGTAAAGTCAGAGAACAGTCTGTGACTTTGTTTTTTATTTATTGAGGGTTAATAACTTGGATAGGGATTGGAAACTTTGGGATGCCCACTTGACTTCACAACAACTTTAGGAACAACTCTTCCTACATACAGTCTCCATGTACAACTCCTCTTCTTCCTCCACAACTCACTTGCCGAATCCAGCTGGATCAGTCTCTCAGTCAGATTAAAGGCAATTGCCTATTACAGGCAGGAACCCGAGGCCCCTTAGATATGTAGCAAATTTCAGTGTCCAGCCTGCATTACTCCTGTGGCTTCTGATCCCAGCACCACCTCTTCAGGCACTGCCAACCAACCTGGCTGCAGCTGCCCCTTTCACTAGCCTTCCTGGCTAACTTCTCCAAACAGTCCTCGAGACTGGCTCTCACCAACCCACCTGGCTGACTCTCAGGAGATCTCCCAGGGAAGGGAAGGAGACTTGAAACAACACACTCTTCAGGGAGAACTGGCTACATGTGGTAGTCCCCCCCTTTGTAGGTCCCCAACAAGCTGACCTGCTCCTGCTGTCCTCACTCTTGCTCCTGTGCCTCAAAGAAGGGCTTACTCCTTGTGTTTTGGTAGGATCCTTCCAGCACCCACGAACTGGCCCGAGGCCACCTAGGAGGCACCCTCAAGGCCACTGACAGCTTTCACAACACTATATCTCCATCTTCCACCGACTGCCCCTTATGGCATGACTCATGCCTATTTATGTGGTGGCTTACCACCTGCCGGCCCTTTACTGGGAATTGGCTGAGAACTTCATAAATATTCCAAACAACTCCTCCTAACCTCCACCCACTATGTCTAGAACATTCTTCATTGTCCCAGAAAACAGGGGGAGGCACCAGATGAGCTGTCAGGATGAGTCATCCAGCTTACCTCACTGAACACTGATTCAGATTCACAGGCTCAGTCCTGAGCTAAAAACACATTTTCCTACTCTAACAAACCAATACTACATCTAGCATACACTAGAGGGTGATATATATATTTTCTTTCACTCATTGTTAGTGTTTGGCTGAAGCCATTTATTATCAATCAACTGTGTTAACTCTTTTTAAATCATAATGGCAACAGAAACTACCCAAATGACCCTGATAAAAAGTTTACATACCGAGTTCTTAATACTGTGTATTGCCCCCTTTAACATCAATGACAGCTTGAAGTCTTTTGTGGTATTGGTGGATGAGGCTCTTTATCGTCTTAGATGGTAAAACTGCCCTTTCCTTTTGGCAAAAAGCCTCCAGTTTCTGGAAAGTCTTGGGCTGTCTTGCATGAACTGCACGTTTGAGATGTCCCCAGAGTGGCTCAATGATATTGAGGTCAGGAGACTGAGATGGCCACTCCAGAACCTTCACTTTATTCTGCTGTAGCCAATGACAATGCAAAAATACTCACTATACCTCTCAGCAAACAGCTTGGGGTGTCTACTTTCCAAAATGGGGTCATTTGGGGGGGTTTTGTGCCACCTGGGCATTCCATGGCCTCCGAAACTGTGATAGGCAGTGAAGAGTGAAATAAAAAATTTACGCCCTTAGAAAACCTGAAGGCGGTGATTGGTTTTCGGGGCCCCGTACGCGGCTAGGCTCCCAAAAAGTCCCACACATGTGGTATCCCCATACTCAAGAGAAGCAGCTAAATGTATTTTGGGGTGCAATTCCACATATGCCCATGGCCTGTGTGAGCAATATATCATTTAGTGACAACTTTGTGCAAAAAAAAAAAAAATGTGTCTCTTTCCTGCAACTTGTGTCACAATATAAAATATTCCATGGACTCTACATGCCTCTCAGCAAATAGCTTGGGGTGTCTACTTTCCAAAATGGGGTCATTTGGGGGGGGGTTTGAACTGTCCTGGCATTTTATGCACAACATTTAGAAGCTTATGTCACACATCACCCACTCTTCTAACCACTTGAAGACAAAGCCCTTTCTGACACTTTTTGTTTACATGAAAAAATTATTTTTTTTTGCAAGAAAATTACTTTGAACCCCCAAACATTATATATATTTTTTAAAGCAAATGCCCTACATATTAAAATGGTGGGTGTTTCGTTTTTTTTTCACACAGTATTTGTGCAACGATTTTTCAAACGCATTTTTTGGGGAAAAACACACTTTTTTAAATTTTAATGCAGTAAAACACACTATTTTGCCCAAATGTTTGATGAAATACCGAGTACATGGATACCAAACATGACATGCTTTAAAATTGCGCACAAACGTGCAGTGGCGACAAACTAAATACATTTTTAAAAGCCTTTAAAAGCCTTTACAGGTTACCACTTTAGATTTACAGAGGAGGTCTACTGCTAAAATTACTGCCCTCGATCTGACCTTCACGGTGATACCTCACATGCATGGTGCAATTGCTGTTTACATTTGACGCCAGACCGACGCTTGCGTTCACCTTTGCGCGAGAGCAGGGGGGGACAGGGGTGCTTTTTTCTTTTTTCTTTTTTTTCTTTATTTTTTTTTGCTTTTTTATATTATTTTTAAACTGTTCCTTCCATTTTATTTTTAATCGTTTTTATTGTTATCTCAGGGAATGTAAATATCCCCTATGATAGCAATAGGTAGTGACAGGTACTCTTTTTTGAAAAAATTGGGGTCTATTAGACCCTAGATCTCTCCTCTGCCCTCAAAGCATCTGACCACACCAAGATCGGTGTGATAAAATGCTTTCCCAATTTCCCAATGGCGCTGTTTACATCCGGCGAAATCTAAGTCATGAAACGCTCGTAGCTTCCGGTTTCTTAGGCCATAGAGATGTTTGGAGCCACTCTGTTCTCTGATCAGCTCTATGGTCAGCTGGCTGAATCACCGGCTGCATTCTCAGGTTCCCTGTTGAGACAGGAGAGCCAGAGAAAAACACGGAAGATGGTGGGGGGGGGGCATTCCCTCCCATGGCTTGTAAAAGCAGTCTAGAGGCTAATTAGCCGCTAGGATTGCTTTTACATGAAAGCCGACCGCTGGCTGAAAAGAATGATACCAAGATGATACCTAAACCTGCAGGCATCATTCTGGTATAACCATTCAAATTCGTGAATGGTGTACCTGAAGACAAAAAAATGTTTAACCATAAAGCACAGTAAACGGTAAAGTATAAAAAATTGCATACCTGAAAAGCAAACATGATAAAACATAATAACAATAAAACATTGCAGAATAGAATACAGTAAAAAAGAGCAGAACAATAGAGAGAGAATAGAGAGAGAGAGAGAACAATAAAACGACAACTATTTTTTTTTCATTTTATATATATTTTTTTTTTTTACACTTTTTTTTGTAACTAACTTTTATAACTGTAACCGGTTCCAGGTTCGGGTCTCTCAAAATGCGATGGCATCTTGGGAGACCCTGTGAAAGTGCGCCTAGTCTGCGCAATGCTGTATCCTATGCTAATACTCAACTAGTGAATGGTAGCCATAGGCGTCCTTAAGGGGGGGCTATTGAGGCTTAAGCCCCGAATGTGGGGCCAATAGCCCCGAGTGTCTGAGCGCAGTGGCCCCAGCTGCAAGATCTAGAGCGGCGCATTCCGATTCCCGTGCGCGCCGCCATCAGTGTTATATTACATACAGCCTGTACGAGCGCTTAGCTGGGCAGCGGGCGCTCCCTGATTGGCTGGTCACATGTGGAGGCGGGTAGGGGCTTGACTGTGGGTGATCGCGGCCACCCGGAGCCCCGCCTCCCTGCCTGGCGCGCGCTGTGTCTCCTCCTGACGGAGGCGGGGAGGGGCTGGACTGTGGGTGATTGTGGCCGCCCGGAGCCCCGCCTCCCTGCCTGGCGCGCGCTGTGTCTCCTCCTGACGGAGGCGAGGAGGGGCTGGACTGTGGGTGATCGCGGCCGCCCGGAGCCCCGCCTCCCTACCTGGCGCCCGCTGTGTCACCTCCTGACTGAGGTCTCTCTGTTATCTGCCCTTCCACTAGTCTGTCAGCGTGCCACTCTCTGTAAGCCCACCCCTCTGTCATCCCGCCCCTTTGTGTAAGCCCACCCCTTTCTGTCACTGCCCCCCTCTCTGTCAGTGCACCCCTCCTCTGTCAGCACCCCCCCTCTGTGTTAGCACCCCCCTCTGTCAGCCCACCCCCCTCTGTCAGCAGTGCACCCCCTCTGTAAGCACCCCCCTCACTGTCAGCCCACCCCCCTCACTGTCAGCCCACCCCCCCTCTGTCAGCCCACCCCCCCTGTCAGCCCACACCCCCCTCTGTCAGCCCCCCTCTGTCAGCACCACCCCCCCTCTGTCAGCGCCACCCCCTCTCTGTCAGCACCCCCCTCTCTGTCAGCAGTGCACCCCCCTCTCTGTCAGCCCACACCCTCTCTATCAGCGCCCCCTCTCTCTCAGCGTCCCCCCCGTCAGCTCACACCCTCTCTGTCAGCCCACACCCTCTCTGTCAACCCCCCCCCTCTATCAGCACCACCCCCTCTCTGTCAGCACCCCCCTCTCTGTCAGCAGTGCACCCCCCTCTCTGTCAGCCCACACCCTCTCTGTCAACACCCCCCCTCTGTCAGCACCACCCCCCTCTGTCAGCACCCCCCCTCTGTCAGCACCCCCCCTCTGTCAGCACCCCTCCCTCTGTCAGCACCCCCCCTCTGTCAGCAGTGCACCCCCCTCTCTGTCAGCCCACACCCTCTCTATCAGCGCCCCCTCTCTCTCAGGTTCCCCCCTGTCAGCTCACACCCTCTCTGTCAGCCCACACCCTCTCTGTCAACACCCCCCCTCTGTCAGCACCACCCCCCCTCTGTCAGCACCACCCCCCCCTCTGTCAGCACCACCCCCTCTGTCAGCACCACCCCCCTCTGTCAGCACCCCCCCTCTGTCAGCACCACCCCCTCTCTGTCAGCAGTGCACCCCCCTCTCTGTCAGCCCACACCCTCTCTATCAGCGACCTCCTCTCTCTCAGCGACCCCCCTCTCTCAGCACCCCCCCGCCCACACCCTGTCAGCACCCCCCCACTCTGTCAGCACTCCCCCTCTCTGTCAGCACCCCCCCTCTCTGTCAGCACCCCCCCTCTCTGTCAGTACCCCCCCTCTCTGTCAGCACCCCCCCTCTCTGTCAGCACCCCCCCTCTCTGTCAGCACCCCCTCTCTGTCAGCACCTCCCCTCTCTGTCAGCACTCCCCCTCTCTGTCAGCACCCCCCCTCTCTGTCAGCACTCCCCTTCTCTGTCAGCACTCCCCCTCTCTGTCAGCCCCCCCTCTGTCAGCACCACCCTCCCTCTGTCAGCACCCCCCCTCTGTCAGCACCCCCCCTCTGTCAGCACCCCCCCCTCTGTCAGCACCTCCTCTCTCTGTCAGCACCACCCCCTCTCTGTCAGCCCACCCCCCCTGTCAGCCCCCCTTCTCTGTCAGCAGTGCACCCCCCTCTCTGTCAGCAGTGCACCCCCCTCTCTGTCAGCACCACCCCCTCTCTGTCAGCATCCCCCTCTCTGTCAGCCCACCCCCTGTCAGCACCCCCCCTCTGTCAGCACCTCCCCTCTCTGTCAGCACCACCCTCCCTCTGTCAGCACCACCCTCCCTCTGTCAGCACCTCCCCTCTCTGTCAACACCACCCCCCCTCTGTCAGCACCACCCCCTCTCTGTCAGCCCCCCCCTCTCTGTCAGCAGTGCACCCCCCTCTCTGTCAGCCCACACCCTCTCTATCAGCGACCTCCTCTCTCTCAGCGACCCCCCTCTCTCAGCACCCCCCCGTCAGCCCACACCCTGTCAGCACCCCCCCCCCACTCTGTCAGCACTCCCCCTCTCTGTCAGCACCCCCCCTCTCTGTCAGCACCCCCCTCTCTGTCAGCACCCCCTCTCTCTGTCAGCACCTCCCCTCTCTGTCAGCACCCCCCCTCTCTGTCAGCACCCCCCCTCTCTGTCAGCACCCCCCTCTCTGTCAGCACCCCCCTCTCTGTCAGCACCCCCCTCTCTGTCAGCACTCCCCCTCTCTGTCAGCACCCTCCCCCTCTCTGTCAGCACCCCCCCTCTCTGTCAGCACTCCCCCTCTCTGTCAGCACTCCCCCTCTCTGTCAGCACCACCCCCTCTCTGTCAGCACCACCCCCTCTCTGTCAGCACCACCCCCTCTCTGTCAGCACCACCCCCTCTCTGTCAGCATCCCCCTCTCTGTCAGCATCCCCCTCTCTGTCAGCACCCCCCTCTCTGTCAGCCCACACCCTCTCTCTCAGCGTCCCCCCTCTCTCTCAGCGTCCCCCCTCTCTCTCAGCACCCCCCCTCCGTCAGCTCACACCCTCTCTGTCAGCCCACACCCTCTCTGTCAGCACCCCCCTCTCTGTCAGCCCACCCCCTTTCTATCAGCGTCCCCCCTCTCTCTCAGCATCCCCCCTCTCTCTCAGCGTCCCCCCTCTCTCTCAGCGTTCCCCCCTCTCTCAGCATCCCCCCTCTCTCTCAGCACCCCCTCTCTCTCAGCACCCCCCCTCCGTCATCACCACCCCCTCTCTGTCAGCACCACCCCCTCTCTGTCAGCACCACCCCCTCTCTGTCAGCACCCCCCTCTCTGTCAGCCCACACCCTCTCTCTCAGCGTCCCCCCTCTCAGCGTCCCCCCTCTCTCTCAGCGTCCCCCCTCTCTCTCAGCATCTCCCCTCTCTCTCAGCACCCCCCCCTGTCAGCCCACACCCTCTCTGTCAGCCCACACCCTCTCTGTCAGCACCCCCCCTCTGTCAGCACCCCCTCTGTCAGCCCACCCCCTTTCTATCAGCGTCCCCCCTCTCTCTCAGCGTCCCCCCTTTCTCTCAGCGTCCCCCCTCTCTCTCAGCGTCCCCCCTCTCTCTCAGCGTTCCCCCCCTCTCTCAGCATCCCCCCTCTCTCTCAGCACCCCCTCTCTCTCAGCACCACCCCCTCTCTGTCAGCACCACCCCCTCTCTGTCAGCACCACCCCCTCTCTGTCAGCACCCCCCTCTCTGTCAGCCCACACCCTCTCTCTCAGCGTCCCCCCTCTCAGCGTCCCCCCTCTCTCTCAGCACCCCCCCCCCTGTCAGCCCACACCCTCTCTGTCAGCCCACACCCTCTCTGTCAGCACCCCCCCCTCTGTCAGCACCCCCTCTGTCAGCACCCCCTCTCTGTCAGCAGTGCACCCCCCCTCTGTCAACACCCCCCTCTCTCTCCTGCCTCCTCTCCCCTTTCACTCACCCCCCTTACCTCCTTCTCTCTCACCTCCCCTTTCTCACCTCCCTTCCCCCACCTCTTTCCCCCCCTCAGGGGGTGGAGGCCCCATGATTCCCAACAGCGGCCCTGTGAGTGAGTGTACCAGTTCAAATGTGTCTTGCCGACAATGGAAGGAAAATGGCACTACAGAAGAGCAGCTTCGCTCCACCCCCAAACTCCGGCTTCCACACTTCCTAACTCTAAATGGCTCTCGGTAAAGCAGTCTAATGGGGGTCTTAAGGGGCAGGGGACACTGATGGGGGGAGGGGTCACTGATCTAATAGAGATCTCTAAGGGGGGTGCTGATGTAAGGGGACTCTGAGCTAATGTAAAGGGGGTGCTGACTGCTGGTGACCCATTAGATCAGCAGTCAGTGCATGTCAGGTAGGTCAGTGTATGTCAGCCAGGTAGGTCAGTGTGGGTCAGGTAGGTCAGTTCGTGTCAGGTAGGTAACACCCCCCCTCCATACAACCCCACCGCCCGCCACCCCATCATCCCCCCCGGTGCCGGGCTCTGACTTCGGGCTGAAGCCCCTGGTCTTTTTGCCACCTAGCAACGCCCCTGATGGTAGCGTTCAAAACATTCACCAATGCAAAGACCAGGATTGTCAGGACAGGAGGGACAATAATAGCGGGTGTCACGCCTATATCCGCGCTTGCTGCAGACACATCTTTTTTGAGGGGGTTTGTTGGGTAGGGGTACTCGGGAGGACATAAAGAAAATGCCTCTCATGCAGCCGACTGCATTTTGTTGGGGATGTGAATGGGGGAAGTACGGGTGCTGCAGAAGCGGTGGGTTCCCAATTAGGATTGGCGAATGCAGCAGGAAGGGCATTATTGGCACGACGGGCCTGTTTGTCTTCTTCTTGGTGGCAGCGGGACACTACTTGTGCTTGCCACCTCACCAGCTTGAACTGCACTTATGGGACTCGCCACGTCACCAAGTGTTACTGCAGTGCTGGTTTGACTATGACCGGGGTGTACTAGGCCGCTGGTGCTTGTCAGTTCACCAAAACGCTACCAAAAAAACTGTTAGCGATCGCAGGGATCAGGCCTGACTCTGCGAACGCTGCAGTTATGCGTTTAGTGTTTTGTAAGTGACAGTGATCGATCGATACTGCACTTGGGTGGGCTGGGCCGGGCGGAGGGGCAAAACGCAGGTGCTAGCAGGTATCTGGGCTGATCCCGCTAACACTGCGTTTTTGGGAACCCTAAACTGCTGGGGACACTAGTATAGATCTGATCGGATCAGATATTGATCCGTTCAGATACTATACCACTAAGGGAGGCGTATTCTGCGTGCGTGGGTGTTAGCGGTACTGGCGCTAATCTGACGCTGCCTGGGGCGACGCATATCACCGCCGGGCGATCAGGGGGCTAAACCTTTATTCGGTAATAAACGGCGGGCGCCCTGACACTATAAAAAATAAACTAACCAGCGTCACCCGTAACGGTTATACGCTGATCAGTGGTGAAAGTGTTAACTAGGGGGCAATCAAGGGGTTAAAACATTTATTAGGTAGTATATGGGGGTCCCTGTCGCTATAAAACGCTGACGGCGAACCTAAATATTTACGTCCCTAACTAGCGTCACCAGCGACACTAATACAGCGATCAGAAAAATGATCGCTTAGCGACACTGGAGACGGGGGGTGATCAAGGGGTTAAAACTTTATTAGGGGGAGTTAGGGGGGTATCCTAGACCTAAAGGGGGGCTAATACTAACTGCCCTACCACACTAACTGTCACAAACTGACACCATGCAGTAATCAAAAATAAAACTGCTTGGTGTCAGTGTGACCGGTGGGGGGGGGGTGATCGGGGGGATCGGGGGGGATCGGGGGGTAAAGGGGGGTGTATTGTGTGCCTAGCATGTTCTACTGTGTGTGTAGTGTTTGTGCACTCACATTACAGTCTTCTCTCCTCGGCGCCGGAACGGAAAATACCGAGCCGAGGAGAGATGACATAATTTTCTCTGCCTCTGTGTACTACACAGGGGAATGATCTCATTGGCTGGGAGCCATCGCAAGGGGGGGCACGAATGGATGGTCTCCCCCTCATCTCTGATCGCTGCCAGACCAAAGGCGACCGCCTTGGGCACCGGGGGGGGGTCCGATCGGACCCCCTGCCCGCGGGAAGGCAATCACGTACCAGGTACGTGATTTTGCCTGCCCGTGCCATTCTGCCGCAGTATATCTGCGTGAGGCGGTCGTCAAGTGGCTAGAGGAGATCTGCATGGAGGAATGGGCCAACATACCAGAAACAGTGTGTGACAACCTTGTGAAGACTTACAGAAAACATTTGACCTCTGTCATTGCCAACAAAGGATATATAACAAAGTATTGAGATGAACTTTTGATATTGACCAAATACTTATTTTCCACCATAATTTGCAAATAAATTCTTTCAAAAATCAGACAATGTGATTGTCTGGATTTGTTTCCACATTTTGTCTCTCATAGTTGAGGTATACCTATGATGACAATTACAGGCCTCTCTCATCTTTTTAAGCGGGAGAACTTGCACAATTGGTTTCTGACTAAATACTTTTTTGCCCCACTGTATATATACAATGTATATGTTTATATTGAGGGGAAAAAGTATTTGATCCCCTGCTGATTGTGTATGTTTGCCCACTGACAAAGAAATGAACAGTGTATAATTTTAATGGTAGGTTTATTTTAACAGTGAGAGACAAAATAACTTCCAAAAAATCCAGAAAAACGAATTGAAAAAAGTTATAAATTGATTTGCATTTTAGTGAGTGAAATAAGTATTTGACCCCTTCACAAAACATGACTTCGTACTCGACGGAAAATTCCTTGTTGGCAATCACAGAAGTCAGACGTTGGCCACCAGGATTTTGTCCCACTCCTCTTTGCAGTCAGTAAGGTTTCGAGGCTGATGTTTGGTAACTCGAACCTTCAGCTTCCTCCACATATTTTCTATGGGATTAAGGTCTGGAGACTGGTTAGGCCACTCCAGGACCTCAGTGTGCTTCTTCTTGAGCCACTCCTTTATTGCCTTGGCTGTGTGTTTTGGGTCATTGTCATGCTGGAATACCCATCATATTCAATGCCCTGGCTTGGGGGAAGGAGGTTCTCACCCAACATTTGATGGTACATGGCCCCATTCATCGTCCCTTTGATGCGGTGAAGTTGTCTTGTCCCCTTAGCAGAAAAACACCCCCAAAGCCTAATGTTTCCACCTCCATGTTTGACGGTGAAGGTAAATTGGGTATCTGACGCCCCAGGAGGCAATGCCCTTAGTTTCTAATAATGCACATTTGATTAGTCAGTCTTTAGGTAAAAACAAAGTTGAACCACGGTAAGGGGGTGATTTAAAAAGAGGCAGCCATCCTCAGAGTGTGTCCAGCAACTCTGCAAAACATATAAAAGAAACAAGGGTGGGGGGGAGGCGCCTCTTTGAGTGTAGTATTAAAACAGTATCATTTATTGCACAAGATTAAAAACACTTACAAGATATAAGTGGGAGTCATGCTCATCATAAGTAGGGATGAGCCGAAACCCCCCGGTTCGGTTCGCAACGGACCAAAACTTTGCACGAACTTTAGAACCCCATTGAAGTCTATGGGACTGGAATGTCACAACTACTTCTCTCCCCATTTAATCCCGACCATGGGTACCCAAATGATCATTTGTATTGTCAAACATAAATATGTTATATTTGCCCTGGGGTCTGAAGGGAAATGCAATCTTTGGCTTAGGCTGGCACCAGCACTTCAGTTTCTGAGAATTTACTTCAAGTAAATTGAAGTACATTTACATGGGGCTTTGTTTGCATCATAACTCCTTCCCACACAAAGCAAGCCTGCCTGTGGGTACCAAAATTATAGTTTGTATTGCTAAACATGAATGTGCTGTGTTTGTTCTAGGGTCTGGAGGCAAATGCAAGCTTTGGATTAGGCTGGCACCAGCAGTGCAATTTGTAGAAAACCACTTCAAGTAAGAACAAATGTACACAGGGCTTTGTTTAATTTACAACTTCTTCTCTCCCCATTCAAGCCTGCCTGCAGGAACCCAAATAATAATTTTTAGTGTCAATCAAACATTAATATGTTGTGTTTCCCTAGGGTCTGAAGAGAAACGCAAACTTTGGCTTAGACTGGCACCAGCAGCATCATTTGTAGAAAACCACTTCAAGTAAGGGCGTGTTTTCCCCCCGGGTTTGTTAGGTTTACAACTGCTTCTCTCCCCACACAAGCCTGCCTGCGGGAACCAAAATAATTATTTGTAGTGTCGAACTTACATGTGTTTGCCCTAGGGTCTGAAGGCAAAGGTCGGCTTTGGCTTAGGCTGGGGCCAGCAGTACACTTTGTAGAAAACCACTTCAAGTAAGGGTGTGTGTAGGGAAGGCTTTGTTTGCATCAGAGCTGCTTCTCTCGCCATACAAGCTTGGCCATAGGTACCCACATGTGCATTGTACCCATAGCAAGGATACAATTTAGTTGTCTACTCATGACTGATGCACTGTGCTTTAGCAAATCATGGTCATCACCATGGCTTTGAACATGTAATGTCCAGTGAATAGAGGAAGTTTTAGCATTTTGTGCTCAGCCAAGCTCTCCTAGGAGAAGCATGTCACAGCAAACAAATGCTTTCTTACCTGTGATCAATACAGCGAGGCCGGGCTATGTCTGAAAACAGGATCAAATGACTGGATCGATACAGACAAATTGTTGGCTGTCCAATGGTATAGTACTTTTTGCACTTTATGTGAACTGTAATGAGAGGAAGTGAAATATTTCCCAGGTGTGAACTGTGGGGCACTAAAACTTATATATACACGCTGTATGTCTTTATACACCTGCTAAAATGGATGTTGCTTCTATAAAATAATCAATACTCGAATGGTATGGAGGAGCTGCGGCTGATGTTTGCTTTCATCATTTAAAAAAAACAAATCATTACTGGGAAACCACAATTTATTTTTAGTATGCATGCATTTTGAGCTATCACTGTAACTTAAATTGCTCATTTTAAAATGGCTCTTCACTAAAAATAACTTTCCTTCCCTTCATCCTGCTCCCCACCACTACAAATATTTATCTATTTTTTTTTTTTGTTTAATTACTTATTTTTTTAATAGTAGAGGGTCAGCTTGCACCCCCCCCCCCCCCATCCTCCCTCCATGCCTAGGTGAATAACGTGCAGTCCCTTCTGGAATATGTGACATGCATATCCAAGAAGGCACCAGGAGCAATACAGTACTACAGTCATTCCAGGAGCACTACAGTCATTCCATTCTTTAAAGCAGGAGGTGGGCGGGACTAGTGGCTCGTCATCAGAAGGTGGTGCCTGAGCCTGAAAAAGCCAGCAGCCTTCCAATAATGTAATAGGAGAACATGGCGGCATGGGACCGAAGCGATGGCTGCAGAGAAGAGGATGTCAGCAGGACAATGCTGGATCTGCTGGGTGGGTGGGTGAGTATCTGAACTGTGAGGAACCCAGCATCAGGTAAGCAGGGGAAAGAAAAATTAAAAGGGGGGGTGAAGTTCCTCTTTAAGTATGGCTCCCCTGCATGAATTGCTGTAGCTGTACGGTGGACACTTTAAGGGGCAAAGAAGGTAAAGGGGGCACTGCGCGTGCCCGACGGCCGCGATGTCTGCCGAGCACCCGCGATCGCTCCTCAAAGAGCGAGAACGGGTAAACACACAAATCCCGGTTCTGTCAGGGGAGTAGAGACAGATCGTGTGTTCCTAGTAAGTAGAAACAGCGATTGGTCTCCTCCCCCAGTCAGTCCTATCCCCCCACAGTTAGAACACACATTCAGGGAACACATTTAACCCCTTAATCGCCCCCTAGTGCTAACCCCTTCCCTGCCAGTGACATATACAGTAATCATAACCAGTGATCGCTGTATAAATGTCAGTGGTCCCAAAAAAAGTGTCAAAAGTGTCAGATTTTTTGACAAAAAAATCACAGATCGCCACCATTACTAGTGAAGAGAAAATTATATATCCCCTATTTTGTAGATGCTATAACTTTTGCGCAAACCAATCAATATACGCTTATTGCGATTTTTTTTTTTTTTATACCAAAAATAGGTAGAAGAATACATATTGGCCTAAACTGATAAAGACCTTTATTTATTTTTTTATTTTTTGGGGTAATATTTATTATAGCAAAAAGTACAAAATATGGTGTTTTTTTCGAAATTTTCGCTCTTTTTTTGTTTATAGCGCAAAAAACAAAAAAAAAGCAGAGGAGATCAAATACCACCAAAAGAAAATTCTATTTGTGGGGAAAAAAGGACATCAATATTGTCAGTTAAAGCGACACAGTGCCGTATCGCAAAAAATGGCCTTGGTCAGGAATGGGACAAATTCTTCGAGGGCTGAAGTTGTTAACTCATGTCTCTTTTAGTTCCTGCCTGTGTCCTTGTTGGGGAGATTTTGCTTGCTTCCTGTCACAAAATCACAACAGTAGGTAAGAGAAAACTCCACCACTGATGTATTAGGAAATCCCGCCTTTAACATTTGACACCAGAATAGTTGTCCCTATTGGCAGCGTAGCTATAACCGCCAAGGGAGCAGCTGAAAATAATTGGATTCTCCTACCTATCTGATGGCCACTTACCTTGTATCTGGATCCAACAGCTCGCCGATAGTGAGGAGATGAACCTGATTTTTTTTTAGTGTAGATTCGATGAACATTACTAATGTATGGGTGCTGAACCCAAAATCCTTTGAAGTCAATCCCCTTGATGTCATGTACATATATGGTCAATGAAGTCAGATAGGAGACCCCCGCCCTTTTGTTTATATCAACTGTTATCTGTCAGAACTGTCATTTGGCAGGAGTGAAGGAACAGGACCAGTCTGCGGGCACCACTAAGGGCTTGTCAAAAACGATGTCTGTCTTTATTTACATTTTATAGTTCAATTTTATTCTATGAATGAGTACAGGTACCATGTATCTCTTACTCATTTTCATAGGCTAGATTGGTATCCAGAGGCACCCATAAAGGGGGCCTTTTAGATTCCAATATGCCTCCCACCCTCAAACCCCCACAACGTGATGAGACCTCATTGCGGCCAGTAACATCCGGAGCGGTGAGAGTAACAAGTGCTGTGCCGTACAGGCTGACTACTTGTATTGCTTATTTTACTTGTTTTGCTTGTAAGCATATTTTATATGGTGTGTGGGTCAAATCCCAAATAAAAACAGTATTACGCTATGCAAGTTCCTCTTGTTTTTTGCATGTGGAACCTCCATAACCCATGCACGGGATTCCATCCCTCTTTTTAAGGAAACACCAGGCTTGAATTTTTTTTTTTGTTTGTTTACACCTATTTTTATTGGGTACAAAAAGGTGGTACAAAAAGTGTTGTCATATGGCGAAAGAAGTACAATACAAGTAGTTTACACATAAGGAGGTCAAAATATATTGTGTAGTTGTTGATAGATATACTTTGTTATAGTAAGTTAACACGTTAACAGTAACCTCTATGATTATTACTGTAACTATATACACAATGTTCCTCGAACTCCGATATCGAGTAATGTTATTCAGGGTTGAAAAAGAGTTTGGAAAGGTTAAACCATGGGTCCCACTTTTCATTATAAAAATGATTAGTATTCTGTAATGTGTAGAATATTTTTTCCATAAGATTAATATTGTTAATTCTGGTTTTCAAATGTGCTAGAGGAACTAATGAGGATTTCCAATGGAATGCTATCAACCAGCGTATTGCTACACATATTGTGTGGATCAATCTCATATTAAGGGTGGAGAGTCCAATGATAGGGGAAAATAGGACACAGTTGTGGAGAGTGAGGTTTATACTATTATCCAAAATTTTAGAAGCTAATTTTTCCAACTGCTTCCATATATGTGTAATCTTCTCACAATTCCAAAAAATGTGTTAGAATAAACCTGTGGAATTTCAACCTCTGTAGCATGTCTGAGGAGTTGCGGGGAAAATGGCATGAATTTTAACCGGAGTATAATACCATCTTGTGAATAATTTTATTGCAGTCTCTTTAATCGTGATCGATCTTGTGCATTTATGTAAATTATTGATGCAGTTGTCCCAGTTTTTAGCAGAAAACGAGAAATCACATTCTTGTTCCCATTTGTGCATATAGGGGAGTTTGTTTTGCTCAGTGTTGTTAACTAGATTAGAGTTTATTTCCGATATCAGTCCTGTTCTTCTAGGTGACTTTAGACATATGTTTTCGAAGAATGATGGTGGGTGTGAATTTATTGTTTGGAAATATGTATTAAAAAAGTGTCTAATCTGAAGGAATTAAACTCCATATTTGGAATCTGATGTCTAGATTTTAGTGATTAGAAAGAGGCGAAGTTGTTGTTTTCTATGAAATTAAAAAGGATTTAAAGCTTGGACAACATCAGGCATTCAGACACTAAATGACTTCATAGCATCTAAATCATTCCTTTCATTCCCATCGCTTAGAGAAAAATATGATCTACCAAACTCTGAGATATTTAGATATCTCCAAATCAAAAATTTCTATACACCATTCCTAAAGGGGGGATACACCAATATCCCAATTATCCATTTTTGAATCAATCTGTACAAAAGATCCATTTGCTAAAGGTACAATTTCATCACTTTATAATCAATTATATGGAGTAGTAAATCTTAATAGACCCTCTTACCTTCAGAGGTGGGAGGAGGACCTGGGACGAACTTTAGAAGACACGGACTGGTCTAACATATGGCTCACATCTAAGTCATCTTCACCCAACATCTTAGCACTGGAGACAAATTATAAAGTCCTAACTCGCTGGTACCTTGTACCCGCTAGAGTGGCAAAATTATCACCTAATACCTCAGCTCTTTGTTTTCAAGGATGCCCAGAAATAGGCACACATTTACACATATGGTGGACGTGCCCAGTAATCCAAACCTTCTGGAAGGAAGTCTTCGTGATTGCATCTAAAATATTTAAAAAAATAATACAACCAGATCCATATATAACTTTACTTAATCTAAAACCGGAATGGTTAACACTCTCTCAATTCAAACTTATGATCTAACTAATAACGGCTGCAAAACAAACAGTGGCCAAGGCATGGAAATCTCCTACATTGGTACTAGCAGAAACAATTCACAGAATGAATAATACAATGTCCCATGCTAAGATGGTAGCCATCGATCAAAATCAAATTCCAAAATTTGAAAAACTTTGGCATCCTTGGATAAAACAACAGTTCCTGTCAAATTTCAATGACTCTGTCCTGTTGCCATGGTAACAGATTAAATGACTTACAGAGACACCCATTCTAAGGCTTCAAAGAGAACTAAAAAGAATAATAAACTGACGAGCGGGACAACCTTGTGGACCATACCTCTGCCTTTCTACCCTTTTTCTTCTTTCTCTTTCCTTTTCTCCACCTTACGATTAAAGCTCATTATCAGAATTTATTTGACCTATATACACTCTAAATGTAAACAATATGTATAGTAGGTATAAATCATTTAAATACCTACAAAAGTAACTAAGGAAATGATATATATCTTTAATTTAGGTTTACGTGAACCCAAGGTTTAATATTTGAAATTTCATGATATTTACCTATATAAACCCTACTGTAAAACAATGAGCTTACTTTATAGATCCTTGTAAACTTACTTTATGTATCTTTATAATATTGTATACTCAATAAACTTCTTTTGACAAGGAAATTAAAGAGGAATGTCAGGTTGTTGTTTGTCCACCATGAGAAGTCTGCAGCTTCGTGCGTATGTAGGGAGAATTTTGGATCTCCTACAAAAGAAGCATGTGGGGGTGTGTTGGATATAAGTTTGTATTTTTTATTGTGTAGTTTCCATAATGGGTATGATTGTGAGACTAGTTGGTTAAGAGTGTCTAGGGTATGGTTTGAAATCTTGTTTCCCAATAAAATCCCTGAGATAGAATATGGTAGAAATGAGTCTCTTTCAAACTTAACCCATGGGATCTTGGGGTTGAGGATATGCCATTGTGCAATTTGAGACCATCTGGCAGCTAAATAGTATAGCCAGAAATCTGGGAGGCCCAGTTCTCCGTTGTTTTGTGATTTATATAATACTAATCTTGATAGACGTGGGTGAAAATCTAACCATATAAACGTGTTATTCTCTGCTTGGAATTTAGTAATAATTGCTTTATTCAGTCTAATTGGGAGTGCCCTAAATAGGTATAATATCCTTGGTAGAATTGTCATTTTAACTACTTGCCGACCGCCGGCTGTCAATTGACGGCCAGGCGGCGCAGCTCTCGTGGCGGGCGGGCGTTATATGACGGCCTCGCATTCCTAGGCCACCAGGGGGCGCGCGCACGCCGCCGCCGGCGATCGCGCGCGCCCGCCGTGTCACTAGGCACCCGGTGCGCGTGCCCGGTGGCCGCGATGTCCGCCGGGCACCCGCGATTACCGGTAACACAGCAGGACCGTGGATCTGTGTGTGTAAACACACAGATCCACGGTCCTGTCAGAGGAGAGGAGACCGATGGTGTGTTCCAAGTACAGAGGAACACCGATCGGTCTCCTCCCCTAGTAAGTCCCCGCCCCCTACAGTTAGAATCACTCCCTAGCAACACAGTTAACCCCTCGATCACCACCTAGTGTTAACCCCTTCCCTGCCTGTCACATTTATACAGTAATCAATGCATTTTTATAGCACGGATCGCTGTATAAATGTGAATAGTCCCAAATATGTGTCAAAAGTGTCCGATGTGTCCGCCGCAATATCGCAGTCACAATAAAAATCGCAGATCGCCGCCATTACTAGTAAAAAAAAAAAAAAAAAAAAAAAAAAATGTTATAAATCTATCCCCTATTTTGTAGACGCTATAACTTTTGTGCAAACCAATCTATATACGCTTATTGCGATTTTTTTTACCAAAAATATGTACAAGAATACATATCGGCCTAAACTGAGAAAAAATGTGTTTTAAAGAAAAAAAAATTGGATATTTATTATCGCAAAAGGTAAAAATTATTGTGTTTTTTTTAAAACTTGTCACTCTTCTTTTGTTTATAGCGCAAAAAATAAAAACCGCAGAGGTGATCAAATACCACTAAAAGAAAGCTCTATTTGTGGGGAAAAAATTATAACAATTTCATTTGGGTACAGTGTTGTATGACCGCGCAATTGTCATTCAAAGTGCGACAGCGCTGAAAGCTGAAAAATGGCTTGGGCAGGAAGGGGGCGAAAATGCACTGTATTGAGGTGGTTAATTGCTGTGATTCTGCCTAAAAAGTATATTTTGAAAGATTTCCACATTTTAAGCATTGATCTTAATTTTTATATTAAGGTTAAGTCGTTTTTTGAGGATAGGTTATTAATGTTTGGGGTGAGAAAGATGCCTAAGTATGGGAGAGATTCCATTGACCAGGTGAAATTGAATGTGGAATGTAAGGAGTCTAAGTGAGATGGTGGGATGTATGTAATAGGTTTGGTAAAGCTATATTGGGTTGTGTAAGGAATAAAATCATATCATCTGCATACATGCTCAATTTATAGGTGTTATTGTTAGACTTATAACCATTGATGTCTGGGTGTAGTAGTATTGCTGTGGCTAAGGGTTCAATTGCTAGAGCGAATAGTAAGGGAGAAAGAGGACATCCCTGACGTGTACCCCTGCCCATCTTGAAAAAGTCTGAATTACATTCTGATAATCTTATCCTAGTGGATGGGTTGTGATAAAGAGCTTGAAAGGTGTGGAAAAATTCACCTTTGAAATCATATCTTTTCAGCACTATATCAAGGAAATTCCAGGATACACTATCAAATGCCTTATTAATATCAAAGCTTAGTGATCGGGAGTTGATATTTGCGTCTTGAATTATATTTGTTACTAATCTAATAGTGTCGGTAATTTGTCTGCCTGGTATGAAACCTGATTGATAAGTGGAAATCAGGGAGGGGATTATTGATGCTAATCTATTGGCTAACAGTCTGCTAAATATCTTAAGGTCATTGTTTATTACCGAGATTGGTCTATAATTTTGGGGCAATGTACAGTATGATCTTTATTTGGTTTTGGGATGAGGGACATGTTAGCAAGTAGCATTTCCTCCGGGAACTGATCTCCTTCAAGAATGTTGTTGTATAATTTTGTTGAATTTGGTATTAGAAGTTGGTGATATTGTTTATAATAGAAGGATGAGAATCCATTTGGGCCAGGAGCTGAGTTTTTCTTAAGGGATTTAATTATTTATAAGAAGTTCCTCTTCCGTGCATGGTGCATTCTCCTCATAACTATTAATATCCTCCAGACCCTTTATTAGCTTTGTTGCCCTTCTTTGTACTGGCTCCATTTCCAGTACATCCTTCCTGAGGACTGGTATCCAGAACTGGACATCATACTCCAGGTGCGGCCGGACCAGAGTCTTGTAGAGCGGGAGAATTATCGTTTTATCTCTGGAATTAATCCCCTTTTTAATGCATGCCAATATTCTGTTTGCTTTGTTAGCAGCAGCTTGGCATTGCATGCCATTGCTGAGCCTACCATCTACTAGGACCCCCAGGTCCTTTTCCATCCTAGATTCCCCCCAAGGTTCTCCCCCCAGTGTATAGATTGCATTCATATTTTTGCCACCCAAATGCATTATTTTACATTTTTCTACATTGAAGAGTGACGATGTGGTGGTCTGACCAGGAACAAGGGTGTATTGAGGCATAATGGGTGTTGGCTAAGATTATTGGGGTGCAGAATATATAGTCTATTTGCGAATATGAATCATGTGGGTGTGAGTAAAAGGTATACTCATGTGCGCCTACATTTAATGCTCTCCAAGAATCAATCAGTTGTAAATCATTTATGTGTGTAACTGTTGTTTTCGAAAATGTTTTTGAATTCTGGTTTTGTTTGCTACGATCAAGGTTAGGTTGGAAAGCTGAGTTAAAGTCTCCACCCAAAATAATATGTGATGAATGGTATTGTTGTAGTGTATTAAAAAATTGTGTGAAAAAAGAGGTTTGTGTCTCATTTAGTGCGTATACATTGGCAATCGTTAATTCTCTACCTGATACAGTGCCTTTGATAATAATGAACCTACTGTCTTGGTCCTTGTAAACCTGTTGAACCTCTAAAGGAAAGGATTGATGGATAAAGACAGCCAATCCTTTGGTTTTGGAAGAGGTTGAGATATAAAAGGATTGATTAGAAGCTTTGTGAAAAAATGTAGGGTGGCTGTCTTTCATGAAATGCGTTTCTTGTAACATTAATATTTTGGCATTTCGTTTTTTATATTGTAAGAAGGCTTTTTTTCCTTTTGTATGGGGAATTAAATCCTTGGACATTATGTGACAAAACCGTGATGGTCATGGTGTTAGTACCAATTTTGGGGATTCATCAGGAAGTGATAATATTCGATAAGTTGAAGGGTGAATGGTGTGTAGATGTCCAACGTTACTAAATATAGTTGGGATCAACCAGGTGTACAAGGATTTGATAAAATTTATATTTTTTTTCTATCATGTGCAACTTGAGGCATAGCAAAAAGATTGTACCGTAATTATTATTGCTTATAAAATCTGAAATTGGTTTAACATTAATTAAGTGTAACAAATATCTGTAATGAAAAAAAAATGTATGGGGTTGGAAAAAACGTGTTTTCCCAACCGACTATGAAACTTAATGAGTTTCCTACAACTCTACTTCCTCTTCTCCTCTTCCTTTCTCAGTTGGGGTCCCCGAAGGTTCTGTTCTTGGACCTCTCCTTTTTCAATCTACACCTCCTGCCTGGGTCAGCTGATACCATCCCATGGCTTCCAATACCACCTCTACGCTGACGACACCCGAATCTATTTCTCTACCCCTTAGCTCACTCCCTCTGTTACTCACGTATCACTAATTTACTATCAGATATATCAGTCTGGATGTCACTACCACTTCCTCAAACTCAATCTATCCAAAACCGAACTTATAATTTTTCCTCCCCCATATGCCCCTTGCCCTGATCTCTCGGTCAAAAACGACGGCACAACTATAAGCCCATCCCCACATGCTGAGGTTCTAGGTGTCGTACTGGACTCTGAACTTTCCTTCAAGCACCACGTCCAATCACTGTCCAAACCCTGCCGCCTCAATCTCCACAACATCTCCAAAATACACTCCTTTCTAACCAATGACACAACAAATCTCTTAATTCACTCGCTGGTCATACTGCAACTCCCTTCTCATTGGCTTACCTATACATAGTCTATCACCTCTTCAATCCATCATGAATGCTGCTGCCAGACTACAAAGCCATCCACAATTTAGCCCCCAGCTACATCACTAGCCTAGTCTCTAAATACCAACCTACTCATTCTCTTCGTTCCTCTCAAGACCTTCTGCTCTCTAGCTCCCTCATCACCTCCTCCCATGCTCGCCTCCAGGACTTTTCCAAAGCCGCTCCAATCCTATGGAATGCCCTACCCCAATCTGTCCACTTATCTCCTACTCTATTAGCTTTTAAATGATCCCTGAAAACCCTTATCTTCAGAGAAGCCTACCCTACCCACACCTAACAACTGTTTTTTAATTTTCTCCATCGGCTCATCCCCCACAGTTATTACCTTTTGTTTCCACTTGACCCTCCCTTCTAGATTGTAAGCTCTAATGAGCAGGGCCCTCTGATCCCTCCTGTATTGATTTGTATTGTAAGTGTACTGTCTGCCCTCATGTTGTAAAGCGCTGGGTAAACTGTTGGCGCTATATAAATCCTGTTTAATAATAATAATAATAATAATAATAATGAGACCAAATGAGACCAAACGGTCTTAAACTGAGTCTTAGGGGCGCAATTAGAATCAAAATTAGGGGGAGTATTAGAATCAAAATTTATGAATTATGAAATAATAACATGAAAAACAATCAAAGTAAAATGTGAATACATATTTAAATTGGACGGGAAAAATCCCTCTAGTGAGAAAATATGTAACATCTGAGTGGGGGTAAATCATGTCGGCATAGGGCGGGTAGCCACATCTATTATCTTGAGTATGAATAACTGTGCAGCTTATAACAAGTACCTTCAAAATTATAGATGCTGTAAATGTTTCTGTTCTGAGTCTATGAAAAAAAATTGTGAATCAAGAAGTGGTCCTAGACATCTAGTGGAGCTGAACAATTCCACCCTGGTTCAACGCTATTTTATTTGCTTTATGTAATTTTTATTTGAGTTTTTTTTTACCTGCGCTGACTTATGAAGGATTGAATTCCAGTTTAGGAATCTATTCAATGGTGTATGAGATATAAGGTTTATTTATCGCCGGTGTTCAGTGAGTGCATTACCAACAGGGCTCTTTAGTACATGAGGTGTTATATCGGTGATGGTATTAAGGCTTTGAAGGATTACTCTTGGTTCTGATGGGTCACGAAGCAACTCTTCTATTTTAAACACTGTCTATGGATATTTACACACACGGACTTATGTTTTGTGTATAATTTATTTATCCTGTATATATATTGCACTGTATATCTTCAGGTATATTGCTTAGTGCTATTAATGCTGGGATCATTTCCTTCTTCGTTTTATCTTTGCATACTTTTATTATTCCTTTCATTTTATAATAGCTGCTTTAAGTGCATTGATCTGATTTTTCAATTTGAGTGCTGGGATCAGTGTCACTTTTGTGCTACTGATACTTATATAAAAGCATATTATTGTTGTATATTGTGACTTCAGGAAGTTATTCATAAAGACTTGCAAAGTTACTAAAAAGGTCCACTTTAAATACGGAGAAAAACAATGGAGTGCTCTCTAACAGTAGCATTTAGCTGAACGTTGAAGGCATCTTTCATTTCTTCATGTCGGCTAATGGAAAAAGATTTCTTCAGCATTCGAAATACGCAGGCTGCAGTGTGAATATATAATTGGTCATTAAGACTGATTGATTTTATGTTTTAACATTCCAGTCAGCATTAGCAATTTAAACAAAGGAGACGGACACGTTACTTTTTCTTTTTTCTGAAGTATCTATTTTGAAAAAATGCTGTTTTTTTTCTTTTGTCTGCTTCAAATCGATCGTCCCCTCTTTTAATGATAGTTATGACATATCATAAATTATCATATATATTACCTCTTGCTGATTATTGACTATAAAAACCTCTCCAGGCAATCATTTATTTGCCAGAAAACGTTCCATTTGCGTGTTTTATTTTTCTTTTTAGGTTTAGTATTAATGCTAGATATATTCTGTCTGTCTATTCATGTGGTTACATTTTAGGGATTCGTGTTTCCACACAGCCACAGAACAAAAACTAAATAAAAGAACCTGAAAGTTATCAGACCCAGAGGTTGGAGACCGGGACAGAGGCATACTATACCATAAACTAGGGTTTCACCGATACCGGTAACGGTATCGGTTTCCGTGCTGATACTGGTCATTTGTACAAGTATCTGTACTCGTGCAAATGTTCCGCTACCTGAAACCGATTCACCCACTAACAGCTGAAATGTAAATAAAAAAAGCCGGCAATTATCGGTTGTTAAGGAGCGGGGCCGCCACCTCCTTAACAACCAATGACCCATTCAGTGAGGTTCCCCCTGTTGACAGCTGAAGTGGGCAATGTTTATCAACAACATTGCTCAGCCACTGAAAGAGAAAGATAAAAAGAAACATTGTTTCTTTTTGTATCTTTCTGTTTATTCATCTACAGATCAAAGGGATGAACTTCGATCTGCAGATGAGGCAACCTTCGAGAGATGGAGATCTACTTGAACAACACTTTTTTTTTTTTTTTGATAAAATATTTTTACTCAGACCTAAAATAAAATAAGTATTACAAGAGAGTGCAGGGTTTAGGAGTGCGTTATGCACAGAATGCAGGGTTCACCAATGCATTATGCTCAGAATGCAGGGATCATGAGTGCGTTATGCACAGAATGCAGGGTTCACCAGTGTATTATGCTCAGAATGCAGGGTTCAGGAGTGCGTTGCGTACAGAATGTAGGGATCAGGAGTGCATTTTACGCTCAGAATGCAGGGATCAGGAGTGCGTTGCGTACAGAATGTAGGGATCAGGAGTGCATTTTACGCTCAGAATGCAGGGATCAGGAGTGCGTTGTGCTCAGAATGCAGGGATCTTCCCCTGATGAAGTCATGTGACAGTGACGAACACGTGCGGGAACACGAGGCACCGGAAGTGACGTGGGCAAGCTTGCAGCTCGTTTGTTATATGCCTGTTTGATACTTCGTATTGTGAGTACCTAGATTTTACTTTTACTGTTTTGTCAATAAACATTTGTAAATACTACCCTATCGTGCATCCCTCTTTACATTCCCTCATGCCCCATTGCGAGGTTCATTGGATGCGGACACACCAGGAACAATAGGGGGACTCTGATTCCAGACTAGAGACACACATCAGTGGAGCTGGATACGCCATACTGGGAGGCTGCCAAGAAACACAATGAGATATACCCACATGCTGTTACCTTACAGCGGTAAGGTAAGGGTACATCTATACATTACTCTGCACAGGAACCAGGAAGTCACCTATCATCAGCACTTTATGCCAGAGGATTGTCACCAGCACCAGCACTTTGTCATCTTACGCTGACACTGCTAATATACAGCTACTCACCTACCTTGCACCTTATATGGACGCTACTTATCTTTTTTGCTTTCACCTATAAGAACATTTGCAGCATATACCTATATGGAGGAAACTTTTTTGTATGCTTTTATATGCCGTTTAGGATTTTACCTATTCCTTCAGGATTTATTGAAATTGTAGTGCACCTTCTTTTGAGCACTGTTTTTTCACTTAATTTGTACACCATATGGATATATTTCCTATCACTGTTCTATGAAGACTCATTTGAGTGTTTGATATACTTTTATTGTCTTATTGATACACTTTTATTGTTTTATCCAAAGAAATCTTAGGGCATGCGATACGCTTTTATACTGCCTAGGATTGGATATATTTTGACTTTTGAACATTATCTCTTTCAACTCTGCCTCTTTATTGAGCACCTTTGCACTTTATTACGCACAGTATTTAGGTTCATAGTGCAGCACTACCTTCACTTTATAGGGTTCAGGAGCTCAGAATGCAGGGATCAGGAGTGCGTTGCACTCATAATGCAGGGATCAGGAGTGTGTTGCGCTCAGAATGCAGGGTTAAGGAGTGCGATATGCTCAGAATACAGGGATCATAAGTGCCTTGCGCTCGGAATGCAGGGATCAGGAGTGTGCTACGCTCAGAATGCAGGGATCAACAGTACGTTACGCTGAGATTGCAGGGATCAACAGTGCGTTACGCTGAGATTGCAGGGATCAACAGTGCGTTACGCTCAGAATGCAGGGATCAGGAGTGCGTTAAGCACAGAATGCAGGGTTTGGGGGAGGGGGTGATGTGAAGGGTGGTAGAGGATACTGCTATGGGGGTGACCCTGCCCATAACAGTGTCCTCTGCCCCTTCACATCCCCCCCCCCCCCCTCTGTCAATCCCTCCACTGGCTTCCGCTCGGCCGGAGAATTAAATTCAAAATACTAACAACTACGTACAAAGCCATCCACAATTTCGCCCCCAGCTACATGACTAGCTTAGTCTCTAAATACCAACCTACTCGTTCTCTTCGTTCCTCTCAAGACCTCCTGCTCTCTAGCTCCTTCATCACCTCCTCCCATGCTCGCCTCCAGGACTTTTCCAAAGCCTCTCCAATCCTATGGAATGTCCTACCCCAATCTGTCCGCTTATCTCCTACTTTATTAGCTTTTACACGATCCCTGAAAACCCTTCTCTTCAGAGAAGCCTACCCTACCCACACCTAACAACTGTATTTTCATTTTTTCCATCAGCTCACCCCCCACAGCTACCTTTTGTTTCTACTCGACCCTTCCTTCTAGATTGTAAGCTCTAACTAGCAGGGCCCCCTGATCCCTCCTGTATTGATTTGTATTGTAAGTGTACTGTCTGCCCTCATTTTGTAAAGCGCTGTGTAAACTGTTGGCGCTATATAAAACCTGTATAATAATAATAATAATAATTATCCTCCTTCTCCATTTAATTATTATTTTCCTCTGATTTTTATTTTTTGTTCACTTCTATTTTATAAACTATTAATAATTAAAACTTTTTTTTTATTTGCTTTGTTCGTTAATATTTTTACACCTTTAACATATATTTATACGTTTCACAGTGAAAACAGTGCAAAATTAGAAAAAAATAAATGTATTTAATTTGTAAATAACTTTTCAATGCTTTGTGCCATTGCCGACAGCTAAAGTGTAAACAAAACAGTTGTGGTAGGAATTGGTATCGGTGAGTACTAAAAAAAAATGTATCGGTACTCATACTCGCTCTAAAAAAAAAATGGTACCGGTGCATCCCTACTAGAAACTATATGGACCGGCTGTGGGCAAATTCTATAAATATTGAGGGGCGCTGATATGAATTCTTTTGATATTCAGAGTGAAACATTTTAATAAATAAACCCTTTCATCCCTCTTCCTCTCCAGCCCTTCTTCCCCCTGTGTATCCTGGATTGACATTTTTTTTCCTGGCCAGAAACTATACTGTAGAGAGATGTTTAAAACTGGAGCCTATCATTGACATCTGCATTTATTTTCTAGGAGGAGTCATGGCCTAATAATAGATCTTACTTCCTTCTTTTTCCTTCAGCACATTTGAAGTTTACATTTGGTCCCGTTAAGGGCCCCTAAGCTCGCCCCCGGAGATTTCAGATTATTGATTGGCTGATCTCTGTTGAAGGTATTAGCGAAGGGGACTCAAAAGTTTCCAATTTTCCCCTCAGAGTCCTCCTAAGGGCTCCTAGTATTTGTAGCTGCTGACTTTTATTTTATTTTTTTCAAAAAGGGTGAAAAACCTCTTTTTTTTAATCTCTTTTTAACCACTTGACCTCCGTAAGATTTAACCCCCGCCCCCCTCATGACCAGGCCATTTTTTGCGATACGGCACTGCATTACTTTAACTGACAATTTCACTGTCGTGTGACGTTGTACCCAAATAAAAAGTATGTATTTTTTTTCCCCAAAAATAGAGCTTTCTTTTGGAGTTTTTTTTATTTTTTGCAGTTTAAACAAAAAATATCAACAGTTTTGAAAAAAAAAACAAAAAAAAAACGCATTATTTTTTACTTTCTGCTAAAAAAACACATCCCATAAACAAAAATTTAAAAAATCGAATTTCTTCATAAATTTAGGCCAATATGTATTCTGCTACATATTTTTGGTAAAAAAAAAATCCCAATAAGCGTATATTGATTGGTTTGCGCAAAAGTTATAGCGTCTACAAACTATGGGATATATATATATTTTTTTTTTACTAGTAGTGTCGCACGACTGCGCAATTGTCAGTTAAAGCAACGCAGTGCAGTATCGCAAAAAAAAAATGGCCTGTCAAGAAGGGGGTAAAACCTTCTGGAGCTGAAGTGGTTAATGATGTATGCTCTCTACACATTTTAAATTACAGATGTTCTCTTTACATATTTTAATTGTTTAAGCTTCTGGCTATACATATTCAAGAGGCTAAAATACATACTATAAGATTTCATGTTCCCTCTGGCTCTCCTGATTATATTGGAACTATTATATTATCATTGTGTGTTTTATGGTATATGTAGTTATACATTGTTGTTCATATTTTTTTTCTATATTTTTGTAGTTTGTAGATCCCCTCTCTTGCTCATGATGAAGCGAATAACTTAATCCGGAAAACACATTGAGGTTTGTAACATTCTATTATACCCATCATAAAGAGAACCTGTGAACGCTAATAGTGCGATTACTCAATATTTCAAGCTGTGCTACTCTGAGCGGGTGATAGTTTTGTTATGAGGACCGTGTTTTTAATATTTGCTTAAACCTGGAAAAAAATTATTTTTATATTTGTATAAATAGAAATAATATTTCATAAAATTGTTGTGGGATAATCTTGGTTTTAAAGAATTGATTGTAAAAAATGTAGTACATTTGTATTGTTGCTGATTTTTGTATTTATTTATTCTTATAGAACCATTGAGTCGTTGCATTTACAACAGGTGTGGATCATGAGGAAGCAAGTCGATCTATAGCCTCATACACACGATCGGACTTTGTACAAACTTTCCTGTTGATTTTTGTACAAAGGGCGTTGGCTGTAAACTAATTAAGCATACACACGGCAGGACTTTTTCAGCCAACTTTCACCAAATCACGTGGTTTTTCAGCTCTTTACCGCCACCCTTTGGTCAACTTCTGTATTGTTGTCTGATCTTCTGCATTGGTTCTGAGCATGCGTGTTTGTACTTTGGACTAAAGTCCTATGGACTTGTGTACACATGATAGGATTTTGCACCACAGGACCTTTGTTGCCGGAAAGTTTGTCTGTTTGCACAGCCAACATTTGTCCGATGAAAACCGAAAAAGTTTGTCCGATGGAGCGTACACATGGTAGGATGTTGCCTTAAAACAGCTAATTTGCATGTTTGTTGTCAAAAAGTCCTATCGTGTGTATGGGCCTTTAGACGTCTCTGATACCACATATTGGGGTTGATTTACTAAAACTGGAGAGTGCAAAATCTGGTGCAGCTTCCAGGTTTTTTGTCAACGTTTCATTGAAGTTGGAAGCTAAATGACTACCAAGCACAGCTGCACCAATTTTTGCACTCTCCATTTTTAGTAAATCAACCCCACTGACTGTATACTGGTGATGATTATGGTTTAATGACTTTTTTATATTTTGTAAATAAATAAAAACTGTGATTTTATCAGATCTGTGTGATTTCTTGGTGGCACTTAAAGAGTCCCACTTTCCTGACCTTGCCCTTAAATGGGCAAATGGGGGTATTTTTGGTATATATTTTTGATTAGGGATGGTGTCCCCTGAGAAATAAATAAGTGTAGACAGAGTTACTCCATACAATCTTATTATTTTATAAAAAACTATTTTTTGTGTGTATTACAGTGCCTTAGAAGTCCTGCCAATTTCAATACACTCTTCCAATACTCTGCAGTAGCTGATGCCTTCATTTGCTGCCTAATGCCGTGTACACACGGGCGGACTTTTCGGCATCAAAAGTCTGACAGTCTTTTCGACGGACTTTCAACTGACTTTTGAACGAACGGACTTGCCTACACACGATCACACCAAAGTCCGACGGATTCCTACGTGATGACGTATGACCGGACTAAAATAAGGAAGTTGATAGCCAGTAGCCAATAGCTGCCCTAGCGTGGGTTTTTGTCCGTCGGACTAGCATACAGACGAGCGGATTTTTCGACCGGACTCGAGTCCGTCGGAAAGATTTGAAACATGTTCCAAATCTAAAGTTCGTCTGATTTTTGACCAAAAAAGTCCGCTGCAGGTCAGATGAAGCCCACACATGGTCGGATTGTCCAACAGATTTGTCCCGTCGGACCAGTCCGGTTGAAAAGTCCGCCCGTGTGTACACGGCATAACAGTCTTTCTCCACACAGCTCCTAATGCATCTTTAAGTCTCTGGAGGAGCATAGACTCCATAGAATCCTTACACGGTAAGCCTCAGTTATCTCTCACCTCTAGTAGAATGGTGTTCCTTCCCTGGACTGCAGAATGACCTTCTGTTAGGACCTGGGTCACCTGCTGTTGGCACTGTGCTCCCCAAAGCGAAAAGTTGTAGTTCCAGTGTCCACCAGCTGTGACTCCCATCAGCCAGCAAATCTGAGAAATCAGGCTCCACCTAATGGCTGCTGGGAGGGTACTTAGTTGCTCTTATGCTGATACACCTTGCTCCAGCATTTTGATTTGCTTACTGCCAGATAGTGTGTGCCTTTTATCCTGCAGATAAACTTGCTCTTGCCCTGCATCTGCCCCTGCCTTATTTCTGCTCCCCTTGTACCTGAACCCAGTCCTGGTTCTCCCTTCTCATCTGTTCACTGCATTGTCAGTCTACCCTGTCTATTCATGTTCCCCATATTTGCACATATTGTCTACAGTTAGTTTGTAGTTAGGTTCCTGTTACTTTTTAACATTTACCATTTTAGTTATATGGTTGTAGCTCACTTCCATCTTCACGTCCTTTCTGTTTGCTGGTGTTTTTTTTTTTTAATAATAATAAATTTTCTTTACTATACATAGTTTGGTCTCATCTTCTAAGTGTAGCCATGCAAATCTGGTCATCTCTGCTGCTGATTCCTGACACCTTAGCACCCCTACAGAAAGTGCACTTTCTCTTGATTACGGGACTATTTCCACCACTCAGAAACCTCTGTTATGAAATCACCGCACTGTTAAACAATTGCTTGGAGAATTTTGTATCTTCAATGAGAAGATACAAGCAAGTACACCTCACTCTTTTACATGCAGATTGGTTCCAACAGGACTGTATCCATAATAATGTTTTTTTTTTTTTGGCCAGTGCCTAGTGTAGCAGAGTAAGGGTGGGGTGGAAGCGCCAAGCTTCAAAGTCTGCTTAAACCAGATCAGCTATCTTCTAGTTATTTTTATTTTTCTCTTTTGTCCACCTCTGGACCTCTTTTTACTAAATTTGACCTTTTGTATACAGCTTATTAGGCCTAAACTTTATTTAAACCACAAGAAAGTATATAAGAAGGTATATTTTAGCAGTTTAGATTAGGAAGCTTCCCCCTTCCAAAACTGCACTGCACTGCTTACGTTTCAACGGACCTTGAATATTATAAAGCAATCTGTCCCACTTTGTTCATCTCTATTCATTTTAACATGCTGAACTTTATTAAATCGAAATAGATGTCTGAATCAAGATTTTATCTCTTCTCATATAACTGTCATGATGATATAGAATGACTGCAAAAAGCATTTATTCTCAATAAAAAATACTTTAGACTTTAGCTCAAAAACAGGGCGTAAATGGTATATTCTCAGTGCCGTCGGCTTGTTTTCCTTAGCCTGACTGAAAATGTGAATATCACAATTGGAACTGTTCTGTGTTAGCAAGCTTTGTGAAAAAGAAGCTGGATATAAGGGCTCTTATATGGACCTAACCATATTTTATGAAGGAAAATAAACAAAGCAAGAGATTTCATAAAGTTTTAGGAGACTAAAGGTTTGTGAAAAACCAGATTTAGAAATGATTCCATGATGATTGAAATCTAACGTTCCCTAGCGAATACCCTACTGTATAAGGCAACATTGGGTACTAAGCATGGTGGCAAAGTTAGCTGGTTTCACTATTGCTTACTCTAGTAAAAGCAAAAAGCAGAAGAGAACCAAGGCTCAACAAGTTCTTGGAAACCATTAAAATGAACTTTTCCATCCCCTTAACATATGAACATTATAATATCTTCAAAATCTGCTCCTTCATCTGTTTCAAATGCACTCATTGTGTCCCTAAACCATGTAGCATAAACAGCACTGTAAATGTTATGCAAATGTCGACTTTATGTCAAAAGTCAGCAGTTACGCCCTCATTTGCATCTCTAACCACTTCCCCTGGTCACTGACATATGCAGAGAGCAAAAACAGGTACTTAAAGCGGTAGTAAACTGCAGCAACAAAAAAAAAAATAAGTCTCCAGGCAGTTCAACCACTTCAATACAAGGCACTTTCACCCCCTTCCTGCCCAGGTCAATTTTCAGCTTTCAGCACTGTCACACTTTGAATGACAATTGCGCAGTCATGCAACGCTGTACCCAAACTACATTTTTACCATTTTTTGAGACAGATATAGCTTTATTTTGGTGGCATTTAATCACCAATGTTTTTTTTATTATTTTTTGCTAAACAAATGAAAAAAGACCAAAAAAAATAAGTTTTTCTTAGTTTCTGTTATAAAATTTTGTAAATAAGAACATTTTCTCCTTCACTGATGGACACTGATGAGGCTCCCCTTATGTGCACTGATGAGGTGTCACTGATGGGAACTAAAGAGGCACTAATATGCAGTACTGATGGGCACTGATAGGCGGCACTGATATGCAGCACTGATGGGCACTGAGAGGCGGCAATGATGGGCTCTGATAGACGGTACTGATGTGCACTGATAGGCGGCACTGATGGGCAATGATGGGCACTGATAGGCGATACTGATGAGGAGGCACTGACACGGAGGCGCCCACTCATGCAGGGCGCAGGGGTACCACCCCCTATTCAATGCGCCCGGCCCCTAATCTACATGCAGGGAGTCGGACTCATAGATTCCAATGTTTTTTTTTTATTTTTTAATAGCACATAATTAGAGCCTCCTCCCAGCCACGTACAACTCCTTGGGTTTCTGGGGACCTAAAATCCCTTGAAGACTGCTGCTGAGTGTTATTTTCTACATCCATGCTGACACAATCCTCCTCCTCTTCTTCCTGTGTGTTTGGCGGCCCGCAGGAATATCTGGATAAAGGGGGCCTTGAGAGGTAATGCAGTCCTCCTCTTCTTCCCGCTGTATTGCCTCAAGTGCCTTGTCCATGATTCCATGAAGCGTGTGCTCCAACAGGAAGACTAGAGGGACAGTGTCACTGATGCATGCATTGTTGCCACTCAACATCCTTGTGGCCTCCTCAAATGGTGACAGGTCAGTGCATGCATCCTTGATCAGTAGACACTGGCGTGGCAAAAAGAGGCCAAGCTAGCCTGACCCTGTCCTGGTGCCATACTCGCACAGGTACTCATTGATGGCCCTCTGCTCTGTGTGTGCAGCCACTACAGGATTGCCAACGTTGAGTTCCACCTGGTGGGCATGTCACAAATGAGGCGGTTTGTGGGCAGGTTGCATTCCCTTTGAATTTCAGCCAGCCAAGCACTGGCATTGTATGACCGGCGGAAATGACCACAGACTTTTCTGGCCTGCCTCAGAAGATTCTGTAAGCCTGAGTACCTGCTCAAAAACCACTGCACCACCAAATTCAGGACGTGTGCCAAACATGGAACATGGGTTGTTGCCATTGTCACATACAACCATTCCTGGCTGAAGCTGGCATGGCGTCAACCACCTCTGAGCCTGCCACTGCAGAGCTGACAGAATCTCTGTCCCAGTGTGGCTCCTGTCCCCTAGGCAGACAAACTCAAGCACCACATGGCATGGAGGAGAGAGCTGTGGCAGAATCACCACTAGCATTTTGGAAGCGTGGTGGTGGAACAAGCTCCAACAACACTGAACCCTGTCCTGCATCTTTCCCAGCTGCCAGCAGAGTTACCCAGTGCACTGTGAAGGGAAGGTAACGTCCCTGCCCATGCCTGCTTGACCATGAGTCAGCGGTAATATGAACCTTACTCCTGACCGCCCTGTCCAACGAGGATAAAACATTGCCTTCCACATGCCGGTAGAGAGCCGGAATGGCCTTCTGTGAAAAGAAATGGCATTTTGGAACCTGTCACTGAGGTACAGCACATTCCATAAATTCACGAAAGGGGGCAGAGTCTACCAGCTGAAAAGGCAGCAGTTGTAGTGCTATCAATTTAGACGCTGAGCATGTGGATGGCTGGGACCGAATTTCTTTTTATGGTTCAGCAACTGGGGTAGGGAAATCTGCCTGCTAAAATCAGATGGTGGTGTACTGCTAGCAGATTGGTTGCAAGTACTTGGGACACCCATTGCTATACCTTCATTCCTCTCAGTGTAGACTTTTCAGAGGACTGAAGGTATAGTAGGGTTGGAGATCCCAAAAGAGGAGCAAGGAGAAGTCCGCCTTTTTCTTTGATGTTGGTCTTTCAAGTGCTGTTGCCAACGGACTGCATGGCAGGTCGTCAAATGTCTGATCAAGCATGTGGTGCCCAAGCAGCTGCTGTTCTGGCCATGCTTGATCTGCTTCAGACATAGGTTGCAAACAGCAACGGTGCGATCTGCTGCACATGTGTCGAAAAAGGCTCACACCAAGGAACTTTTAAAAGTCAGTGGGGAGTCAGCAGTGCTCTGCACCTGCGGAGCTCTGCGGTGTGATGCAATAGGGTGGCTGCCCTTAAGCTGCCCCCTAGAGGACATCCTACCTCGTTGGAGTTGTGCCTCCTCCTCTCTTCTCTCAGGCACCCAAGTACAGTCGGTGACCTCATCATCCCCTCCCTCCTTGTCACTGGACTTGGCAGTATGCTGCAGCTCGGGAAACATGACTGGGAGTTTGTCCTTCTTGGGCACCCCCTCTCTCTATAAGAAAAACAGAAATGGAAGGCGCGCACACCTAGTGCATTACCAAAGATAATTTAATAATAAAAATGTTTTATATAAAAGTGGGTACTTACAAAATGCAACTGACAAAAGGCCATAAAAACAATGCATGGACATGCACAGAACACGGGGTACAGCTAAGGCGTTTCGGGGGCGCACCCCCTTCCTCAGAGCCTAGCTCTGCACCATATCCACGACCAGCACTGTTGACTGTAGACACAAAGGCTACTTGCCCTCTTTTAGTGGTCTGTGAGTGTCTGCCTCTCCTTGGTGGCCTTGCGAACATGATGTATTTTTTGTTTTGCAACACCACACTACACTGTATTAGATACTGTGTACACCACCTGAAGTGTATTAGAAACTGTACACACTGTATTAGCTACTGTGTACACCGCCTGCACTTTATTAGAAACTGTACTACAGCTGCACTGTATTGTGTACTGTGTACACCACCAGAAGTGTAGTAGAAATGTACACACTGTATTAGATACTGTGTACACCACCTGCACTGTATTAGCAACTGTACTACGACTGCACGACTGTACTGTGTAACCACAAGACGTGTAGTAGAAACTATACACACTGTATTAGATACTGTGTACACAGCTTGCAAAGTAGTAGATACTGTACTACGGCTGCACTGTATTGTGTACTGTGTACACCACCAAAAGTGTAGTAGAAACTGTACACACTGTATTAGATACTGTGTACACCACCTGCAGTGTATTAACAACTGTACTATGGCTGCACTGTATTGTGTACTGTGTACACCACCAGAAGTGTAGTAGAAACTGTACACACTGTACTAGATACTGTGTACACTGCCTGCACTGTATTAGAAACAGTACACCACCGAATGCACTGTAGACATGTGCACACTGAAATATTTTGTTTCGGAATTTCATTTTCGTCCGAAAAATACATTTATTTAGTTACTCCCGAAATTCGTTTTTATTCATTTTGTTTTTCGTTAAAAATTGCATTCGTATAAAAATCAAATTAAGGTCGAATCTGTCATTGAAGGCTTATGGTGTCTGTTCGAATGTTCAAAGAAGATTCGACGGAGCAGCTAAACTGTACGACGCCGTATAGTTTACCTGCTCCGTCGAATCTTCTTAGAACTTTCAACAGACACCATAAGCCAAAGTACGTGTGTACTTAGTTCTAGCTATTTTACTGCTCCTCCTCTTTGGTTACAATCAGCCAATAACATTCATCATCATCATTATTTTTATTTATCTTTTCTCCCCTACGTCGAATCTTTTCTCCCCTACGTCGAATCTTTTCTCCCCTACGTCGAATCATTTCTCTCTATGTCAAATCTTTTCTCTCTATGTAGAATAATCTTGGACTAATAGAGTTAAGGTTAGGCACATTCGACCACAGGTTTGATGGACACAGATTGTTATTGTCATCATCATGTCGAATCTCCTATCTATATCGAACTGTTGTAGCAACGAAAATAAAAATAAAGCATTTGTTTATGTCAGATCTTTTGTTTTTCGGATTCTGCACTTTCGTTATCGTTTGTTAAAACGATAACGAAAATACCTGAAATTCGAACGAAAATGCATTCGGACAAAAACAAATGCACATGTCTAATGCACTGTAGATATAGGCTACACTGGATGCAGAGTATATATATATATATATATATATATATATATATATATATATATATATATATATATATATATATATATACAAGACTGTATATAACCGCTTGAAGTGTATTAGAAACAGTACACCACAGAATGCACTGTAGAAACACTAACAAGCAGGGCTCTCTGATTCCCCCCTGTATTGAATTGTATTGTAATTGTACTGTCTGCCCTAATGTTAAAACGCTGCGTAAACTGTCGGCGCTATATAAATCCTGTAAAATAATTATATATATATATATATATATATATATATATATATATATATATATATATATATATATATATATATATAAGACTCTTGCATATATATTAATACACTGACTGCACTGACTGAATATCGAGTAAACACTGAATATATAGTCTATTCTATATGCAGAGTATATATATATTTATACAGAATCTCACAAAATTGAGTACACCCCTCACATTTTTGTAAATATTTTATTATATCTTTTAATGTGACAACACTGAAGAAATGACACTTTGCTACAATGTAAAGTAGTGAGTGTACAGTTTGTATAACAATGTAAATTTGCTGTCCCCTCAAAATAACTCAACACACAGCCATTAATGTCTAAATTGCTGGCAACAAAAGTGAGTACAACCCTAAGTGAAAATGTCCAAATTGGGCCCAAAGTGTCAATATTTTGTGTGGCCACCATTATTTTCCATCACTGCCTTAACCCTCTTGGGCATGGAGTTCACCAGAGCTTCACAGGTTGCCACTGGAGTACTCTTCTACTCCTCCATGACGACATCACGGAGCTGGTGGATGTTAGAGACTTTGCGCTCCTCCACCTTCTATTTGAGGATGTCCCACAGATTCTCAATAGGGTTTAGGTCTGGGGACATGCTTGTCCAGTCCATCACCTTTACCCTCAGCTTCTTTAGCAAGGCAGTGGTCATCTTGGAGGTGTGTTTGGGGTCGTTATGTTGTAATACTGCCCTGCAGCCCAGTCTCAGAAGGGACAGGATCATGCTCTGCTTCAGTACATGTTGGCATTCATGATTCGCTCCCCAGTGCTAGCAGCACTCATGCAGCCCCAGACCATGACACTCCCACCACCATGCTTGACTGTAGACAAGACACACTTGTCTTTTTACTCCCCACCGGTTTGCCGCTACACACGCTTGACACCATCTGAACCAAATAAGTTTATTTTGGTCTCATCAGACCACAGGACATGGTTCCAGTAATCCATGTCCTTAGTCTGCTTGTATCCAGCAACCTGTTTGCGGGCTTCCTGGTGCATCATCTTTAGAAGAGGCTTCCTTCTGGGAAAGCCATAAAGACCAATTTTACAGTGTGCGGCGTATGGTCTGAGCATTAACAGGCTGATTGTTCTTGGCAATATTCTTATAGCCTAGGCCATCCTTATGTAGAGCAACAATTCTTTTTTTCAGATCCTCAGAGTTCTCTTTGCCATAAGGTGCCATGTTGAACTTCCAGTGACCAGTATGAGAGCGTTAGAGCAATAACACCAAATTTAACATACCTTCTTCCCATTCACACCTCAGACTTGTAACACTAACGAGTCACATGACACCAGGGAGGGAAAATGCCTAATTGGGCCCAATTTGGACACTTTCACTTAGGGGTGTACTCACTTTTGTTGCCAGCGGTTTAGACATTAATGGCTGTGTGTTGAGTTATTTTGAAGGGACAGCAAATTTACACTGTTATACAAGCTGTACACTCACTACTTTACATTGTAGCAAAGTGTCATTTCTTCAGTGTTGTCACATGAAAAGATATAATAAAATATTTACAAAAATGTGAGGGGTGTACTCACTTTTGTGAGATACTGTATATATATATATATATATATATATATATATATATATATACTAGACTGAGTGTGTATATATATATATATATATATATATATATATATATATATATATACGTATATCAAATACACTGCCACTAACTGAATAACCTCTCTGCTTAATCTAAATCAAGCTATCTCTCTGTCTATGCCAACAATACTACACATGACCGCTGTGTAAGCAGCCTTATGTAGTGTGGGGCATGGACTTAGTCCCCCTGAGCCATGATTGGCCAAAGGCACCCTGACTTTGGCAATTTATGGCTCTCTTAGCAGAGGGCGCTGTGATTGACCAAAGCATGCAGGTCAGGTGCATGCTTTGGCCAATAATCATACAGTAATGCTCTACGATCTCGCAGTGCATTATGGGTTGTTCCGCGGCGCTCTAATTTGCCGCGAACGCCCCAAAATGTTTGCACTTCGGCGAACACCCGATGTTTGAGTTGAACTTTTGTTCGACCTGAACATTAAGCTCATCCCTACATACCATAAGTCTAGCGGTCTTCTGGCTAGTTACGTGATGTCCTGGGGTCTTCTTCCTCTTCTCCCTGCAGCAATGTTGAGTATTCTCTCATACTGCAGAGAGTAGGGAGGAGCTGAACTGCCCTGGGTTTAATTTTGAGCAGGGTTCGGAGAACATCAAAGAAGTTTAGATGACAAATCTAAACCCCACTGAAGTCAGTGGGAGCCGATATCGTCAAATTTAAAATGTCCATTTTCTGGGCTATCAGGCAAAGAGTTGTGAAAAAATAGCCTGGGTAGTGAGCACTGCCCTGGGGAACATGTTTCAATGCAAATATATACCGGTATATTAAAAAAAATGTCATTCAGCCAAAAGCAGTGTTTTGTTTTTAAAAGCTGAAAGTGAAACATTGAAAATGTCCAGTTCCTTTAAATGACATGCCTAGGAGGTGTTCTTATCCTGCCCTTTGAATGGGACGTGCAGCAGCAAAGGAAACACGTTTTAAAATTGTCAGCAAATTAAACTTCATTGCCAGTTTCTTGTGTAAACAAAACAAAAAAAAAAAAAAAACCCAGCACACAGACCCTTTAATGGGGATGTATTTTGGAGGACCTTGATTGATTTTTTGTGGGTACCCCATGCAAAAAAACAAAAAAAAAAATGTGTAACGTCCCCCTAAAAATCTATACCATTTCCTTTATCTAAGCATGCATCCAAGCTGGCCCGGAAAGATTGGGGGGATAAGCATGGGCCTCCCCTTGAACAATACCCAGGCCACTTGCTCTCAACATGGGGGTGTTAGATGGTGAAGACAATGAGGTCCATAGTGCTGAGAAAAAGGGTCTCTTCCCCACAACCTTAGCCAGTGGCTGTGGGGGTCTTTGGGCAGTGGGCTTATCAGAATCTGGAAGCCCCTTTTAACCACTTAAGGATTGGTAGGATTTGCCCCCTTAAAGACCAGGCCATTTTTTGCGATACGGCACAGCATCGCTTGAACTGACAATTGCGCAGTCGTGCGACGTTGTACCCAAACAAAATTGATGTCCTTTTTTTCCCACAAATAGAGTTTTCTTTTGTTGGAATTTGATCACCTCTGCGGTTTTTATTTTTTGCGCGATAAACAAAAAAATAGCGACCAAAAAAACAACAACAATATTTTTTACTTTTTGCTATAATAAATATGCAAAAAAAAAACCAACAAAAAAAATTTCCTCCCCTTTTTTGGTAAAAAAATCGCAATAAGCCTATATTGCTTGGTTTGCGTAAAAGTTATACCGTCTACAAAATAGGGGATAGATTTATGGCATGTATGACATGCATCACAGTTCAACTTAGGAATGTGTCTTTGCAAAGTTAAACTAAATGAAATCCTTTCTTATTTTTGCTTGGGGATAGAGTGTAGAGGTATTAGAAGTCTTGTCAGTTTTTGGGGATGTCTTCACCCTTAATAGGGTGAAGACACCTCCCAAATTTTGCCAGTTTCTCCTTCAAATGTATTGACTTCCTGTCACATAGCCAAACAGGAAGTGAGGGTAAAACCCTACCAATGTATGTCCTTGGGGACACACAGGTCAATCTAAATAGTTTCCCCATTAGGTAAATTGCACTCTAGCATTTTGCTCTGTACACCCCAAATTAGGTATCTTGGACTTTGGGGTTTATTTACTAAAGGCAAACCCACTTTGCACTACAAGTGCACTTGGAAGTGCAGTTGCTGGAGATCTGAGGGGGACATGCAAGGAAAATAAAAAATCAGCATCTTTGCTTCTACATGATTGGATGATAAGATTTACAGCGAGTACACTTGTATTGCAGAGTGGATTTGCCTTTAATAAGCCCCAAAATACCTAATAATGTGGGGTGTACACAACAAAGTGCTAGAGTGCAATTTGTCTAATAGGGACACTAGTTAGATTGTCCTGTGTGTACCCTCACTTCCTGTTTGGCTGTGACAGGAAGTGGAGCCAATTTTCAGAAAAGTGACACAAAGCCCAACCTAAAAAAGACAAGCAGGGTTTCTAACACTCGCTTGGTTTCCCTCAAATGCCCACAATTAGAATAGGATTGTCTTGAGCTCGATTTTAGCTCAGTGCTCTAAATCAGTGCTTCTTAACCCTGTCCTCAAGTACCCCCAACAAGCCATGTTTGCAGGTTTTCCTTCATCTTGCACAGGTGCTTTAAATCACAGTCAATGGCTTGGTATTTTGGACAGCTATTTTACCTAAGATAAATTCCCAAAACATGTCCCGTCGGGGGTACTTGAGGACCGAGGCTGAGAACCACTGCGCTAAAATGGAAAATGTAATACTTACCTCTCTGTAATTTTCCTTTCCTGGTGACTATCCATGGCAGCATACGCACAATCCATGCATATGCTACCATGAAGGCACCAGGAAAGTAACTTTTAGACAAATCACACTTTTTTTGTTTTGCCATGGCAATCAGCCTAGTTAAGCTGCAGCTGGGAAATCTGTTGCATGAAAATTAACGAAACATATAAAACATAAACATTTGCTACAAATTTTATTGGTCAACAAAACAGGACTTGGAAAAGAGCAAGGAAAGCAAAATACACATGTATGTTAATTTGAGACACTAACAGAATATGGTTTTGAGGTCTGAACATTTTGCAGAGGAAATTAACAGGAGTGCACTCACAGCATCTTGAGGAAGATTTTGCAAAATAATGCAGCACAGACAATTAAATCAAAGTGAAACAACCTACAAACGACACACATTGACAACATCCAAAATATTTCAGGGGAAAATACCCCCCCACCCAAAAAAATACAATAGACCAAAGTAAAAAAAACTTTGTTTTTATTTTACACATACACACACATCTAAGTCCCTGAGTATGCCCAGACCAACCCAAATGCAGCTAGCACAAAATAAGCCACCCCCCTCCAAAATTAAGCACATCATCCAGCATGCTACAAAATTACAGATGGGACAAACAACCCCCGTTCCAGGGTGGGGGGGCAAACAAAGAGCCTAACATGGGCAAAAGTTATACAACAAATACCATTGCAGTCTATGGGAAATGACTTGTTAATTTTCCTAGTCCCCACTTGGCTGGCTTATCTTCTAGTTATTGGCCTTAAAATGGGTATGGGGGCCCAGGTCCCACCCTAAGGGACATATATCAATGTCACCAATTTGGACAACCCCTTTGTGGTTGGTATTGGGCCCAGAATGCCCCAAAGGCAGCCACCTATGTTGAGTGCATGTGGCCTTGTATGGTTCAGGAGGGGGTTGGGCGATTGCTCTTCTCGCCTCTTTCCTAGTTGACCCTGATATATGCTCTGAAAAAGGATGTGGTTTGGATTGGTGAAAGCAGCTCACAGCCTTTGGAGAATGGAGTGGAGTGTGGAGTTCCCCTTTAAAAGCAAGAGCTAGCCCATGGAAATCCAAGGGGTTAGAGGGGGAGACAAGAGCATTGGAGAATGGAGTGTTTAGTTCCCCTTTAAAAGCAAAAGTTAGCCCAAGGAAATCATATGCATTAGAAGGGGAAGGTTAAATGCCCTTTTAGGAGGAGCTAGAGGAGCGAGAGTCTTTTTACATAATTTTAACAAGGTGCATGTCACAGGTTGGCAACGTAACACGCTAACATGACCTGTGTGCAAATCTCCTTAAAAAAATACATAAAGTTGAACCAGCGTAAAAAAAAAAAATGTCAAGTTTAGAGGTGCGCCCATTCAACCCACGCAATTGCATTTGCGTTGCTTAACATTTACTAAGATTTTGGCCTCGCAGTGAACAAATGCATTTGAACAAGCGCAAGAGCCGCTTGCACATGCGCACTGCTTACATTGATCTCACGCAGTTCTAAATGTACTTGCAGGCACAGCAGGCTTTCTCTGAAAAAGTCACTTTCTCATTCTATTTTGGGCATATTTGTTACTTGGGCAGTTATTACTAAACTTCCTCACATCACCCCATAATATTGGCACCTCCATCTTCTGTTGATATTGAACTGAAGGTGCCATGCGCCATGTCCATAGTGGCGCACAGATTGCATTCTCCCATGCGCCGAGATTGCTATAGTAAATGGGGGATTCGCACTCTGTTCCCGGCGCACCGTTATGTAAGTGTGAAAATGTGCCTCGCTGTGCACCTCTACTGATGGCGCACAGCTTTCGTGAACCAGCCCCACAGAGTGCAAGCAGAGTTCTAATCCTAGAGATGTGGTGCAAGCAACAATACTGGCATCTATATCATACTACAGTGCCTTGAAAAAGTATTCATACCTCATGAAATTTTCCACATTTTGTCATGTTACAACCAAAAATGTAAATGTATTTTATTGGGATTTAATGTGATAGACCAACACAAAGTGGCACATAATTGTGAAGTGGAAGGAAAATGATAAATGGTTTTCAATTTTTTTTACAAATAAATATATGAAAAGTGTGACGTGCATTTGCATTCAGCTCCCTTTTAATCTGATACCCCTAACTAAAATCTAGTGGAACCAATTGCCTTCAGAAGTCACCTAATTAGTAAACAGAGTTCTCCTGTGTGTAATTTAATCTCAGTATAAATATAGCTATTCTTTAAAGCCCTCAGAGGTTTGTTAGAGAACCTTAGTGAACAAATAGCATTATGACGACCAAGGAACACACCAGACAGGTCAGGGATAAAGTTGTGGAGAAGTTTAATTCAGGGTTAGGTAACAAAATATCCCAAGCTTTGAACATCTCATGGAGCACTGTTCAATCCATCATCGTAACATGGAAAGAGTATGGCACAACTGCAAACGTACCAAGACATGACCGTCCACCTAAACTGACAGGCCGGGCAAGGAGATCATTAATCCGAGAAGCAACCAAGAGGCCCATGGTAACTCTGAAGGAGCTGCAGAGATCTACAGCTCAGTTGGAAGAATCTGTTCACAGGACAACTATTAGTCGTACACTCCACAAGAAGAAAGCCTTTGTTGAAAAGAAAGCCAAAAGAAGTCCCATTTGCAGTTTGCGAGAAGCCATGTGGGGAACACAGCAAAGATGTGGAAGAAGGTGCTCTGGTCAGATGAGACCAAAATTGAGCTTTTTGGCCTAAAAGCAAAACACAAAGTGTGGCAGAAAATTAACACTGCACATCACCCTGAACACACCATCCCCACCGTGAAACATGGTGGTGGCAGCATTATGTTGTGGGGATGCTTTTCTTTAGCAGGGAAAGGGAAGCTGGTCAGAGTTGATGGGAAGAAGGATGGAGCCAAATACAGGGCAATCTTAGAAGAAAACCTATTAGAGTCTGCAAAAGACTTGAGACTGGGGTGAAGGTTCACCTTCCAGCAGGACAACGACCCTAAACATATAGCCAGAGGTACAATGGAATGGTTTAAATCAAAGCATATTCATGTGTTAGAATGGCCCAGTCAAAGTCCAGACCTAAATCCAATTGAGAATTTGTGGCAAGACTTGAAAATTGCTGTGTACAGACGCTCTCCATCAAATCTGACAGAGCTTAAGATATTTTGCAAAGGAGAATGGGCAAAAATTTTACTCTCTAGATGTGCAAAGCTGGTAGAGACATCCCCAAAAAGACTTGCAGCTGTAATTACAGTGAAAGGTGGTTCTACAAAGTATTGACCCAGGGGGGCTGAATACAAACGCACGCAACACTTTTCACATATTTATATGTAACAAATTTTTAAAACCATTTAAAATTTTCCTTACACTGCACAATGATGTGCCACTTTTTGTTGGTCTATTACATAAAATCCCAATAAAATACATTTACATTTTTGGTTGTATCATGAAAAAACTTGGAAAATGTCAAGGGGTATGAATACTTTTTCAAGGCAGATAGAGTTTTACCTGGGAAGGTTAGTGTTAATTGTGTTTCCTGGTTCTTTCTTGGCAGGCTTTTTTTGGTCCGACGCATTAGTTCTATGTGTTATGGACCCAAGGGGAGCAGGGTCACTGCTGTTGGCTGTCCTTTGCTCTTTTTCATGGTACCATTGCTGGAGTCCATCCTGCCAGCCTGCTGAGGTATGTTGAGAGCAGAGTGCCTGCTAGTAAACATCTGGCATCGAGAGCCTTCTACAATATAAAGGGATTGCTGGGACCTGCAGTCCACCGTGAAATGCCAATAGTGGACACTACCATCATGGACTCAGTTATGGACTATATTCTGTGCAGGTATGCTGGGGCAGCCATAAGCCTAAGTTATGGATTAGTTTAGGAAAAGACTGTTGCATTTGACTGTTGTGCCAAATTATTTAAGTAAAGCTTTTGAAACTTTACCTTTGACTGGTCTGAAGTTACTCAAAGGGTGTAACAGTGGCGGCTGGTGCTCAAAATTTTTGGGGGGGTGCAAACAAACTGAAAAATACTGGAAAAAAAAACATCAATTGAGGCCATTGTGCCCATCATATGCAGCCACTTGTGTCCATCAAATGCAGCATCTTGTGCCCATCAAATGCAGCCATTTGTGCCCCATCAAATGCTGCCACTTGTGCCCCATCAAATGCAGCCACTTGTGCCCATCATATGCAGCCACTGGTGCCCATCATATGCAGCCACTTGTGCTCATCATATGCAGCCACTTGTGCATATTATATGCAGCCACTTGTGCCCATCAAATGCAGCCACTTTTGCCCATCATATGCAGCCACTTTTGCCCATCATATGCAGCTGCTTGCACTCATCAAATGCAGCCACTTGTGCTCATCAAATGCAGCCACTTCTGCCCATCATATGCCGCCACTTGTGCCCCATCAAATGCTGCCACTCTTGCCCATCAAATGCAGCCACTTGTGCCGATCATATGCCATCACTTGTGCCCCATCAAATGCCACCACTTGTGCCCCATCAAATGCCGGCACTTTTGCCCATCAAATGCAGCCACTTGTGCACCATCATATGCAGCCACTTGTGCCCATCACATGCCATCAATTGTGCCCATTAAATGCAGCCACTTCTGCCCATCATATGCCGCCACTTTTGCCCATCATGTGCCTCCACTTGTGCCCCATCAAATGCAGCCACTTGTGCCGATCATATGCCGCCACTTGTGCCCATCAAATGCCGTCACTTGTGCTCCATCAAATGGCGCCATTTTTGCTCATCAAATGCAGCCACTTGTGCCCCATCATATGCTGCAACGTGTGCCCATCAAATGCCGCCACTTGTGCCCATCAAATACCACTTGTGCCCATCCTATGCCACCACTGTGACACCCGCCCACCCGCTGTCTGGCTGGCACTTACCCCATCTTAGTCGCGGGTCAGGCAGCGGGTGACGGTGGCGAGCTGTGGGACAGCTCCTGTGTCCTCCATGCTTCCCCCTCCTCTGTTGTTCCATTCTGCTAGGCGTCTAATTGGAGCGCCTGTGCCTTCAGATAATCGGGTAACGGCACCTCCTGATTGCCTGAGAGGTGGTTCAGTTTTAGAAAAAACAAATATTCTTTCACTTTTCTAACACATCTTGGTGGACTGCGAGCGCAATGCTCTGCACTCTCAATCCACCTTTTTTGAAGCCTATAAGAGCCTATGGCTCTAATCAGGTGCTTCAAAAAAACACCCCCGCCACTGGAATTCAGACGCCCAGTGTCCGAAAAGAGGCCGGACGCCTGAATAAGGGGTGGCAGCAGCGGTCATGGATAGATTCATGCAATGCATGAATCTATCCATTCAACATAGAGGGGGCAGTGTGACAGACGGGGAGACGCCAATGCGCCCTTAATGGACGGGCCGCCCCTGGGGTGTAATGCATACATAGTCTACAGTTCGGGTCAGCTAAACACATTGGGGTATGAAGACAGCAGTATAATGCCCCATACACACGGTCGGATTTACCAATAGAAAATGCCCGATCGGAGCGTGTTGTCAGAAATTTCGACCGTGTGTGGGCTCCGACGGGCTAAGTGCCACGCATGCTCAGAATAAATAAAGAGATGAAAGCTATTGGCCACTGCCCCGTTTATAGTCCCGACGTACGTGTTTTACGTCACCGCGTTTAGAACGATCGGATTTTCCGACAACTTTGTGTGACCGTGTGTATGCAAGACAAGTTTGAGCCAACATCCGTCGGAAAAAATCCTAGGATTTTGTTGTCGGAATGTCCGAACAAAGTACGACCGTGTGTACGGGGCATAAGAGTTAATACAGCATGAAGATTTAAGTAAACCTTTTCGGGAAGCGGCGTTGGACTCCACCTTTTCCCCCTCACAGAGGAGTACTGCTCTGAAGACAATTTATAAGGCAACCCATTGTGTCCACTACTGGGAGTTTACTCAAAAAATTTCCCTGCGTTGATATTTTATGTCATTACAGCTAGCCCAGATCTCTTCTGCACAATTCCAGCTTTGTTGACCAGCCTGTGGACAAACTGGGAATCTCCTTCATGTTTCTGGTCCTGTAGGTGTATTGTGAGCTTCTGGACAAAAGTATTTCACATAATCTCTGAGATTACGGGTATAATTATACCTCCCTCCACGCACCTGGCAATCCTGAATCTATGTGCCCCACTCTATGCACGGTAGTAACACACCTACTTATCGCTGCCAAGCACTGGAAAGCTCAAGATGCCCATAACCTCGTGTTTCTCAACTCCAGTCCTCAAGGCGCCCCAACAGGTCATGTTTTCAGGAGTTCCCTCAGAAACGGCTGTGGTAATTACTAAGGCAGTGACACATACTGCATCTTAATTGTTGTAAATCGTATCTCAATATAAGACTTGGCAAATGGTGATATAGACTGCTGTGCTACTTTACATGCTCCTTTTTCCTGTTCTATTGTTGCTGCAATTAAATGTGTACCCGCCAAAAGTGCATTATTTGTATCTTAAACTCCGATAAAGAACTAAAGTTAAAAAACAGGTACAGAAGAGGAAGAGTTAAGTGAGTGCATTCATGCAGTCTGGACAAGCTAATCAAGAATGTAGATCTACAATTGGTGATCATTGAAGAGTTAACTAATGCTGCATACACACGATCGGGCTCTCTGGCAGAAAAGGTCAGATGGAACCATTCCATCGGACATTCCGATCATGTGTGGGCTTCATCGGACTTTTTCTTTCGAAAATTCTGCCGGACCTAGAAATAGAACATGTTTCAAATCTTTCCGACGGACTCAATCCCTATTGGGAAAACCGTTCGTCTGTATGCTATTCCGACGGACCACAAACGACGCAAGGGCAGCTATTGGCTACTGGCTATTGAACTTTCTTTTTCTAGTCCCGTCGTACGTCATCGCGTTCTAAATGATCGGACTTTGGTGTGATCGTGTGTAGGCAAGTCCGTTTCAGCGGAACTCCATCGGAACTCCGTCGGAAAGACCGTCAGAGTCTATTCTAACGGAAAGTCCGGTCGTGTGTACGCGGCATTTGTCCCTTCACTTGTCAATAATTTTCATTATTCTGTCTTGATGGTTGATAATTTGTAAATGAGGTATAAAATTGCATTTTATTACTTCTTACAATAACCTTACAATGTCCTAATCTCGCCAACCAAGAGCCCTGTACGGTATGTTAAGACAGATAGGAATAGGCCCTGCTTGATAAATCTAGTTCTAACAGGTAATGGTTATTGCTCCCTCTCTGTTTATGGTTTTCTAAAAGCTGTAGAGAGGAAATGGCAGTTTATCATGGCACAGAACTCAGAGTAAGGTCAAATACCTGGAATATTCTGCTATAACTCAGAAAATACACCAGGCAATACCATCTTCAGATAATTCACTTTTCCTGACAAAAGCTGTAATGAGGAGCAAGAACAGGATAAATTCGTCTCCTCTTCTGACATGTGGGGCAGGCAATGACCCACTTCTGATATTTTGACGTGTTTTCTTTCCGTTGTTTTTCTAACTTTATTTTTCAGACTATTTGACACTCAATTACATTTTTTAAGAATGTTTGCCAGCATTGTTTTATTTAAAGTCCAACTCAACCTTCAGTTTAAATCAGCTTATACATTCCAGGTGCATCAAAACAAAAGGTGTGCAAGGTCTTATGCCCGTACACACGATCTGACTTTCCGAGAACAAAACCGTGGATTTTTGTTCGAAGGATGTTGGCTCCAACTTGTCTTGCATACACACGGTCACACAAATGTTGGCCAACAATTACGAGCATGGGAACGTGGTGACATATAAGACGTACGACGAGCCGAGAAAAAGGAAGTTCAATAGCCAGTGCGGCTCCTTCTGCTTGATTCCGAGCATGCGTGAACTTTTGTGCGCGGAATTGTGTACACACGATCAGACTTTCCGACAACAAAGTTTTGTTGGCGGAAAATTTGAGAACCTGCTATTAAACATTTGTTGGCGGAAATTCCGACAGCAAATGTTCGATGGAGCATACACATGGTTGGACTTTCCGACAACAAGCTCACATCCAACATTTCTCGTTGGAAAATCCGACCGTGTGTACGCGGCATAACAGTTTAATTTCTGGCAGCATGCTGCAGAGAAGGACCCATGCTCTCTATGTGAAAATAGTGGTCTCTCTACAGAGGTCCGACACAACCCCTGCTGAGTCAGAGCTAGTGCTCTCCAACCAGAAGGGAACGTGAGATTTGCTGATTGGAGAGCTCTGTCTGGCTCAGTCAAAGTGTCATACTTCTCTGTATTGATGATCTTGGGTTCTGGCTTGAGTTTGGTCTAAACTTAAGTTTGTCTGAACATAGAAGGACCAGATGACCTGTACTATGACCAAAAAAGATAACTTGAGGGCAAAGGACTAACCTTTACTAGGGATAAACTTGCCTTCGTTCTGGACCCAGACAGCTGTCATCGCTGCATTAGGTTAATATTATTGACCTCATATGGCCATGTGGCAATATTATGTCATTGCTGTCATGAGCATGCCCATCCCTTTGTATATGTTTACCTGAGGGGTGAGGAATCTCCTACCTGCAGCTCATTGACCTGGCAATGACAGCTAACCTCCTGGTTCTGACTGAACCCAAATCCGTCCCTAATTCTCTGCTGTATGATGGCAGGGGATAGGGTGTACTCAGGATGTGGCTGCCTTCTAAAAGAAAGGAACTATAAAACTTTGCACGCTTTTTGTTTCAATGCACCTGGAATGTATTTAGTTAATTTAAACTAAAAGTTCAGTTGGGCTTTAAAAGGGGTCTTTCATGTAGAAAAACCACTCCTGGTCTAATTGGTTACACTTTTCATTGGACCAACCATGAATCCTCTTTATATCCAGCTCATGTGCCTTTACTGTCTCCTTCATCAAATGACCCACTCCACTCCTCAGTTTTGCTCTCCTTTCAATCTTTGTAAACAAATAAAGAGAGGAGACTCATGTTTTCAATGAATGGTTAATTTAACTCGCTGTCTGCCCTTTTACCAGACCTACTTACCTCTTTGGATGTGAGCTGTAGAGTAAAAGGCAGTCTTTTCAAGCTTCGCTTAGGTCTTTGCATAATGTAATATCCACATAATAGTTACCATACCTAAAGTGACGTCACTTGGCTCAGACCGATGCGTTACGTCATTGTTCACTTGACTTCTCCATGACTTACCATGCTGCTGCATTCCCTTTACTCATGGTCAACTGTGGGGACTCCTACATACAGGGAATGTTTAAACATTTAACCACGGATGCAATTTGAGGGCTGTTGCTGACCGAAGGCACCAAACAAAAGACCCTGGTCACATGCCCAGGTGTCTGGACCAAGCAATGCCATTGTTCCCTGGAAGTCCAAGTAATGTTGGTCAACATGCTGGAGAGAAATGGAATTTAAAGTTTCTACTCTAGATCCTACCAACACCTACATCGCAAGAAGCTATGCAGATACTTAGGTCAGCTCTCAAATCATTGTACAGATGCCAGCTCGTCAAGCTGATACAAAACCAACCAATGTCCCGTAGATTCCAACTTTAGGCATGGGGCACAGCCCAATACATTATGTCTGAATGAATGAAAGAATGAATGATTTGTATAGCGCTGCAAATGCGAACTGAATTGCCTCAAGACACTGGATCCATCCTGTGTTGTCCAGCTTCTTAGAAGAGGTAGGTCTTGTGTTTTTTCCTGAAGGCCTGATGGTTTTCTTCCATGCGGATGTAAGTCGGTAGAGCGTTCCATAGCCGTGATCCTTGGACTGCGAATCTTCATTCTCCCTTTGATTTGTAGCAGGATTTGGGAATGAGGAGGAGGTTTTGGTTAGATGATCGAAGACTGAGATTGGCTGTGTAGTGTTTTATTTTCTCGCGTAGGTATTGAGGAGCGTTTCCTTGTATGCATTTGTGGGTGAGGCAGAGGGTCTTGAATGTGATCTGATTCTGTGCGGTTAGCCAATGTAGGCACCTCAGGGAAGGGGAGATGGATGCCTGTTGTCTGCCACCTGAGCAACTTATTTGTGCCAGACACCCAATATTACATTGAGTTTCAAACTTGCCCAGAGGACCATCCAGATCAATCAAGTACCAATAGATGAGTTTCAACACACCAGTGAAATCCTACCCAACCTACACTCCATCTCAGAACTCAGGCTCTCTGCTTATCACTTGCTGGTGATCCAAATGGTATTCTTTTGTAATAATATACAAGAGCATAGGAGATTAGGGAGCAGGTTTGCCTACTCCCATGTTGTTTAAAGCCTAAAAATTATTTTCCACTACACTTCCCCTGAACAGTCTTCAACTAAATAAAAGAAAGATTTTTATATGTTTCTGCTCAATTGCTGACTGGGGACAGTGAGCTTGCACTTAATCCCAGAAAATGGTCTCTGTCGTGTACCTGTATAAGAAGCCTGAGATGATGAGAGTGGCTTCTTGCACTCCAATTCTGATTGGGGATCTCCTTGGAAGCTAAGACAGAACATGGAAGGGTGATGGAAGAGCACAAGTTCCCAGGTGCAGTAACTGGGGACTGGAACTCAGGAGCGCTGGTATCAGATGAGCAGGTTGACTGAGGGTGCCCCAACGTCAGATACAAGTGGAGTTGAGTCACAGGTGGGGATGGTAACAGACAAGCAACAAAGCACAAAATAGTAAGCAGAATCAAGGTTGCAACAGGCACAGTCAGTGAGGTACAAAGTAGGAGAGCAGAATATTGGTCAGAAGTCCAGGCTGCAGTGGATATTGAAAGTAGTCAGGAACCATTGACAGGCAAAATAAATCCAAGGACAGGTAAGGCAGAAGCTGGGTCAAAAAAAAAATCCGCAAGGGAAAGAGTGGGGAATGGGGAAGGGACTTTGTGATACCCACAAAAATATTGGACATTAATGCCAATAAAAGTCAAATGTTTATTGAAGTAGACAATAAAATGACCCCGAGACAAACACTCTGGGGGGGGAATAGAAAAACATCATGTTTGGTAATGAACTACAAAGCAAGAAGTGATGATCCTAATTGCATAAATCCAGGCTCCCGAGTCGTTTTGACCTAACACATCTTCCTCAGGGGGATGGTGGAGGTTAGAACATCAAAAGGATCTCTAAAATACATACATAGGTAAGTGCACACCTTATTCTTCTCTCTGGCAAACTTCCACCATGTTGTGTAATTAGTTCCCTGTATCCCCTTCTCCTCGGTGCTTCAGTTGTTGGTTGCACTCTGATGTCATCTTGCACATGTAGGATCAATGGTCCTGCATTGTGAATGAGGAAGGCCTGCCCACAACTATAGCGTAGAGAGAATATAGGAGAGTGCTGGAGAGTGCAGTTTTTGCTAGAAAACTACTGCATTATATATATATATATATATATATATATATATATATATATATATATATATATATATATATATATAATTTTGAACAGAGGCCGTAGAGAAGAAAATGGTGGGTGTTGCATATTTTTATGTCACATGATATTTGCACGGCAGTTTTTCAAACGCATATTTTTTTTTGCTAGAAAACTACTTAGAAACGCCAAACATTATATATACCTTTTAAGGCAAAAGCCCTAGAGCAGTGGTTCTCAACCTCTCTAGTGCCGTGACTCCTTGATAAAATTTCCCAAGTTGTGGGGACCCCTAACAGTAAAATTATTTTCGTAGCGTGGGTTGTCAGCACCCAAGGTAAGACAAGTCATTTGCGACCCTAACCCATGAACATTTAGTGCTCCCCGAGTCCCTTCCAGTTGTACAGTATTAAACCCCCTTATGGTACATTTTAGGATGTACCACTCTTTCTCGTTGTTCTCCTTTTATCTCTCTCTATCCTAATTTCTTGTTTTTTCCCCATCCCCCTCTCTAGCCATCTTTCTTGTTTTTTCTCTTATTCTTTCTCTCCCTTTGTTCTGATCAGCCAACTTAGGTGCTCTTGATCAAGGTAATCTGCTGATCTGAGAACTGTAGTGGGGACTGTTAATGGCAAGAATAATCACAGGTAGTGTTACTCACTGTGTCTCTGACTTTGTGGTGTCTCGTAGCAGTGACACCTATGCCTAAATCAGGAGATAGGGTCTCCTCCAGCCCCTCCCACTTCACATTCCTCACCAGTCAGCTGACCTCTAGTTTCTGCACCCCAGCCATGCCATGAACAGAATGGGTGGCTGCGAAGAGGCTGAGTGGGCAGCCGCGGGCTCCAGGAACAGCCCTGCTGGGCGAATGCAAAAAGGCTGGCTTCAGGAACAGCCCAGGATTCGGTGACCCCTGGCAAACCGTCATTCGACCCCCGAGGGGGTCCCAACCCCCAGGTTGAGAACCACTGCCCTAGAGAATAAAATGTGGGTGCTGCATATTTTTATGTCACACGATATTTGCGCAGCAGTTTTTTAAATGCATATTTTTTTGAAAAAATACTCTTTAATGAATTTAATGCTCAAAAAAAAAAACACAATAAAAAAACCCAGTTGTTTGGTAAAATGTAAAAGATGATTCCTACTTATGATCTTTCTCTGAGTAAATAAATACCAAACATGTCATGCTTTAAAATTGCTTCTGCCCATGAAACGACGCCAAACTACGGTACCTAAAAATCTCCATACAATCCTTTACAGGTTACCAGTTTAGAGTTACACAGGAGGCCTTGTGCTGGAATTATTGCTCTCGCTCTGATGTTGGCAATGGCCATTTACATATGCGTTCAGGACCTACATGCGTGTTCGCATTTGCGCATGAGCACGGGGGAACAGGTGCCCTTTCCAAAAAAATATATATATATTATTTATTTATTTTGACATTAAATACCGTTGTTATGGCAGCAGCTAGCGGTATTTTTTTTGTACTGTGCCGATTCTGCGTCTGATAAAAGTGCTCCCGGGGGCAAATTCAACACGGATCACTTTTAGAGACGGCGGGACAGGTGCATCCAAACCCCCCCCCCTCTCCTGCCGCTTCCCGGTCATCTCAGTTAGCCCAGAGCCGATCCGATCTTTTAGGTGCCGAGTGAAGGCAAGATAGCCCCGACTCGGCTCTATGCCCATGGAGGAACAGAGCGACGTCCGACCTCACTTCCGCCTTTTAGCCTTAAAGGGATGATTTTCTTTTTCTCTTAAAGGAAAAATGCTTTTTTTTTTTTTTTTTTTTGCTTTTAAAGGTAAATGAGAGATCTGGCGTCTTTTTGACCCCAGATCTCTCAATAAAGAGGACCTGTCATGCTTATGTCTATTACAAGGGATGTTTACATTCCTTGTAATAGAAATAAAAGTTTAAAAAAAAACAACTAAAGAGACAGTGTAAGAATAAGAAGTAAAATAAATAGGCATAAAAAAATTTAAAGCAACCCGTCCCTCCGTGCTCGCGCGCAGAAGCCAACGCATACGTAAGTCGCGTCCACATATGTAAACGGTGTTCAAACCACACACGTGAGGTATCGCCACGATCTTTAGAGTGAGAGCAATAATTCAAGACCTCCTCTGTAACTCCAAACAGGTAACCTGCAACATTTTTTTAAAATGTCGCCTATGGAGATTTTTAAGTTCTCTAGGGTCTCTGCTAAAGAAAAAAAATATTTATATATATAATGTTTGGGGGTTCTAAGTAATTTTCTAGCAAAAATTTTTAATTCAAACTTGTAAACAAAAAGTTCCAGAAAAGGCCTGGTCTTCAAGTGGTTAAGTATTTTTTTTTTTAACACTGTACCTTTACTTTCTTTTTTTTTTTTTTTTTGGATCAACTTTATTGCTATCGGATGAACAACACCCCTTTTCCGCTGCCTGTGAAAGTAATCCAGAAGCTCTTTAGTCACCAGGATTACTTTTACTTTGCAAGGAATCACTGGCAGAAGAAAATGATATCTTGATCAGTGCTACAGCTGCAGCAATCACCAAGATATCACCCTTCCCATCTGAGGATGTTTACAGGTACGGTGGAAGGGAAGTGGTTAACAAAAATCCCAGAGTTCAAACTTAATATGGAATAGGCAGCAGAGAGAGAGCTACTTTTAGCAGACACCATTTTTTTGTAATGGATATTAGTGTGCCCTACTTGTCACACCATCACCTCTCTATCCAATACACATATTGCGTGTTTTTCACGCTCTGTTCCCAGGAGAGAACACATAGGAGCATTCTTAGGTATGGTATAAAATAACTGCATAAATAATGTATCTATTTCAAGAGATAATCTGTAGCATCTAATCATATTCATATAAAACGTGTTAAACACTGCTTGCTATTCCGGCCATCATTTCCGCGGCAAAAAATGGTTATTCTTACAGCCCACGGCGCAAACTCTTGTAAATATTTAGTAGGGGCACGGGAAGAGTTTTGCAAACATTGGAGATGATATCGGTTTTGCATACGCCTGGTAAACAAATACATTATACATTCGGAAATTTGTTTCCAGCATGCCCTTGTAATACATATTTTGAGAAGGTGATATTACACAGACCACGCTTACATTTTTAATGAATTTAAAGCATGGTAAAGGCAAAATTAAAAAGAAAAAACAAAAAAACAAAAAACTAATACTTCATACATGAAAAACAAACACATTTCCCCCATGGTTTACTCCTTTTAAAACACTGGAAGTACAAAAAAATAAGACTATGAAATCCTTTTCTCTGTGTTCATTATAGGGCACGGTGGAAAGCCTAAATTTCTGCCCTTTGGGTTATAGCTTCACCTTCAGGAGTAATGCCCCGTACACACGATCGGAAATTCCACCAGAAAAAGTACGGTGTGAGCTTTTGGTCGGAAATTCCGACCATGTGTAGGCTCCATCGGACTTTTGCTGGCGGAATTTCTGCCAGCAAACGATTGAGAGCAGGTCCTCTATTTTTCCATCGGAATAAGTTCCTATCGGAAATTCTGTTTGTCTATATTCAATTCCGACGTGCAAAAAAACACGCATACTCAGAATCATAGCTTTGTATGGAACTTCCCTTTTCTAATGCCATCGTAGGTGTTGTACGTCCATAGCGAATCCCAAGTAGCAGCTTAATCTTCACTTTCGGATAGTGGGAGGAGCCATGGAAATGATTGCTTTATGCCTCCTGACCAATTGTGTAACAAGAACTCCTGGTTTACAGCACAGGTAATGCTATATAGCCATTTGTGCCATTCTGCACGCAACTGTAAAGATGAGCCCAAGTATTGTATTATAGGTGTCTTTTGAAAGCCCAGCTGAGGTCTGAGGTCATGGTGGGCTGTCTCTTCATTCTGTAACAGTCTCTAAGCCTTAAGCTGGTTGAGCACATATACTGAAGATTTCAGATGTCAGAATATCCAACCAGGGCCTGCTACTATTCGGATGCAGGCAGTGTTCAACCAACAATTTTGAAGGCTCATTCACCAAAAATTGACCAAAAATTGATTGAACTGACTTTTGTGGAATGAGGTGGAACCAGCAGGGCCATATACTGTTTGAATTTCTCCATCAGAACTTATGGCCAGTTTTAGATAGGTGTTGTCACTCAAAGCTCTACTCTATTGTTTTTTTTTTTTTTCATATTGGATTGTGACCTCTTATGCAACGTACACACGGGCGGACTTTCCGACCGGACTGGTCCAACGGACTTTCCGACGGACTTTTGACAGACTACCGCCGGGCTTTTTTTACGAACGGACTAGCCTACACACGACCGGACTACAGACGGACTTGCCTACACACGACTGGACTTTCCGGCAGACTATGTCCTCGGGTCTTCCCGACGGAGTTACGACAGACTTTCCAAATGAACGGACTTGCCCACACACGAACAGGTCCGTTCATTTTGAACGTGACTCAGGTACGACAGGACTAGAAAAGGAAGTCAATCTCAACGCTTTTATCGGCGAGATTTACACCTTGCGAGCCCCGTCGCGGGGAATACCAGGCCCTTAGGTCTGGTATGAATTTTAAGGGGAACCCCCTACGCCGAAAAAATGGTGTTGGGGTCCCCCCAAAATCCATACCGGACCCCTATCTGAGCACGCAGCCTGGCCGATCAGGAAAGGCGGTGGGGACGAGCGAGGGCCGGGCATATGCCCTCAACATGGGGGGGTGGGAGCTTTGGGGGAGGGGGGTGCCCTGCCCCCCTCCCCCAGACCCTGACAACCAACGGCCAGGGTTGTCAGGAAGAGGCCCTTGTCCTCATCAACATGGGGACAAGGTGCTTTGGAAAAAAAATTTGGTTTTCCTATTGCAGCGAGTGCGAGATGTAGTACTTGCCCTTGCGTCGTATCTGGTCCGTCGGACCAGCATACAGACGAACGGGCTTTCTGTTAGGAACTGAATCCGGCGGAGTTACGACGTAAAGATTTGAAGCAGGTTTCAAATCTAAAGTCCGTCGGATTTCCGGCCGAAGCGGTCCGTCGGAAGTCCGATACAGTCCACACAAGGTCGGATTGTCCGCCGGATTCGGTCCGTCGGACCAGTTCGATCGGAAAGTCCGCCCGTGTGTACACGGCATTATACAATGCTGCACATATGACCCGTGACGATAAAACTAACAATTGGTGACCTTCATGTCTGCTCAATGGAGAACCTTTGTATTTTAAATGCTTTTAAAACCTCCTATAAATGTACACTATAAATAGGGAATTGGATGTTGATGGGCTCTCTCTGCAGTGCGGCTCATTTTCTAGATATCTTGTGTGTGAGGTAATTGGAGAGCTAATTGACATTTCAAGGCTGAGCAAATGGAAGGGGCTATTGAATTACAAGTTGATTAACACCTTCGCTGGAAACGCGAAAAAAAAAGAACGAGAATTGAATATAATTTTTCTCCTTAAGGGAATAGGAAATGATAAGAAATGCCACCCAAGTACTGTATATCTTATTAGGGGTGTCAAGAAAAAACAAATATACAACATGTTCCACTGTAAACATTGTACCTCTGCTACTGATAGTTTAAAAAGAGATAATTGAAATATGGAGCCTGTTATTTTTTTTTTAAATGAGCCACAAATTACATTTTCCCTTCTTGTATCAGGAATTCTGATGCTGTGCTTGTGTGGCTGGCTCGCCACATTTCCCACGGACATATGAGCAAAGCACCAGATGCACGTGCATCTTATTTTATTTCGTGCACCTGCACCAATGGTTTCATTTCAAAGTATTTTATGGATAATGGGGAGAGGTTTCTGCTGAAAGGAACTGTGCTATGTGTAATGATTAGCTCAGAAACCACCAAAGTCAGACATGCTAAGAGAAAAGTCAAAAACTTTATTTAATTTTACTTAGACATAAATAAATTAAAATAAATAAATATGTAAATGAATGAATGAATTCATAAAAAAATACACGAAAAAGTACAAAATAAATACATAAATACATAGTTACATAGTTACATAGTGGGTGAGGTCAAAAAAGACACAAGTCCATCAAGTCCAACCTATGTGTGATTTTATGTCAGTATTACATTATATATCCCTGTATGTTGCGGTCATTTAGGTGCTCATCTAATAGTTTCTTGAAACTATTGATGCTCACCGCTGAGACCACCGCCTGTGGAAGGGAATTCCACATCCTTGCCGCTCTTACAGTAAGGAACCCTCTATGTAGTTTAGGGTTAAACCTCTTTTCTTTCTAATTTTAATGAGTGGCCACGAGTCTTGTTAATCTCCCTTCCGCATAAAAGTTTTATCCCTATTGTGGGGTCACCAGTACGGTATTTGTAAATTGAAATCATATCCCCTCTCAAGCGTCTCTTCTCCAGAGAGAATAAGTTCAGTGCTCGCAACCTTTCCTCATAACTAAGATCCTCCAGACCCTTTATTAGCTTTGTTGCCCTTCTTTGTACTCGCTCCATTTCCAGTACATCCTTCCTGAGGACTGGTGCCCAGAACTGGACATCATACTCCACGTGCGGCCGGACCAGAGTCTTGTAGAGTGGGAGAATTATCATTTTATCTCTGGAGTTGATCCCCTTTTTAATGCATGCCAATATTCTGTTTGCTTTGTTAGCAGCAGCTTGGCATTGCATGCCATTGCTGAGCCTATCATCTACTAGGACCCCCAGGTCCTTTTCCATCCTAGATTCCCCCAGAGGTTCTCCCCCCAGTGTATAGATTGCATTCATATTTTTGCCACCCAAATGCATTATTTTACATTTTTCTACATTGACAAAAAGTAAATAAACAAATACACAAATAAATAAATAAATAAATAAATAAATGCTTCAATTAATAAATAAATAAATAAATAAATAATACACATATAAGCAAAAAAAAATAAAAAAAATTAAATACATAAATAAATAAAATATAAATTAAAAAATACATGAATAAATAAATGTTTAGGTGCGTCTACGTGTTTGTGTGTGTTGAGTTCATTGGTTTATCTAATTTCCTTTTTTATTGTTTGTTGTATGTTGCTGACTCCGCGCTGGTAACTGCCTTCCTCAATCTTCTAACGTTTATTGATCTCTTTTTCAGCCCCAGACAATTAAGGCTCCTGGGTTGAAGTTCACTGGAGTGTATCTGAATTATTAAAGTCACCACATCGGTATGTTAATAGCTGTGAAATAAAAACACTATTACTAATAGACTGATGTGCCTATAGCATTAATACCACGCACAACAATTAAAGTTGTGAAAATGTTAAGATGCTAGAAAAAGCTGAACACCTTCAGTAAATCTCTTTTTATAGACACTGATTTTGTTTCTATTGGTTTCACTGAAAAAAAAAAATTATATATATACAGTATCTCACAAAAGCGAGTACACCCCTCGCATTCTTGAACACGTGCACTCAACTTCTTTGGTCGACCATGGCGAGGCCTGTTCTGAGTTGAACCTGTCCTGTTAAACCGCTGTATGGTCTTGGCCACCGTGCTGCAGCTCAGTTTCAGGGTTTTGGCAATCTTCTCATAGCCTAGGCCATCTTTATGTAGAGCAGCAATCTTTTTTTAGATCCTCAGAGAGTTCTTTGCCATGAGGTGCCATGTTGAACTTCCAGTGACCAGTATGAGAGAGTGAGAGCGATAACACCAAATTTACCACACCTGCTCCCCATTCACACCTGAGACCTTGTAACACTAACAAGTCACATGACACCGGGGGGAGGGAAAATGACTAATTGCGCCCAATTTGGACATTTGTATGTAGGGGTGTACTCACTTTGTGTTGAGTTATTTTGCGGGGACAGCAAATTTACACTGTTATACAAGCTGTACACTCACTACTTTACATTGTAGCAAAGTGTCATTTCTTCAGTGTTGTCACATGAAAAGATAGAATAAAATATTTACAAAAATATGAGGGGTGTACTCACTTTTGTGGGATACTTTATATATATATATATATATATATATATATATATATATATATATATATATATATATATATATATATATAAAATTCTTTACTAAAGCCCCTCTGTCAAACTCTGATATTCTTTCTACTACAGCCTACAAATGATCTATACAACACCAGCGGTTGATTGTCTCTACTTACTTCTCTAATACAGTATAACACATAGGTAGTTTGACATCCCCAACATTAGATCTGACTGAAAAGCTACTTATAGAGCTGGTATGTAAAAAAGACAACCACTCATCATTTGTATTAGCGATAAAAAGGCATATATTAACCACTTCAAAACCGGGGCAATTCTGAAACTTCTCACATACAGTACATAAGGCTAGAAAATTACATAGAAACTCCAAACATTATATATTTTTTTGAAAGCAGAGACCCTAGAGAATAAAATGGTGGTTACAATTTTTTATGTTGCATTTACTTTTATTTTTTTACATTGTCTGTTTTTTTATTTATTAACTTTATTGTTTTCACAAGGTATGAACAACATCCCTTGTGATAGCATGGGCAGCAACAGGCAGGGTTGGCGCTCCCGCTAGGTGAACTAGGCAGCCACTTAGGGTGCACTGCTGCCTAGGGAGTGCAGCCACCACCAGTAACTTCCCCATTAGGCTAACCGGGGGAACACGAGGGGCCCTACACAGGGCTGGGGCGCTGACTGACTCTGCAGAGAAAGCAGCAGCCGTGGAGGACATCTGTCACAGCTGCTGCAGAGGAGGTCAGTAGCAGCTCAGCCTGTGAAGAGGGTGACTGTGGAGGAGGCGAAGGAGGCGGGCATGAGGAGCAGCAGATGAGGCGAAGGAGGTTGGCACGTGGTCAGCGGAGGAGGCGGGCACAAGGTCAGCGGTGGAGGCGGGCACGAGGTCAGCGGTAGAGGCGAAGGAGGTGGGCACAAGGTTAGTGGAGGAGGCGGAAGAGGCCGGCACCATGTATCTGAATGTAGCTGCTGAGTCCGCTCTCTGATCCTGTCATCACCCGCTTTAGGTTCCATTTGTCTGATTTGAAACCTTGGACGTAGCCATTCAGTGGCAAGGACAGTGAGTGGAGGGAGTCTTGGCACTGACTTGCTCACTTGTGTTTGTAAATTGTATCTTGAGCTATTGAACAAAAGGTACAAAAAAAACATTTAAATGGAACCTATGGCTCACCCTTCTGGCTGCAATAGAGAATACAAAATTATAATAATAATATTCATAATAATAACAGCAACAAATTACTATTAGTTTAATTAATATTATTATCATTAATAATAATAATAATAATAATAATAATAATAAAACATAAGATAATAATAACATTAGTAGTAGTAGGAACACTATATAAATATATATATATATATATATATATATATATATATATATATATATATATATATATATATATATATATATATATATATATATATATATATATATATATTTGTGCTCATAAGTTTACATACCCTGGCAGAATATATGATTTCTTGGCCATTTTTCAGAGAATATGAATGAGAACACAAAAACATTTCTTTCACACACGGTTAGTGTTTGGCTGAAGCCATTTATTATCAATCAACTGTGTTTACTCTTTTTAAATCATAATTACAACAAAAACTACCCAAATGACCCTGATCAAAAGTTTACATACCCCAATTCTTAATACCGTGTATTGCCCCCTTTAACATCAATGACAGCTTGAAGTCTTTTGTGGTATTTGTGGATGAGGCTCTTTATCTTCTCAGATGGTAAAGCTGCCTATTCCTCTTGGCAAAAAGCCTCCAGTTCCTGTAAATTCTTGGGCTGTCTTGCATGAACTGCACGTTTGAGATCTCCCCAGAGTGGCTCAATGATATTGAGGTCAGGAGACTGAGATGGCCACTCCAGAACCCTCAACTTGGCCTTGTGTTTTGGATCATTGTCATGTTGGAATGTCCAAGTACATCCCATGCGCAGCTTCCTGGCTGATGAATGCAAATGTTCCTCTAATATTTTTGATAACATACTGCATTCATCTTGCCATCGATTTTGACCAAATTTCCTGTGCCTTTGTAGCTCACATCCCCAAAACATCAGTGATCCACCTCCGTGTTTCACAGTAGGAATGGTGTACCTTTCATCATAGGCCTTGTTGACTCCTCTCCAAATGTAGTGTTTATGGTTGTAGCCAAAAAGCTCAATTTTGGTCTCATCACTCCAAATGACTTTGTGCCAGAAGGTTTGAGGCTTATCTCTGTGCTGTTTGGCGTATTGTAAGCGGGATACTTTGTGGTATTTGTGTAGTAATGGCTTTCTTCTGGCGACTCGACCATGCAGCCCATCTTTCTTTAAGTGTCTCCTTATTGTGCATTTTGAAACAGCCACACCACATGTTTTCAGAGACTCCTGTATTTCACCTGAAGTTATTTGTGCGTTTTTATTTGCATCCTGAACAATTTTCCTGGCAGTTGTGGCTGAAATTTTAGTTGGTCTACCTGACCGTGGATTAGTTTAAAGAGAACCCCTCATTTTCCACTTCTTGATTAGAGTTTGAACACTGCTGATTGGCATTCTCAGCTCCTTGGATATCTTTTTATATCCCTTTCCTGCTTTATACAGTCCAACTACCTTTTCCCGCAGATCCTTTGACAATCCTTTTACTTTCCGCATGACTCAGAATCCAGAAACCTCAGTGCAGCACTGTATGAAAGATGCAAGGGTCTGTCAGGAGTCCAGAAACTCATTGACCTTTTATACACACACACTAATTACAAGCAAACAGATCACAGGTGGGTTACCTTTAATAGCCATTCAAACCCCTTTGTGTCAACTTGTGTGCATGTTATCAGGCCAAAATCGCCAGGGTATGTAAACTTTTGATCAGGGTCATTTGGGTAGTTTCTGTTGTGATTACGATTTAAAAAGAGTAAACACAGTTGGTTGATAATAAATGGCTTCAGCCAAACACTAACCATGAGTGAAATCAAAGTTTGTGTTATCGTTCATATTCTCTGAAAAATGGCCAAGAAATCATCAATTCTGCCAGGGTATGTAAACTTATGAGCACAACTATGTGTGTGTGTATATATATATATATGATTATATTATTATAATTATTATTAATAAAATACTGATACTACCACAATTACTACCAGTAAGTACTGCTGCTAATAACAATAATCATAATAATAATATTAATACGTTATTATGTTTCTTGCTATTTTTTAAAAAAGCTACGGTAAATTCTAAAAATGTTATCTTTTTAGTGTCAACCATATTAGATAAAGAAAGGAACTATATTTAAAAAAAACTCTAAACTCACAAAGCCGAGAATTTCCCCTGTACTGCAGTTGTATTTATTATCACCAACTAAACATTTTTTTTCCAGTGAAAGAAATAATACAGCAACGCACTCAGATCACCTTCAGCGGTGTAGCGATCAGTCAAACTGGCAGTGCGGGGCAGCCGGGGGTGTGACCTGTTTGTACGCTGATGCAGAAAGCTGTACCGTGACATGACTAATAGACTGTTTTAATTACAGGCAAGGGGACTCTTGTCAATTAGGAATAGTAAAAGGACATTCATTTCTATTTGTTTGCAGAGAAATTATTGCTTTGCATTTGTTAGCTCTTGCCTTTTTCTGTTCTAAATGAAGGACGAAGTAACAAATGGGCTATTAGTGAGTTTTGTAGCCGTGGACATATAAAAACAGCGCTACACCTAAAAGCGCATTTATTTTCATTAAAATTAAACAGACCATGATTAAAGGATTTTTCTGATTTAGCTGTAGATTTATCCAATCCCCTGCAAAACCTCATGACAATAAAGGGTAAGTACACAGAGACATTTTTTTTGTCTAGGATTGTAATTTATATTCTGTAGAGAAGCCTTTCTCATTTTTTTTGTTGACCCCAGAGACACCCTTGATATGATTTTTGGGTCTCAGGGAATCAATGCTTAAGCTAGTTCATTGGTGCTCACTGGAAAGAATGCCCCCTACAGTGGTGGTCAGAATGGTACCCTTGTAGACAGCTAAAAAGATCATTTTTGTCATGCTGTTGACTCTGTCAAGTGGTGTTGGTCCTGGAACTATGTAGGCACCATCAGATAGGAGGTCAACCAACCACAGCTCGAGGAACCACTAGCAACCTATGAAGGAACCCTACAATTTCAAGGAAGCATCTGTAGAGCATGTTATGCATCATGTACAGAAGACTGCTGTACAAAGAAGCCGTGTTTGAAATTTTTACTAGTTCACAAAAAATGTGTTACCAACCAATTAGTAAAATGCTTGCCCTGAACTGGCAAAGAAAAGGTTTTCTTTAAAGAGGCACATTTAGGGCAAAGTGACAGTGCCTTCTGAAAGCCCATGCCGCCACCCCCTAGCAAGTTATACTCACTTTTGCACATTCCTTCGATGCCCTCCCACTGCAGGAGTCCACCTTGTGTATGATCTGATGTCAGACAGTGTTTATAGTCCCCCTTATGCCCCAAAGGTGTAAAAATCCCACCTTCTCGGAGCAATAAAATAAGGGCTCTGATGAAGTGGGGAGGAAATGAAGAAGCTCAAATAAATGGGTATACTTTGCTGGGACTTTCAGAAGATCTTTGGATCTTCTCCTGGTGGTCCTCAATGCTCTTGATAGCCCTCTGTGCAAGTTGGCATGGTGGCACCCCTTTGGGCTCTATGAAACCCTAGTGAGGGTCATTCTGAATAGAAGACAAAGAACATCTAGAGATGGACTGAATTACTAAAGGGTACAGCACTGGAATTGTGGTGAATACTGCAGCCAGAGCTGTTTTATTTTTACAACTGCTGAGGGATTATTTATAAAAAATACTTAGAGTCGGTTTTAAAGGCTAAAAGTAAACCTGTCCCAAACCTGGTCAATTGAACTTGATGAACAATACAGAGGGTGTAGGAGCTTTCAACTTCTTCAGCTGGCCACAACCAGTACTCTATACTCTCAGAGGCGGCTCTAGGCTTTGTGAGGCCTTAGGCAAATCTGAGACATGAGGCCCCATTCACATCCATAATTGGAAAAATAATTTAAGTGATAAAAAAATTAACTGTTATAAATTGCATATATTAACAGTTTTAAATTCTATGAACTATGAATTCACTGTTTATAGAATTTTCTCTAACCAATTCTTCTTTAATCAAATATATATATTACATATATATTATATATTACACGAATATTTCTCCATTTACATGAAGGTCAGTTTAATATAACCCAGCCAGCACGGAGTTCCCCCATATATCAGAATGTCAATAACAATGTATTGACACCCACAGGGGTTTGCAGAAGGCAGTTCCCTGCGGGAAAGATGCAACGCACTGATGTGATGCTGGAACCAGCGCGATTAAAGTGCTGGTTCCCGCATCACATCAGTGTGAACCTCGGCTAATGGACGGGCTGCCACTGCAAGAGATGGTCAGAGACTGCAAACATGAATGGTCTGAAATTGCACTGCATTCGGGTCACATGTGAATTGCACAGTGCGTTCAGTTCGCTCCGCAGTGCACTGTGTGGGTCAGACAACTGGGGAGAGATGCCGACTGCAATGCACAGTGGAGCTTGCGGTGTGCGGGAATGGAGACACCTTGCACAAGCCGCAGGCATTGCGGGACTCTGATTCAGCGGGACTCCAGGTCGAGAATGGATCATAGTGCAGGACGGTCCCGGCGAATCATCGAGGTTTGCGGTATGGGCAAATTAGGTGGCCGCGAGGCCTAAGGCAACCGCCTAATTTGCCTAATTAGAGAGCCGCCTCTGTGTACTCTGTACCAGTACTCTGACAGTACAATCTCCTTTAGAGTTACTAAGAACTATATAGCATAAGGCACTGCACAATTGGATGGACTGTTGAGGTGAGTCTTACACTACATAGCTGTCGGTAAATGTTAGGGTCTGTGTTGATGGGCTTCAAGCTTGTGTCCATGGCATCAGTTTGAAATCTGAGACAATTCTGAGATAATTCAGAATTCATTGACAGTTGCATTTCAACTGTAGTTTATCTCCTTCAACACAGGCCCTAACAGAGTTTATACAGATTGTACAATTATATTGTAGCTTGTGCACAACTTCAGGCTGCAAGAGAATGAACATGGAAGATCATTGTCTCTTATTCTCGCTATATATATTGCATTTTGCAGACTCCTGCAAGGGATAATTCCCTGGAGTCCCGCTACAAGGGATAATTCCAAGAGTTGGACTGTAAAGTTATGTTAGATCACAGGCTCAGCAATAGCATGCAATGCCAAGCTGCAGCAAGCAAAGCTAGCAGAACATTAGAATGCATAAAAAAGGGTATTGTAAGCTGGGGGACAGGTAGCACGTACAAAGCTCCCTGGGATAAGCAGTCTTTCAGGCACAGATACCAAACCACGTGAGGTATTGACAAACAGTCCAGTGTTTATTTGTGATATATACAAGTCTTTTATATACAGGTGCTGTACAGTGTTTCAGAAAACAAACAGAACAAAAAGAGCAAAACAAAACCCTAGCTGTGTCTCTGCACTAACTCTACAAAATACCGGCTCTAAATACCAAGCCTACAGCTTGCCACCATCCACATATGCAGCTTGAGGGCTTTAACCAACCTTTTGCTCTCACAGACCAGTGTGGTCTGAGTTTCCCAGGCAGAGAGCACTGGCTATCTGTCTCAGGTGAGTTTAAATTAGCCTGGGAGGAGAGGACCAAGATCCGACCTGGATCCTGCATCAGAGATCCCTGAATGTGTATGAGAGGAGCCTGGGGGACAAATAAACCACGAACAGGACTTTTCCCGCATCTCTCTGGGACACTTTGATACATATCCTCCCCCCTTGTTTCAACCCCAGGGTTGGAACACCTGTTGCCCAACAGGAGTGAACACGGGACAGGGCATCAACATTCCTCATCTCAACACCTGGCCTGTGTTTTACTCTGAAGGAGTAATCCTGTAGAGCCAAAAACCACCGGTTCACCCATCTATTAGTCTCCTTCTTTTGGGCCATCCATTTCAGGGGAGCATGGTCAGTTATTAAATCAAACTGGCGCCCAAACAAATAGTACCTTAGCGCATCCAAGGCCCATTTTATGGCTAAACATTCCTTTTCAATGACTGCATACTTTTTCTGAGCTTTCTGCTTAGGTACACCACAGGGTGTTCTCCCCATTGTGTACTTGTGACAACACTGCCCCGATACCTACATCAGACGCATTCATCTGAACCAAAAAATCTTTGGAGAAATCGGGGGAGTACAGCACTGGCTGTGTACAAAGAGCCTTCTTTAGGACTTGGAAAGATTCCTCTTCTACAGGAGACCATTTTACCATTACTGAGTCTTTCCCTTTTGTAAGGTCCATCAATGGGGCAGCTAAAGTTGCAAAATTCAGGATAAATCCTTTATAATACCCTGCGATCCCAAGAAATGCCCTGACCTGCTTCTTGTTTGCAGGATGTGGCCACTTTTGGATGGCTTCTACTTTATTCAACTGAGGTTTAAGGACTCCACGGCCAAATACCTGGCCTCCTCTAAACCAATGGCACATTTTTTTGGATTCGTCGTAAAACCTTCTTTGAAGAGGGAATCAAGGAGAGGCTGAAGACGGGGCAAGTGAGACTCCCAGTCAGTGCTATGTACCACTTTATCATCCCGATAGGCTCCTGCATACTGTTGGTGAGGTGTTAGGATCCTGTCCATGGGCTGAAATGTCTCGGGGGCATTTTGCAACCCAAAAGGCATTTTTCTGTACTGAAACGATTTCTCCGGGGTCACAAACGCAGTCTTCTCTTTGGCACTACCAGTCAGGGGTATTTGTCAATATCCATTGGTCAAGTCCAAAGTGGTCAGATAGCGGGCCTTGCCAAGTTGGACTATAAGTTTGTCTACCCTGGGCATTGGGTACGTGTCAAACTTTGTCACGGCATTAAGCTTTCTGAAGTCGTTACAAAACCTCCAAGTGCCATCCGGTTTTGGGACTAACACAATGGGATTAGACCAGTCACTATTGGATTCCTCAATAACATCTAGCTACAACATCCTTTTAACGTCATCACTAATGTCCCTTCTTCTAGATTTGTGAATTTGGTACAGTTTGAGCTTGACACAGACCCCAAGTTCAGTAACAATATCATGCTGAACTGCTGAAGATGTGCCAGGTAACTCTGAAAATTTCTCTCTATTCCGTATCAGGAACTCTCTAGCTTCCTGTTTTTGGGAATAGGACGGGGTGTCTGGAATCATGACCTCAGGGACCAGAGGGGACTCAGTACCCCTAGGCGTTACAGGGATGGACCTCGCAGTCAATGCCATCCTATCCTTCCAGGGTTTTAACAAGTTTATATGGTATATCTGTTCAGGCTTCCTTTTACTTGGTTGATACACTTTGTAATTGACCTCCCCAGCTCTTTCAATTACTTTGAAGGGACCCTGCCACTTAGCCAGGAACTTGCTTTCAACAGTGGGAACTAACACCAGGACCCTGTCACTGGATGAGAAAACACGGAGTTAGGCCCCCCTGTTGTATATTCTCTGTTGGGCTGCTTGGGCCTGCCGTAAGTGTTCTTTTACCATAGGCATGATTGCTGCAATCCTGTCCTGCATTTAAGTGATATGCTCAATGAGACTTTTGTGGGGTGTCTGCTCCCCATCCCAGGTTTCCTTGGCTATGTCTAAGCGTCCCCAAGCGTGTCTCCCATAAAGCAATTCAAATGGAAAGTACCCCGTAGAGGACTGGGGTACCTCCCTGATGGCTAACATCAAGTATGGAACCATGAAGTCCCAGTTTTTCCCATACTTGTCAACAACCTTTTTTAACATACGCTTTAATGTTTTATTGAAGCGTGCCATCAGTTTGAGGGTAGTACACGGAGGTTCGCAGCTGCGTCACCTTAAATAACTTGCACAACTTCCTAGTTATTTGTGACATAAATGGGGTGCACTGGTCTGTAAGGACCTCCTTAGGGATCCCAACATGACTGAACACCATAAACAGCTCTTTGGAAAAGTTCTTAGCAGATGCGGTGCATAAGGGAACTGCTTCGGGGTAATGGGTAGCATAATCCATGATTACAAGAATATGCTGACGACCTCGGGCAGAAATTGGGAGTGGACCCACAAGGTCCATGGCGACCCTCTCAAAGGGCACTTCAATAATGGGTAAGAGCACTAAAGGACTTTGGAAGTGGGGTAGTGGGGCTGACATTTGACACACAGGACAGGATTGACAATAATTCTCAATATCTTTCTGTATCCCAGGCCAGTAAAAAAAACCTGCGTAACACCCTTTCAGTGGTTTTCTCAACCCCTAAATGACCTCCTAGCAAGTGCCCATGGGCAAGTTCCGAAACCACCAATCTGTATGGTTTGGGGAGCACCAACTGTTCAACAATTTCATCATTCTTTTTATATACACGAGACAGTAAATCCTCATTGCTGCTGAAATAAGGAAAACAGGGACTGTCCCCTGGTTCGACAGGTACATCATTAATCACTACTACATTTTTCCAGTCCCTGGCAAGGGTAGGGTCTTTTCCTCTGCTCAGTACCAAAGTTTTCCTTGTGCACATTAAGGTCAGAAAACTCTAATGTAGCCTCAGAGTCAACAGACGGCTGTCCACCTTCACTGGTTGTGGGGACTTCCTCAGGCTCCACCAGTTCTCCTGCCTTAACTGAGAAAGGAAAACCCGGGGAACCCTGAGAGGAGTCTCCTGAACCCGTACTGTTGATGCTGGCGAAGAGTTCTGGCTCTGCCACTGAGTCAGTCAGTTACTGTGACCGAGTCGGGAGGATCCTACAGTTCCCAAAACTTAGGGAAGTCCCTACCAATGATGGCCTCGTGCACCAAGCGGGGCACAAGTCCGACCATATGGGTCACTGTATCTAAGTCAGTTTTAAAGTGAACAGTGGCTATAGGATACTCCTGGGTATCCCCATGTACACAGATCACAGCAACTTTTTTAGCATGAAAATTCACAGTTTCAACCATCTCAGCTTTAACCAAAGTCACTAGACTTCCAGAGTCCAGCAAGACCATAATAGGCTTATTATTAACAGTCATTTGGCACATGTGTTTTCCTACACTTGGTGCTGCAGTGCTTGAAACAGCAGCAAACATAGACTACCTTCTAAGGGATACATCACACTGCATGGGTTCATCTGTCATTGGACAGTTTGCTGCAACATGTCCCAGTTCCTGGCAACTGACTGACTGACAACAGGCAGTGGCTTCCCTTGTTTGGGATGCCAAACTTCATTCCTGGCACCAAAAATCCTCCCTCCTGTCTCCTTGCCATTCTTACCACCAACTTTCCCTAGAACAGTCTTAGTGGTTGCCTGGGGAGACCGTGGCTTTGGGTGGAAAGTCTGTGCGGCTGTAGGGGTGGTGACAAGGCTCTCTACAGCAAAGTACCTTTCAACGAGCTCCACCAGGTTGTCTGCCGACTTGGGGTCTCCTTGACTCACCCACTTCTGCAGGGGAATTAGTAGTGACCTTAGGAATCAGTCCATGACCACACTCTCCACTATTTGTGGCCCAGACAGGGACTCTGGCTATAGCCATTTCCACACCAGGTGGATTAGGTCAAACATCTGTAATCTTGGGGGCCTCTCATCTGGGAAAGACCAGTTGTAGACCCGCTGTGCTTGACACTGAGTCTCCCCAGGATTTCCTGCTTGACCTACTCATTTTCTCCCGCTTCCACCATCTCCAGATCATAGTAGGCCTTCTGCGATTCTCCAGAGAGTTAAGCCCCGTACACACGATCGGACATTGATCGGACATTCCAACAACAAAATCCATGGATTTTTTCCGACGGATGTTGGCTCAAACTTGTTTTGCATACACACGGTCGCACAAAGTTGTCGGAATTTCCGATTGCCAAGAACGCGGTCACGTACACCACGTACGACGAGACTATAAAAGGGCAGTTCAGAACCAAGCGCGGCAACCTTTGGGCTCCTTTTGCTAATCTCGTGTTAGTAAAAGTTTGGTGAGCGTGACCAGTTCTGTTACATGCCTTTGCTCCATGAGATCCGTGAGAATAAACCTGATGATTTCAGGAACTTTCTCCGGATGACGGACCCCGTATTTCACCGTTTGTTGGCTTTGCTGACCCCCTATATCAGCAGGCAGGATACTGTTATATTCTTAATATCTAAATTTTAATTGGCTTTATTAAAAAGAATATGCATTTTCCATATTTGTGTGAATGATAGGACTTTGAGCTAATGATATTCAGATGACGACTCATTGACTGAAAATGCAGGTCAAGACCCTGTCAGAATTTGATGGATTTAGTAAATAATATATGTATGGGTTGAAAATCTTCCTATGTAACTGATACTCTGTTATATGCATTTATGTTTTAAATGGTCTGATGTTTAGTCTGATAGTCTCTCACATATATCTGGTTTCATGTTTAAAAGGTTTGGTAAAGTGAAACAGATGTTAAAGAGGCTTGTATATCTACTCTAGCCCCCACTCTTAGGAAGGAGGAGAAAGGGGAGTGTATGGGAGGGATTTGTGTTTGGGCGCGATTTTGAAAGACTGAGTTCATATATTCAAAGGATAAAACAGCCTTCTGTCTCTTTGCATACATCTCTTGCTCCAAGCTACATCTACACACAGCTATTCTATGCATACAGAATTCCTTCCAGGACACAAGAAGTTAATCGGCCATCTTTGAAGCGCTTATACAAAGGAAGCACATGGTCTACTGATTTTAAGAACTCTTTTCAGATCTTTAAAACAAATGAACTATATTTGAACATTTTTTGCATATATGAAACAACACTAATTCTGAATATGAATGTACTATTTTTGTAAGTATTTTCCAAGTTTTATGTGTGTACAATAAAACACACAGTTTGATTTAAGCTGACTCAAGCAGAAATAATTCCAAAATTCGTCTCACGAGAAAACATCATTATTGAAGGCTTTTTATACAATATTAAGCCATTTATTTCATTGGCGGATACCTGCATGAGGCAAGCCATCACTCCGGAGCAGAGGCTAGTCGCCACCCTGCGGTACTTGGCGACGGGGAGAAGTCTGCAGGACCTCAAGTTCTCGACAGGCATCTCCCCCCAGGCTCTGGGGATCATTATCCCAGAGACCTGTTCTGCCATCATTCAGGTCCTGCAGAAGGAGTATATTAAGGTAAGATTTTTATCCTTTAATATCAAATTTTATTGTATTTAATGTTTGATAATATATTGTATTTCTTTCCTCATTTCCTAATTACCATGATTGTAATATGCTGTGACTGCCCCCTTTGTCCTCATGCATGCTGGATTTTTAGGTAATTTTTTTCCTCCTTCATACATATTTGCCTTCACTTACCTCCCCAGCATGCTCTCCTGGGCCTATATTCACCTCGTGTAGTCACTTAACAATGTATTTTGTCAGCTCCATAGTAGTGCTTTACCCTAAATACCCCCTAAAATGTGGTAAATTGTGATTTGTGCTTTAAATTCAGGCAGAGTGCCAGAGGCTTTTTTTTGTGTCCCAAAATCATTTGAAACCCTCCCTCCCCCCAACTGCTAACACAGCTGATACCAATCCTCTATCCTCTTTGCCAAACCCATACACACTATACCCACCTTTTGTGGTCATATTTATGGATGAATTCCCCAAAGCATATAGTGCAAGGGCCTGCCTGAATACTTTCAAATGGTACTGTTTAAAGTTTTGGTATCCTGTTATTATCTTGATAGGTAATAGCAGAATGTCCAAATGTGCTTAAATGTGTACAGTGTGTATTTATCTCTTTGTATTATGACACTTCTTACCTGTCCAGTGGGCTGCCAATAGTGTAAGTAAGGAGGGGCTGGCCAAAGTAATCCACATTATTTAGGCATTCATCTATCAATGAAGTGGAGAGGGTTACCTGTCCAAAACATCTCTCCCCCCTCGTAAAATTCACAAAATGGCCCATGAGAGGGGGGGGGGGGGGAGGAGGAATCTGATAGGTGGACCTTATACCTTTGTCTTTAAATACTCCTTAAAATAAATGTAATACTGATGTTGGCCAAGAATGTTTGTGTCTAATCTGCTTTCCATGTTTATGTGAAAAATGATTAATTTTATTTTCTTGTTTGACTCCACAGTTTCCTTTCAACCCACAGGAATGGCAGACTGTGGCCTCCCACTTTGCCCAGCGGTGGGACTTTCCTAACTGCGGAGGGGCAATTGATGGGAAACACGTCCACATTAGGGATGAGCTTCGAGTTCGAGTCAAACTCATGTTCGACTCGAACATTGGCTGTTCGCAAGTTTGCCGAACAGCGAACAATTTGGGGTGTTCGCGGCAAATTCGAATGCCACAGAACACCCTTTAAAAGTCTATGGGAGAAATCAAAAGTGCTAATTTTAAAGGCTAATATGCAAGTTATTGTCATAAAAAGTGTTTGGGGACCAGGGTCCTGTCCCAGGGGACATGGATCAATGCAAAAAAAAGTTTTAAAAACGGCCGTTTTTTCAGGAGCAGTGATTTTAATAATGCTTAAAGTCAAACAATAAAAGTGTAATATCCCTTAAAATTTCGTACCTGGGGGGTGTCTATAGTATGCCTGTAAAGGGGCGCATGTTGTCTGTGTTTAGAACAGTCTGACAGCAAAATGACATTTTGAAGGAAAAAACTCATTTAAAACTACCCGCGGCTATTGCATTGCCGACAATACACATAGAAGTTCATTGATAAAAACGGCATGGGAATTCCCCAAAGGGGAACCCCGAACCAAAATTAAAAAAAAAAAATGACGTAGGAGTCCCCCTAAATTCCATACCAGGCCCTTCAGGTCTGATATGGATATTAAGGGGAACCCTGGCCAAAATTAAAAAAAAAAATGACGTGGGGTTCCCCCTAAATCCCATACCAGACCCTTCAGGTCTGGTATGGATTTTAAGGGGAACCCCGCGCCAAAAAAAAAAACGGCGTGGGGCCCCCCCAAAAATCCATACCAGACCCTTATCCGAGCATGCAACCTGGCAGGCTGCAGGAAAAGAGGGGGGGGACGAGAGTGCGCCCCCCCCTCCTAAACCGTACCAGGCCACATGCCCTCAACATTGGGAGGGTGCTTTGGGGTAGCCCCCCAAAACACCTTGTCCACATGTTGATGAGGACAAGGGCCTCATCCCCACAACCCTGGCCGGTGGTTGTGGGGGTCTGTGGGCGGGGGGCTTATCGGAATCTGGAAGCCCCCTTTAACAAGGGGACCCCCAGATCCCGGCCCCCCCCTGTGTGAAATGGTAAGGGGGTACTTACCCCTACCATTTCACTAAAAAACTGTCAAAAATGTTAAAAATGACAAGAGACAGTTTTTGACAATTCCTTTATTTAAATGCTTCTTCTTTCTTCCTTCATCTTCTGGTTCTTCTGGTTCTTCTGGCTTTTCTGGTTCTTCCTCCGGCGTTCTCATCCAGCATCTCCTCCGCAGCGTATTCTATCTTCTTCTCCTCGGGCCGCTCCGCACCCATGGCATGGGGGGGAGGCTCCCGCTCTTCTCTTCTTCTTTTCTTCTCTTCTTCTCTTCTTCTTTTCTTCTCTTCTTCTCTTCTTCTCTTCTTCATTTTCTTCTCCGGGCCGCTCCGCATTCATGCTGGCATGGAGGGAGGCTCCCGCTGTGTGACGGCGCTCCTCGTTTGACAGTTCTTAAATAATGGGGGGCGGGGCCACCCGGTGACCCCGCCCCCCTCTGACGCACGGTGACTTGACGGGACTTCCCTGTGACGTCACGGGGAATGCCACAGGGAAGTCCCGTCATGTCCCGTGCGTCAGAGGGGGGCGGGGTCACCAGGTGGCCCTGCCACCCGTTATTTAAGAACTGTCAAACGAGGAGCGCCGTCACACAGCGGGAGCCTCCCTCCATGCCAGTATGGATGCGGAGCGGCCCAGAAAAGAAAATGAAGAAGAGAAGAAGAGAAGAAGAGAAGAAAAGAAGAAGAGAAGAGCGGGAGCCTCCCCCCATGCCATGGGTGCGGAGCGGCCCGAGGAGAAGAAGATAGAAGACGCCGCGGAGGAGATGCTGGACGAGAACGCCGGAGGAAGAACCAGAAGAGCCAGAAGAACCAGAAGAACCAGAAGATGAAGGAAGATAGAAGAAAGAAGAAGTATTTAAATAAAGGAATTTTCAAAAACTGTCTCTTGTCATTTTTAACATTTTTGACAGTTTTTTAGTGAAATGGTAGGGGTAAGTACCCCCTTACCACTTCACACGGGGGGGGGGGGCGGGATCTGGGGGTCCCCTTGTTAAAGGGGGCTTCCAGATTCCGATAAGCCCCCCGCCCGCAGACCCCCACAACCACCGGCCAGGGTTGTGGGGATGAGGCCCTTGTCCTCATCAACATGGGGACAAGGTGTTTTGGGGGGCTACCCCAAAGCACCCTCCCAATGTTGAGGGCATGTGGCCTGGTACGGTTCAGGAGGGGGGGCGCACTCTCGTCCTCCCCTCTTTTCCTGCGGCCTGCCAGGTTGCGTGCTCGGATAAGGGTCTGGTATGGATTTTTGGGGGGACCCCACGCCGTTTTGTTTTTTTTTGGCGCGGGGTTCCCCTTAAAATCCATACCAGACCTGAAGGGTCTGGTATGGAATTTAGGGGGAACCCCACGTCATTTTTTTTTTAAAATTTTGGTCGGGGCTCCCCTTAATATCCATACCAGACCTGAAGGGCCTGGTATGGAATTTAGGGGGACTCCCACGTCATTTTTTTTAAAAAATTTTGGTTCGGGGTCCCCCTTTGGGGAATTCCCATGCCGTTTTTTTCAATGAACTTCTATGTGTATTGTCGGCAATGCAATAGCCGCGGGTAGTTTTAAATGAGTTTTTTCCTTCAAATAGTCATTTTGCTGTCAGACTGTTCTAAACACAGGAAACTTGCGCCCCTTTACAGGCATACTATAGACACCCCCCAGGTACGAAATTTAAAGGGATATTACACTTTTATTGTTTGACTTTAAGCATTATTAAAATCACTGCTCCTGAAAAAACGGCCGTTTTTAAAACTTTTTTTTGCATTGATCCATGTCCCCTGGGGCAGGACCCAGGTCCCCAAACACTTTTTATGACAATAACTTGCATATTAGCCTTTAAAATTAGCACTTTTGATTATTCATGTTTGTGTCCCATAGACTGAAACGGTTGTATATCATATTCAGTTTTTATCCAATTTTTGTCTTTCCCCGTTTTTAGTACAATATTTTTGAAATAAAAATAAGACTTTTAATGATATAAGTATCCTTATTGTGCCTATAAAGTCTTGGTGCCTGCCCACACTTTCATGTTCTCCTGAAACGGTGTTCGCGTGTTCGAACAAACTTTTTTCCTGTTCGCATGTTCTGGTGCGAACCGAACAGGGGGGTGTTCGGCTCATCCCTAGTCCACATCATCCCACCACCCAGCTCGGGGTCATACTGTTACAACTACAAGGGGTTCAATAGTATTGTGATGTTGGTGGTGGTGTCGGCTACTTACGAGTTTCTGTATGTGGATGTGGGGAAGAATGGCCGGATGTCGGATGGTGGAGACATCACCAAGACGGAGTTCTACAGGCATCTACAGAATGGCAGCTTGGACGTGCCACCTCCAGAAGACAATGTGGAAGGACTCCCATTCGTCTTCGTTGCGGATGAAGCGTTTGCGCTGGGGGACCATCTTATGCGGCCATTCCCTATGAGGACCCTCACCCCGGACCAGAGGGTTTTTAATTACCGGCTGGCCAGAGCCAGAAGAGTGGTGGAGAACACGTTTGAAATTATGGCCAGCCGGTTCCGCCTATTTCTTACACCCATACATATGGCGGAGTATAAACTCAATCATATCATCCTGGCGTGCTGTGTTCTCCACAACTATTTATGGAGAAATTCTGGGAACTATGCTGGCTCAGTTGGGCCTGAATCCGGAATTCAAGTAAATGAACCAACCCTAATGGCGCTTGAAGCTGACCGTCCTGGCTTGCCCCCTCTGAGTGCCCGCGAGGTCCGTCTAAGATACATGGAATACTTTGCGGGTAGGGGGGGTACCAATATGCCAGACAATGTCTGAGACATTTTTTAAATAAAAATCAAATTTGAACTACTAAAAATATTTGCTGACATTTACTGCTTGTCTTTCTTTTAGCTGACCCTGACATAAATTTGGGGAGTCCTGAAAATGGCGTGATTGTGTAACATTAGAAAGCATTGCTGGGTGTTATCTACTAAAGGCAAAGACACTTTGCACTACAAGTGCACTTGAGACTGCACGGAAACTGCGCTTGTAGTGCAAAGTGGATTTGCCCTTAGGAAATAACCCCCATTGTCACAGAAACCAACAATTTTACCAACCAAAAATTTGGGGAGCAGTGAAAGAAGAATCCACACATTCTTGATGAACAATCTTTTTAATACAAGCACAATCACATGTGCATTTATCAAAGGTTTTTAAAACAAACCAACAAGTTTGTTGTATAACAATTTTTGGGGTCACATTAATAAAAGTAGAAATGTCCATTTAAGGTAAAACAGGCATGTTTAAAACCAACAAGAAATACACAAATCTGGAACTTACAAAGTTCAACTTTGTTATAAATTGAAGGCAATATCAGACATGAGTATTTCTAAACTATGTTTGATATTGCGTTCAGATGGGTTGAAGTCACCCCTGGGAAAGCCAAATTTTGAAAATGCACACAAATTCACGAATGTCAACATGTGCTAGCTGCCATCACGGGGGATCAAGGGACGTGTTTTGTGGGTGCAACCCCTTCCTTTCAGCTACTTTATCATTGAGGAAGGGGTTGCACCCACAAAACGCATACATTGATCTCCCGTGATGGCAGATAGCACATGGTGACACACTGTGTGCATCTTCAAAATTTGGCTTTTCGACACTATGTAAAAAAAGGTGCAACAATTTTTTGGGAAAAAAATGCAAACTACGTTAGGGATTTCGAGGGGTTTTAAACTCTCCCTAAAACATCAATGATGTTCTTCATTTTGTTTTTAACATCATTGATGTTTTTCTGGATGTTTTCCAAGTCCCCGATTACACCCTATGATCTCCCTGATCAGGATCTGGGCACTCTCACTGGTGAAATGTCCTTCATCCACAACATCATGATCACCTAAAAATATATAAAAAAAAACACACCATGTACTATAAATATGCAGGCAGCCATCTCTTACCTGAAGCTGTGGTTGCAGACACTCACCTGTTGTGGTCACTATTTCCAGCACGTCTCCCTCCTCCTCCTCCTCCTGTTGCCTTTGGTGGATTTCCCCTTCCTCGTGAGGTGGGGGGTCTGTTGTCTCCTCGGATGAGTGGTGTCCTCCGAGTCTTTTCTCCCCTATGTAAAAAAAAAATGGGTATACTTAGCACACAGATATTTTATGACAGAAATAGGAATATGAAACATTGCTTGGAAGTGGGGTACAATTGTCTGTTTTGGCAGAGTTCCAAGATGAAGAAATATTTTTTTCCTTTGTCAAGCTAGAATACTTACCTGTTTTGTACAAGCTTCACAGATGGAGTCACCCCTATAGTTTACACTGGAGCACCTGTGTGGGCCCCCTAATAAAAAGGGTTTTCTTGTGTCCCACACTAGTGCTTCAGTGTCCAGATGTGTAAACAGCTGCTGAGTGTCCTCTCCTTACACAGAATCTAGTTTGCAATTTATTCTAGTTAACAACCCATCTAGACACCAAAATGATTTGAAGAGAAGTAGGATAGCAAAAATGTATTCAAATGCATATGTCCAAAACATGGTGTTTTCTATGCTGAATGAACAATGTTTCATACGAACGAATAATGTGCACATGAACATGAAAGTTGCCATTTTAAACTGTACAACAGTTAAGAAAAGCACTTGGAGCAGCATGAATGTTAGAAAATAAAGAATAGGAATACAGGACAACTACTTACTTTTTTGCAGCACTCTCCTGATCCTTCTGTACTGCTCGTGCTCCCTTAATTTGAGGTCCAACCACCGCTTCCTCAGTTGATCTTTCGATCGTCGTACCCCAAAATTCTTCTGTAGACTCTTGACTACTTTCGCCATGATCTTGGCCTTTCTGACATTTGGGGTTGGGGTAAGGTCTATACTTCCCGTCATAGTCGGTCCTCTTCAGTATGTCAACCATCTCCAACATCTCCCCAAAGGACATATTTGAGGTCTGAAATCATCTCCTCCCGGATTGGGATGTTTCTGGCTCCGGGCTTTCCTCCTCCTCCTCGTTGCTGTAATTAGCACGCACCTGCTGTGTTTCCGCCATGTGCTCTTCCCCCACTGCGCCGAACGAGAAGGGGCAGGGAATAGACTAGAAAGAACGTCAGGGATGGGCAGAGTTTCACGCATGCGCAGTGTATATAAAGCATAACACGCGTGCGTGGTATGTACGATCTGTGAGCGGAGGATGGAGTATGGGAGGCGCTGATCGTGATAACAAAGGTAAGATTTAAAGCGGAGTTCCACACAAAAATGGAACTTCTGCTTTTCGGAACCCTCCCCCCCTCCGGTGTCACATTTGGCACCTTTCAGGGGGGAGGGGGGTGCAGATACCTGTCTAAGACAGGTATTTGCACCCACTTCCGGCATAGACTCCCATGGGAGTCTATGCCTCTTCCCGTCCCTCCGCGCTGTCTCCTGGGAAACACGCAGCTCCCAGGAGAGAGCGGGGACCACTTGCATGCACAGTAGGGAACCGGGAAGTGAAGCCGCAATGCTTCACTTCCTGATTCCCTCACCTAGGATGGCGGCGGCAGCTGCCGAGAACCGAGTGGGTTCTCGGCGTCGCCTGCCGACATCGCTGGACCCTGGGACAGGTAAGTGGCCATGTATTAAAAGTCAGCAGCTGCAGTATTTGTAGCGGCTGGCTTTTAATATTTTTTTTTTTGGCGGTGTGGGTGGACCCCCGCTTTAACATTTGGCCTATACTGCTTCTAGATTGAGGCCTGTATTGTGACAAGATTAGGAGACTTTAGCCTGACATTAGGGTTTGTCTTGTGTTGTGTCTTGCAGAGAAAATGGATATCTTGAAGGGTCAGGACTTTATCACCATTTTCATTGATATGTTCAGGGAGCTGCCTTGTCTATGGCAGGTAAACCACCCTGATTATAAGAACCAAACAAAGAGGAAGGCAGCGCTGGATCAATTGCTTCAATTTGTGAAGCCGGTGATCCCCACGGCAGACATCACCTATTTGAAGATCCTAATTGGTGCCATGAGGAGCACTTATCTAAGGGAATGCAAGAAGGTCCAGGATTCCCAGAGATCAGCAGCAGCAGATGACATTTATGTCCCCAGGCTGTGGTACTATGACAGACTGCATTTTCTGTCAGGTCAGACTGAACCCAGGTCAGCACTCTCCACTCTTCCTCCTACGCTTCCTTCCCCCTCAGCTGAGGCTTCTGACGCCCAACCTGGGCCTTCCTGCCAGCAACATGTGGAGGAGCCCAGCTTGAGCCAGGTATAGCATTCTTATAAATATTTTGGGTTGTCAAATTAATGATGTTAAATCTATGTTAGTTTGGAGTACTAATTTATGATTGTGATTGATGAACCAAAAACTAAAACCATGTTCCTTTTTCATACACAGGAAAGTCTCAGCCAGGAGGTGGCCAGGCCAAGCAGGCTGCCCGATACCCAGGTCCCTCCCCTCCGCCTTCAAAGAAAAAGTGGCAGGAAGAGGAGTAACCTGGAGGAGGCTGCAATTGGCCTATTTTGGAAGGCTACTGAGGCCCTCAGAACACCCCACAGTGTGGAAGAGGATTTTGCTGCCATAACTGCATGCAAAATGCTGCAAATGGAGGAGGGCCAACGCCTCTTATGCGAGTGCGTGATTTTAGAAGCTCTACAGAAGGGGTTGAGGGGCCAACTCACATGCAAAAGCCACATTTGTCAGCTCACCCATAGTCCTCCTCCTCCAGGTCCTCCTCCTCCTCCAGGTCCTCCTCCTCCTCCTCCTCCTCCAGGTCCTACTCCTCCTCCTGCCACACCTCCAACACCAGAGACACAGCCGGGAAGGAAGCGTATAAGGAAGACCAGAGAGTGATGGCCCTGGGTTCAGTCTGGTCTGGCAAAAGATGCAGGCTCTTGTATGACCACAGCCTGGGAACATACATGTCATCTGCTGCTGTTCATGATCTCTTGGACTTCTGGACCAGATTGAACACCCTTAGATAAGGACTCCTCAGGCCACCAATTTTGTAGTAAAATAATTGATGTGTGCCCTGGGGGCCAAAGGCTTCGCCAATTGCTGCTGTTTCTCCAGCGTTGCCTCCCTCTTTGTTTGGTTATGAGCCCTTAATAAAGGAATTTTTGTTTCAATTATACTTGCCTATGTGTGTTTTCATTCAAAATGGACAGTTTGTTTGTGAGGAGGCAGGTACATTTCGAAAATACAATGTGAAATTAACAAGAGACACCAACACCAAACAACCTCCTTGAGATTAAATAATACAAGATAATAATGGTGTTGCGGTAACTTGACACACAAAACACACCCAAAAATATTAATATTAACCACTTGACGACCGCCTCACGCCGATGTACGTCGGCAAGGCGGCACGGGCAGGCAAAATCACGTACATGGTACGTGATTTGCCTTCCGCGGGTGGGGGGTCCAATCGGACCCCCCCCCCGCCGCCCGAGGCGGTCCCGTTTTGTCCCCGGCGATCGGAGACGAGGGGGAGGCCATCCGTTCGTGGCCCCCCCCTCGCGATCGCCGCCGGCCAATGGGAACACTCCTTTGCTGCTGTATGCTAAAGTTTCCGTTCCGGCCCGAGGAGAGACGACATGTAAGTGACTGCACCAACACACACACACACAGTAGAACATGCCAGGCACACATTACACCCCGATCCCCCCCCCGATCGCCCCCCGATCCCCCCCCCCGATCACCCCCCCCCCCCCCCCCCCGTCACAAACTGACACCAGCAGTTTTTTTTTTTTTTTCTGATTACTGCTAGGTGTCAGTTTGTGACAGTTACTGTGTTAGCACAGTTACTGTTACCCCTCTGTAGGTCTAGGGTACCCCCCTAACCCCCCCTAATAAAGTTTTAACCCCTTGATCACCCCCCGTCACCAGTGTCACTAAGCGATCATTTTTCTGATCGCTGTATTAGTGTCGCTGGTGACGCTAGTTAGTGAGGTAAATATTTAGGTTCGCCGTCAGCGTTTTATAGCGTCAGGGACCCCCATATACTACCTAATAAATGTTTTAACCCCTTGATTGCCCCCTAGTTAACCCTTTCACCACTGATCACCGTATAACCGTTACGGGTGATGCTGGTTAGTTTGTTTATTTTTTATAGTGTCAGGGCACCCGCCGTTTATTACCGAATAAAGGTTTAGCCCCCTAATCGCCCGGCGGTGATATGCGTCGCCCCAGGCAGCGTCAGATTAGCACCAGTACCGCTAACACCCACGCACGCAGCATGCGCCTCCCTTAGTGGTATAGTATCTGATCGGATCAATATCTGATCCGATCAGATCTATACTAGCGTCCCCAGCAGTTTAGGGTTCCCAAAAACGCAGTGTTAGCGGGATCAGCCCAGATACCTGCTAGCACCTGCGTTTTGCGCCTCCGCCCGGCCCAGCCCACCCAAGTGCAGTATCGATCGATCGCTGTCACTTACAAAACACTAAACGCATAACTGCAGCGTTCGCAGAGTCAGGCCTGATCCCTGCGATCGCTAACAGTTTTTTTGGTAGCATTTTGGTGAACTGGCAAGCACCAGCCCCAGGCAGCGTCAGGTTAGCGCCAGTACCGCTAACACCCACGCACGCACCGTACACCTCCCTTAGTGGTATAGTATCTGAACGGATCAATATCTGATCCGATCAGATCTATACTAGCGTCCCCAGCAGTTTAGGGTTCCCAAAAACGCAGTGTTAGCGGGATCAGCCCAGATACCTGCTAGCACCTGCGTTTTGCCCCTCCGCCCGGCCCAGCCCAGCCCACCCAAGTGCAGTATCGATCGATCACTGTCACTTACAGAACACTAAACGCATAACTGCAGCGTTCACAGAGTCAGGCCTGATCCCTGCGATCGCTAACAGTTTTTTTGGTAGCGTTTTGGTGAACTGGCAAGCACCAGCTCCAGGCAGCGTCAGGTTAGCGCCAGTACCGCTAACACCCACACACGCACCGTACACCTCCCTTAGTGGTATAGTATCTGATCGGATCAATATCTGATCCGATCAGATCTATACTAGCGTCACCAGCAGTTTAGGGTTCCCAAAAACGCAGTGTTAGCGGGATCAGCCCAGATACCTGCTAGCACCTGCGTTTTGCCCCTCCGCCCGGCCCGGCCCGGCCCACCCAAGTGCAGTATTGATCGATCACTGTCACTTACAAAACTCTAAACGCATAACTGCAGCGTTCGCAGAGTCAGGCCTGATCCCTGCGATCGCTAACAGTTTTTTTGGTAGCGTTTTGGGGAACTGGCAAGCGCCAGCGGCGTAGTACACCCCGGTCGTAGCCAAACCAGCACTGCAGTAACACTTGGTGACGTGGCGAGTCCCATAAGTGCAGTTCAAGCTGGTGAAGTGGCAAGCACAAGTAGTGTCCCGCTGACACCAAAAAGACAAACACAGGCCCGTCGTGCCCATAATGCCCTTCCTGCTGCATTCGCCAATCCTAATTGGGAACCCACCGCTTCTGCAGCGCCCGTACTTCCCCCATTCACATCCCCAACCAAATGCAGTCGGCTGCATGAGAGGCATTTTTATGTCCTCCCGAGTACCCCTACCCAGCGAACCCCCCAAAAAAGATGTTGTGTCTGCAGCTAGCGCGGATATAGGCGTGACACCCGCTATTATTGTCCCTCCTGTCCTGACAATCATGGTCTTTGCCTTGGTGAATGTTTTGAACGCTACCATTCACTAGTTGAGTATTAGCGTAGGGTACAGCATTGCACAGACTAGGACACACTTTCACAGGGTCTCCCAAGATGCCATCGCATTTTGAGAGACCCGAACCTGGAACCGGTTACAGTTATAAAAGTTAGTTACAAAAAAAGTGTAAAAAAAAAAATATATATAAAATAAAAAAAAATAGTTGTCGTTTTATTGTTCTCTCTCTCTCTATTCTCTCTCTCTATTGTTCTGCTCTTTTTTTACTGTATTCTATTCTGCAATGTTTTATTGTTATTGTTATTATGTTTTATTATGTTTGTTTTTCAGGTATGTAATTATTTATACTTTACTGTTTACTGTGCTTTATTGTTAACCATTGTTAACCATTTTTTTGTCTTCAGGTACGCCATTCACGACTTTGAGTGGTTATACCAGAATGATGCCTGCAGGTTTAGGTATCATCTTGGTATCATTCTTTTCAGCCAGCGGTCGGCTTTCATGTAAAAGCAATCCTAGCGGCTAATTAGCCTCTAGACTGCTTTTACAAGCCGTGGGAGGGAATGCCCCCCCCCCACCGTCTTTCGTGTTTTTCTCTGGCTCTCCTGTCTCAACAGGGAACCTGAGAATGCAGCCGGTGATTCAGCCAGCTGACCATAGAGCTGATCAGAGACCAGAGTGGCTCCAAACATCTCTATGGCCTAAGAAACCGGAAGCTACGAGCATTTCATGACTTAGATTTCGCCGGATGTAAATAGCGCCATTGGGAAATTGGGGAAGCATTTTATCACACCGATCTTGGTGTGGTCAGATGCTTTGAGGGCAGAGGAGAGATCTAGGGTCTAATAGACCCCAATTTTTTCAAAAAAGAGTACCTGTCACTACCTATTGCTATCATAGGGGATATTTACATTCCCCGAGATAACAATAAAAATGATTAAAAAAAAAAATATGAAAGGAACAGTTTAAAAGTAAGATTAAAAAAGCAAAAAAATAATAAAGAAAAAAAAAAAAAAAAGCACCCCTGTCGCCCCCTGCTCTCGCGCTAAGGCGAACGCAAGCGGCGGTCTGTCGTCAAACGTAAACAGCAATTGCACCATGCATGTGAGGTATCACCGCGAAGGCCAGATCGAGTGCAGTAATTTTTCCAGTAGACCTCCTCTGTAAATCTAAAGTGGTAACCTGTAAAGGCTTTTAAAGGCTTTTAAACATGTATTTATTTTGTTGCCACTGCACGTTTGTGCGCAATTTTAAAGCATGTCATGTTTGGTATCCATGTACTCCGCCTAAGATCATCTTTTTTATTTCATCAAACATTTGGGCAATATAGTGTGTTTTAGTGCATTAAAATTTAAAAAAGTGTGTTTTTTCCCCAAAAAATGCGTTTGAAAAATCGCTGCGCAATTACTGTGTGAAAAAAAAAAAAATGAAACACCCACCATTTTAATCTGTAGGGCTTTAAAAAAATATATAATGTTTGGGGGTTCAAAGTAATTTTTTTGCAAAAAAAAATAACTTTTTCATGTAAACAATAAGTGTCAGAAAGGGCTTTGTCTTCAAGTGGTTAGAAGAGTGGGTGATGTGTGACATAAGCTTCTAAATGTTGTGCATAAAATGCCAGGACAGTTCAAAACCCCCCCAAATGACCCCATTTTGGAAAGTAGACACCCCAAGCTATTTGCTGAGAGTCATGTCGAGTCCATGGAATATTTTATATTGCGACACAAGTTGCGGGAAAGAGACAATTTTTTTTTTTTTTTTTGCACAAAGCTGTCACTAAATGATATATTGCTCAAACATGCCATGGAAATATGTGAAATGACACCCCAAAATACATTCTGCTGTTTCTCCTGAGTACGGGAATACCACATGTGTGAGACTTTTTGGGAGCCTAGCCGCGTACGGGACCCCGAAAACCAAGCACCGCCTTCAGGCTTTCTAAGGGCGTGAATTTTTGATTTCACTCTTCACTGCCTATCACAGTTTCGGAGGCCATGGAATGCCCAGGTGGCACAAAACCCCCCCAAATGACCCCATTTTGGAAAGTAGACACCCCAAGCTATTTGCTGAGAGGTATAGTGAGTATTTTGCAGACCTCACTTTTTGTCACAAAGTTTTGAAAATTGAAAAAAGAAAAAAAAAAATGTTTTTTCTTGTCTTTCTTCATTTTCAAAAACAAATGAGAGCTGCAAAATACTCACCATGCCTCTCAGCAAATAGCTTGGGGTGTCTACTTTCCAAAATGGGGTCATTTGGGGGGGGGTTTGTGCCACCTGGGCATTCCATGGCCTCCGAACCTGTGATAGGCAGTAAAGAGTGAAATCAAAAATTTTCACCCTTAGAAATCCTGAAGGCAGTGATTGGTTTTCGGGGTCCCGTACGCGGCTAGGCTCCCAAAAAGTCCCACACATGTGGTATCCCCATACTCAGGAGAAGCAGCTAAATGTATTTTGGGGTGCAATTCCACATATGCCCATGGCCTGTGTGAGCAATATATCATTTAGTGACAACTTTATGAAAAAAAAAAAAAAAAAGTGTCACTTTCCCGCAACTTGTGTCAAAATATAAAATATTCCATGGACTCAATATGCCTCTCAGCAAATAGCTTGGGGTGTCTACTTTCCAAAATGGGGTCATTTTGGGGGGTTTTGTGCCACCTGGGCATTCCATGGCCTCCGAAACTGTGATAGGCAGTGAAGAGTGAAATCAAAAATTTACACTCTTAGAAATCCTGAAGGCGGTGATTGGTTTTCGGGGCCCCGTACGCGGCTAGGCTCCCAAAAAGTCCCACACATGTGGTATCCCCATACTCAGGAGAAGCAGCTGAATGTATTTTGGGGTGCAATTCCACATAGGCCCATGGCCTGTGTGAGCAATGTATCATTTAGTGACAACTTTTTGTAAATATTTTTTTTTTTTTTTTGTCATTTTTCAATCACTTGGGACAAAAAAAATAAATATTCAATGGATTCAACATGCCTCTCAGCAATTTCCTTGGGGTGTCTACTTTCCAAAATGGGGTCATTTGGGGGGGGGTTTGTACTGCCCTGCCATTTTAGCACCTCAAGAAATGACATAGGCAGTCATAAACTAAAAGCTGTGTAAATTACAGAAAATGTACCCTAGTTTGTAGACGCTATAACTTTTGCGCAAACCAATAAATATACGCTTATTGACATTTTTTTTACCAAAGACATGTGGCCGAATACATTTTGGCCTAAATGTATGACTAAAATTTAGTTTATTGGATTTTTTTTATAACAAAAAGTAGAAAATATCATTTTTTTTCAAAATTTTCGGTCTTTTTCCGTTTATAGCGCAAAAAATAAAAACCGCAGAGGTGATCAAATACCATCAAAAGAAAGCTCTATTTGTGGGAAGAAAAGGACGCAAATTTCGTTTGGGTACAGCATTGCATGACCGCGCAATTAGCAGTTAAAGCGACGCAGTGCCAAATTGGAAAAAGACCTCTGGTCCTTAGGCAGCATAATGGTCCGGGGCTCAAGTGGTTAAGTAAAAAAATTAATAAATAAAAAGATCAGGCTTGAAAAAAAGACAAACCAAAAAATAAAAAATTGATAATTTTTTAGTCAGATGTGACAAATCAAAATATAGTGATAAAATCACAATAAATAAAAAAGAAAGAAGTTTGTGAGAAGTCTGTGTGAATATGAGCAGCAAAACTACTTCATTCTCCTAGCATTATAAAGAAGAACAGAGTGCGCTGCATTAAACATGGCACCGTGACGAAAGTGCTATATCCATTGCGAACGCTAATTTTACCAGACTGAGCAGTTCCGTCTCGGAATTTCTTCTGAGCATGCGTGGCACTTTGTGCGTCGGAATTGTCCACACACGGTCAGAATTGACGCGATCGGATTTTGTTGTCGGAAAATTTTATAGCCTGCTTTCAAACTTTGTGTCGGAAAATCCGATGGAAAAAGTCCGATGGAGCCCACACACGGTCGGAATTTCCGACAGCAAGCTCCGATCGCATATTTTCCGTCGGAAAATCCGACCGTGTGTACAGGGCATAAGGGGGCGACCACTCCTGACCACTGGGTTTTAAGCCAACCTTCCCTATCAGCGGTCTGTTTAAACGTCAGCAGAAAGGCCTCTGAATCATCATCTGCAGTCATCTTGGAAAGAAAGCGACCCACATTAATGGCTGAGGGCTTGTCTCCAACACCATCAATTTTATCAGGTGACCACTGTGCTAGCGTTTCCACAACCTCAGTCAGGGTTTTCCTATCCGCATTTGCAGCAGTGGCTAGCTGTTCAAACAGCCTCTGTGATTGCTCCTGTACAGCACCAATCTGTTGCCACAGTGCCTTTGTTTGCTCCTGTGCAATAGCGTTGGCTTGCTGCTGTGCACCAAATGTTTGAGGATTTCCTCCATGTTTAATCACTCTAGGTACTTGCCCTTTAAGTAGTAACTTACAAGAGCTGGCCAAAGTCTCCACCATATGTAACCTGGGGGATAGGTAGCAGGTACAAGGCTCACTGAGATAAGCAATCTTTCAGGCACAGATACCAAATCCAGTGAGGTAGTGACAAACAGTGCGGTGTTTATTTGTGATATAAACAAGTCTTTATATACAGGTGCTGTACAGTGTTTCAGAAAAAAAAACAGAACAAAAAGAGCAAAACAAAATCCTAGCCGTGTCTCGGCACTAACTCTACAAAATACAGACCCTAACTACCAGGCTGAGCAAGCCTACAGCTTGCCAGCTTCCACACATGCAGCTTGATAGCTTTAAGCAACGTTTTGCTCTCACAGACCAGTGTTGTCTGAGTTTCCCAGGCAAAGAGCACTGCTTATCTGTCTCAGGTGAGTTTAAATTAGCCTGGGGGGAGAGGACCAAGATCCGAACTGGATCATGGATCAATGATTCCTGAACGTGTATGAGAGGAGCCAGGGAGACATATAAACCCCGAACAGGACTTTTCCCGCCTCTCTCTGGGATGCTCTGCTACAATATCTACTCAAGAGATAAAACTATAATTCTATCACTTTACAAAACTCTGGTTCTACCACATCTGGAGTATGCCATCCAGTTCTGGTCGCCAGTCCTCAGGAGGGATGTGCAAGAAATTAAGATTAAGTCCAGAGAAGAGCAACAAAGCTAATAAAGGCACTAGAGGACTTCACTTATGAGGAGCGACTGCAAACATTAAACTTATTCCCCCCAGGGAAGAGGGGGATTTGAAAGGAGATATGATAGCAATATAAAAATACCTCAATGGTGATGCTAGCATAGGGAACAAACTATTTAGTGAATAGAAGAAGACACAGGGCCACTCAATGAAATTGGAGGAGAAGCGATTCAACCTTAAAATGCGTAGGGGGGGTTTTCACTGTCAGAGTGGTAAGGATTTGGAATTCCCCTCCACAATCGTTGGTGTCCGCAGGATGTATAGAAAGTTTAAAAAAACTCTTAGATGGGCATCTTAGCGAACACACTATACAGGGATAAGGGAAATGGATGCACTGGTGTCCTTATTCAACCTTATCAACTATTGAACTATGTAAGAAATTGGGGAATGCTATTGGTCTTCTGGTTGTGGAAATGCTAACAAATATGCTGACCCTCTTGCTTCAACACTTTGAGACCTGGAACATGCATGCCAATCAGGAAATATGGGGAAAAGGTATAGATCCTTATCTCTATATTTATTCTTGACTTAAAAGACAACAGATTATCGCATCCACCAGACAATTAGCACCTTCAGAATAGGAATCCTCTCCTCTTCTCCAAAACAAAGAGCAGTCCTCTGAGGTAACTATAAACCATCAAAACAGACAAAGAGTAAGAAATTATCAGCTTTTTCTGGCAGGATCAATGTTTTTTTTTTTAAGTTATTGAGCAAATGTCACAAAACACTTATAACAGTATATTTAACAGACCAAAGGGACCAAATAGGAGAAGTTCAGTGTTAGGCTTAATGTATACTAGCCTACACTGGCAGCTCCTAAGCTTAAGTTTAGGAGCTTTTGGCATATTTTTGCCAAAGCTCCTAAACTCAACTCCATAAAAGCCTATGTGTCAATGTACAGCAGAGTTTAGGAACTGCTTCAACCTCCCTCTCCTGAACACAGAAGAATCGCATTCAGGATAGGAACGTTTTGAAAGCCGGCTGTAGGAAAAAGCAACACTGCAGCAAAAACATGTTGTGATTTTGCCACGTTTTGCAGTTTCCCATGGCCACGGTAAATGTAGGCCAGTGTACATGAAGCATAGGGTTTACGTATACTTGATGATTTTCCATAATTGACTGTCTATTGTAGCTAAATAATGAGGCTAATGAGGGGCAATCTTTGGGACAACAAGGATAGTGGAAACGCTCAAGAACCATTCAAAGACCATGACACCCACCACCAAAAACCACCTCAAAGGGCACCTTACAGTACAATTGTCAGAGAAGTACTTACCGAGGCCGAGATGCCGAGAGCGGTTCACCCTTGCGACTAAGCGCAGTCCCCCCTGGAGGTGGTAAAGGGGGTGAATGGCACAAAGTGGCACAGGCTACCCAGTAGACAGGAGTGGACTTGAGTGGTGATCCTTGTAGGGATGAGCAGCTGTGCAGAGACTGGCAAATGGGATAACTTGCTGGAGGAGAACAAACAGAAAGTCCAGAACCAGGCTGAGGGTCAAACGCAAAAGATCAGTAAATCCAATCACACGCTGAGGAATGGTGTCTGGGAGACACAAGGCAAGTCTAGGTCACAAGCAAAGGGTCAAGGCAAGGAGACAGGAGGCAAATCCGGGTCACAGGCAGAGGGTCAAACACAGGAGATAGTCGTAATCCGTTAAGCAAGCCAAGGGTCAGGTCCAGGAGAAGAGCAGAGGAGTCAGTAGCAATCTGGGTCACAACAGGTAATCAGGCACAGGAAACAGGATCAAGTTTTAACAGGAAGCTGAAGACAAACCAGCAATTTTTCTGAGCACAAGAGCAACTTTTATAGGCCAGCCCAAGGGTCACATTGGGTGTGCGCCAGTGCGCATGTGCGTGCGCTGTAGCACCGGGTCGCGAATGCGCGTGCGTCGGAGTGCTGTTCCGCCACGCAGGGACACGGCTGGTGTGGCTGGATGGATTATTCCTCTGACAATAATGCATGGTCTGCTTTTAATGTCCAGTGTCTTCCACTGCAAAAATGTCTGGTTGATAGTATTTCCAAAGCATATGTGTAAAGAAAAGCAATAGATTTTATAGTTATCTTACCCCAGTCTTATATCTGCGGCACCTGTCTTCTTTCTGTTAACATTTTGAGGACTACAGAGCAGTCCAGATAGCATTAAAAGACACTCTTGCACTGGATCTGGGTGTCTTCTCACAAGATTTGGGGTATTTGTTGTTCCCCAGGAATTTTCTTAGAAGGGTAGTGGCAGCACACCCGACACTGCAGTAGATAGGGGTAAAGTATGTGTAAAAACTTTTTTTTATTTTTTTTTTACGGGTTTCTTTGGAAGTACTATTAACCATCAATTTATACAGGGAGCAAGGGTCTGGACATTAGAAGGAGACCTTGAATTGTATTGCAAGCTCCACATTTTTTTTCCCCTTTCCTATTGACGTGAAGCATTTCACAAAACTGGTGACATTTTGTAAACATGTTTGCTGCAATTCTGGAAAAAGTTTTGTCTAATCCACAGACAGGCAGAAACACAGCCCAGCAGCTCCAATTTTCTCGAACAACGGATGTTTTTGCTTTTGATTTCCAGCAGTGAAAATAGTTCTTGACAGAACAAGTTGATATGGTGTTTATTGTAAGCTAATACATTTTTCCTTCCCCAAGTATTTGCAATTTGGAAAATAGCTTTTAAGAAAATTAGAACCTACAAGAGACTTATAGTCCTTTGTATAAATGCTACCCTCCCTCTTTTATTGAAAACTGTTCATTTTCCCGGCGACCCCCCTGTCTTTTCCAATGATATCCAATTCACACCGGCGCACGATAAACAGATTAAAATAAATAACCAGTAAAATTGCACAGAACAAACATTTTCTCTCTAACGTCTATTAAATTACAATATTATGCAGACCAGCAGGATTCTATTAAAGACTGAGTCGCCTTCTTTGGTAAGTGCTGAGGAGCAATCATTCAAATTCCATTTAAAATGTTGAAAGGAATTAAGTGTGGAGGGGAGATCATTATATATCAGGGACCAATTTTCTCATATAATCTTATGGGCTAATAAATTGCACCAGTCACTTCAACATTTCAGTTTCGTGTTCAATTATTTAGATAAAGTGAACGGGTAATGCTAATTCCTGATTTGTTGTTCTAGATGAGGTCGGCGTATAGGGCAGAGTTGGTAAAACGCCCTGTTTGCTTTAGACGGTAAAAGATGAGCAGACAAAGAAGTTAAAACATTCTCTGGTATACAGTGCTCACTCTGTGAAATGCCTTTGACATGTCCCTAAAAATATATCTTTATAAGCAGCAAATTCTGCCAGTTGAGGTCATTTCTATACTAGAGCTGGATTTCTTCCAACAGCTCAGGTTAAAATGGAGGTTTTTGTTGCATACTTTACAAGTGCAAATACATGTGGATCCATACTTATACATCAAGTGACCTCTGAAAAGTGTGGTCTCTAACACAAAACTATCTGAGTTCCCATTCACAGTGTCACGTACCTCTATGAAGTGCTTGAAAATAATGAGGGTGGCCTCTTGGAAGTTGGAACAGGGGCAGTTAGGGCAATAGAAGGGGCAGATGCCAGAAAGCTGGAACCAAAGACTTGAACTTGGGAGCACTGGCATCAAGCAGAAGCACAGTGGTGAGGACACCCATAATTCACCAAGTCCAGTAGAGAGCAGAGCTGGGTCACAAGTCAAGTTCAGTAAACGTTGAGCAGGAAGGCACCAAATTACGAGCGTGATCAAGGTCAGAGACAATCAGAGGCTGAAAACATACAGGTAGCGTGGTATAGAATCAGAAAATCTTGGTCAAGAGGCTGAGGATGGTAACAAAGGTAGGCAGCAAACATAGACAGGCAAGGATAATCTAGACGCAACTACAAAAAACAAACAAACGAGGGTGCACCAGCCTAGTGCATCCTCCCACAGAATTTATTTAAGGTCAACATGAATAATATTCATAAGCATGTGAATTGAACTTGCTCATCGAGCTACTCATCTATAGCCCAGTAGTCCTTCATTTAGTAGTTTTCCTTTACAACTACTTTAACCAAGGTTCTTTACCACTATTCTAAGTGGACACTTCTCCCACTAACCACCAATGTAAGGAAGACTTTCTCCGACTGATCACCAAGGTAAGGGGGGCCTTCGCTCACTGACCATTAATGTATGGGGTTCTTTCTCCCACTGACCAACAATGTAAGGAAGTCCTTCTCCCACTAAAGTTGTATGGCGGCCCTTTTCCCATTGCATACCAATGTGAGGTGGGCCTTCTCTTTCTGGCCACCAATATAAGGGATCACATCTCCACTGACCACCAATGATACCCTTCCCTGCCAGTAGTACACTTCCTAGCTATCTGTGAATTGGAACTTTCACTGTGGCTTTCAAAATCACTGCACAAATTTCATCCCAACTAATCTGGTGTTGATAGGAAAGCTATCTTATCGCCCAGCCGTCATGTCGGTGGCGTTGCGCATCCCGATGCTTCGGGTCTGCGCACGTATTACGTTTGACGCTGGGCTCTGTGGAATCCTCCCTTGGGTACTGTTCCCCGCTGGGCTCTGTGGAATCCTCCCTTGGGTACTGTTCCCCGACCACTTTACTTGGTCTAAGTACGTCACGTGACAACAGTTCACATCAAGGCTTGGAACTCACTAACATACGCCTGGCCTCCTTTTTAGTCATTGTCAGAGCTCAAGCTCTCTTTCTATTTTAAAACTCTGGTGTATATTTATTAAATATCAGGATATTTATATATATGTTATGATTTAGTGCCATCAAGTAATCTGTTTGTTTTGCCTGTGATACTGGCCATCCAGCTGGTTGTCTGACTCCGCCCCTTCAGAGGACGGACCATTGGCACATTAGTTTATATATTTATTGGCAATGTGAGGAGATACAGTTTTGCCCCAGGTGAAGACCCCTTAGTGTCGAAACCGGTCGGGCTAGCATTTCTTGTATCCCACAATGCTTTTATTTTATTTTATCAGTTCTTTTCTTGTGATCACTTTTATTACACTGGTGTTTACCATTTGACCTTTTATCATTAATAAACCAAATTGGTTTTGACCTGCACCATTGGAGTCCTTCTCCTTCCTTTTGTTTTCATTTCCTGGAGCCAATGCGGTAACAACTTTGGAGACGGCTCTCTGGCTGGAGAGTACTTGGAGATTCCACGGACCAGGAGCTGAGGATATCACTTTGAACCGGTTCCACTCATCTGTGTCCAGTACCTGAGCAGCATCTGATCAATACAGCATAGGATCTTAAGCCTGTCTGACCCCTCTGTCATATGACATTTGGGGTCCATCACAGCTGGTAAGAGTACCCATTTATCTCTTGAGCACCGTTGAAATTGACTACAGACAAGCTTTACACTATTTTCCTACGATTGGGACTACCTTCACTTGAGGGATATACCATTCAAAACTTTTGTGAACATTTTTTTTCACACACTCACTGGGTCACATCCAGTTTTGCCAATTTATATTTTTTGCTTTATTAGATTTGTTATTGAGTCTTTATCTGGTGATTTATCTATACACTTTCTAGCAGCGCTACACTGTCACTATATTAAGCTATCTTATCAAACCTATGTTGGGAAGCATTATATTTTGGAACAGTCCTTCCCACCCAGGGTTCTGTGAAACTCAAGAGTTTCTTCAGAGATTGATAGGAGTTTCATGAGCAGTGGCAGATTGATCTCTCACCTGAAAGTGCCTTCATACTTCTGACACCAGCAGCACTCAGAGCATAACCAGTGACCTTTGATGTATGGGGACACTATACTAACCACTATTTTAAGGGGTACTTTTCCCACTGACCACCAGTGTAACAAGGTATAGTTTCTGCTTACACTGTTGTAAGAGAATCCCTTTCCCACTGACCACCAGTGTAAGGGAGCCCTTCTCCGTCAATGTAAGGGAGATTTTCATCCAACTAACCAACCACCTTTGTAGGGGAGCTCTTCATCCACTAGTCAAAAATGTAAGAGGCCCTTCTCCCACTGATCACCAATGTAAGTGGTTATAATTTCTGCTGACACCATTGAAAGGGGACTTTTCTCCCACTGATCACCAATGTAAGGAAGCACCTTTTCCACTAACCCCAAACATAAGGTTCCTTTATCCTGCTGACCACCAATGTAAAGGGTCCCTCCTACTACTGGCCACCTATGTAGAGGGTCCCTTCTTCTACTGACCACCAATGTAAGGGGATCCTTCTTCTACTAATCATCACTGTGGGCACATCTCCATTAACCACAAAGGTAAACATAATTTTCAGTGCCTGCATTTCTTTAGTGGCCACTTTTATTATTCTTTTTATCTCGATAATATTGCTGAAAAAAGTATGTGCTCTGGGTGTCAAATATAATAAGTAGGCTTTTTTTTTTGTTTAGTCTAATATCTACAACTTACTGATTACCATCAGCTGTAGATATAATCATTTTAGTTGAGGTCCCAGAAACCAAAAAAATATTTTAAGGGTTCCTTCATGGTAAGAATGGTTGAGAAAGGCTGCTTTAGACAATACTTTATGTTTTTTTTAGAGGTTAATCCTAATTCTTGCAAAATATTTATAAAGGTTTATATAAAATCTCATTTGCAGTAAACAAAAAAAAAGTATTCTCTTAAACCAGCACAAGGTAAATTAGCACTAAGGCCAGCAGATTCATGGATCCATGCCGCACGCAGCTCCCTCTCGCTTGAGCAGGCCTGACCCCCTTACCAGCTCTGGATAACAACTGAATAGCACATTACCTTCGGGCCCTTCAGCAAAATAACAGAGCGAGAAGAGAACGTAGCAAAATTGCAAGATGAAAAGGTTGCGCTGAAGAAGTGTTTAAAATATTGCAAGATCGGTTTCCATCACATTACAATGGGCCATTAAGGACGCATCATTAACTCACATGAGAAGTTCTAAGTGGATGGGTGTTTCTGTAGCGCGGGCAGCAATGCGAATATAGCTATATTCTAATGAATGTAATGTGCTGATTCCCCAATACCGATAATGAACAAATGGTGTTTTCATTAAAGCTTGAATTACATACAGAAGAAGAGGTTTGTTTTTAAGTAATATAATAATGATATTTTATAAGTCTGCACAAAATGTATTTTTATGAAATGAATGTACAATATTACAAACTCCAGAAAAAGATAGCAAAAACAATTTTCAAGCAGTTAGATAGTATTGCCTTTCTGTACTTTTTTTTAGGAGGGGGAGCTCTTTGGTGTGTATGTCTATTAAAAGTGCAGAGAGAGTTTAAAGTAGAACTATGGCCAGGCCGTGGGAATTCGAATTTTAAAAAAATGTTTTTAACAAGCTGTAAATTGGCCTCTTAGTGACCTCTGTAGCTGCAGACACTATGGGGCAATTCATTCTCAAAGTTCAAAAGAAAAGTAAGGAAGTTATCTGTGTTCCTATGCTATGGCTATTTTATTTATGGCATAAATACTGTGTATGGAATAATAGATTTTAGTTCCCATGCATTGTTTTTAAAAGATGGGCATCCTTCATGCATATGCTAAGTAACCCGTTTGGGTGATTTCATGGAGACTAGCAAGACAGAACGTGATGTTGTCAAGAAATGGGGGAGGGAAAAAAGAACTTGAACGCAGCCATGATGTGGGGCACACAATGGAACACTCGTTTTTGGAGGACTCAGGGAAACAAGAAGGAGTTTAGGAAGAGATCCTATATATAAGGAAGGTGACTGCATATCACCAAAAAGAACAAAGAAGGAAGGGGACTCTATAAAACTAAAGAAAGTCTGTACAAGGAGGGAACTTAAAGTGGTTGTAAACCCTTTTGTCTTACTTTTATCTATAGGTAAGCCTAGAATAATGCTTACCTATAGATAGTGGAAATATCTCCTAATAGTGTAAATATCTCCTATCTCCTAAACGCGGAGTGACGTCACGCGGCTCCGGCCTTTAACAGAGCCAGAGTCCGCGACCCCAGAAGGAAGAGGGGTGAAGATGGACATGGCCTGCACAGGGAACAGCGAAGGCTTTGTTTGCAGGTAAGTGTCATATAATGGGCTAGTATGCATCGCATTATGCTTTTAATTTGCAGGCCTTGCAGGGAGCAAAAGAGGAAGTAAAACCCATCAGGGTTTACTTCCTCTTTAACCTAGGGATGACACTAAATCTACACTATAACCCAAGGTAAGTAACTTGTAGTGTCTCCCTGTCGCATACATTATCCATGTTCATTTGCCAGGAAGGATAGATAGCTTGTGCATGTGTATATTATGTGCATATTTGTAAAACTCTGTATGTTGTGTATTGTTTTCCTGAAATTGTATGAAGTTTGTATATACAGCATTCTTGTTTAGTAAAAGCACATAATACTCTACAGAAGTTTTTATGCTTCCTTGCTTTACTGCAAGATGTAAATAATATTAAGCAAAACATCATCCTAGTTGGTTGTCTCCCTGAGCACCTGTAGTGTGTTTACAGAGTGTAGAAAGCTGGAAGTCTGCTAAGTTTACTGCTGGGAGGGGGAAATGGTAGGTTTTGCCGCTGAAATGAATATGCTTTCTGCCCAGTGCCCACTGTCCTCAGCCCCAATTCTAAATGATCTATTTATACACCTGCCAATACCTTCTACTTTCTTGTGATCCATGCTTCTGCCTGGCACCACAAACATCCTAATGGAATGAAACATGGCTTACAAGAAACCTAATGAGTTATCAATAGGCCTTTTGCCCCCACAATTCTATCCATATTTTCCATATAGCTGTACTACCAGGAAGTATTATTCATAAACATTATTACTTTACTGTGCTTTGTAATCACTGCTCATGTAAACTATCGGTCTGTTAGGAAAATTGTGCTCAAGCTCATGCTCAAGGGAATGCCTGTGTTCAAAAGAATGCCGGTGCCTAAAGAAATGTGCATGCACATAGAACGGTCCATAGAACTGTGCACAGAATTAGGACCCTGCGCGCATCTACACGAGCATGATGCGTGCATGTGAGCATGTTTGGTGAACTTTGGTGTCCAGTGGCCTATTTAAAGCCCTACAGGACTCAGGATCATTGCTGGTGGTCTGCTGCTACTGTTTTTGACCTATGTACATCTGTATCCTGACCCAAATTGTTGACCCTGCTTGTTCCTGACCCTCTGTTGCTGACTCTGGCTTGTGACCCGACCTTGCTTCCTGCCCACTCTGCTCACTCCATACTGACCTTGGCTTTGCTCTGACTCTGCTCCTGGATCCTGACTATGTACTGCTGCTGCCCGCTCACCTGTGCCACTCTGCGCCCTGTTATACCCTGTCATCATCCCAAGGGGAAATAGCACAAGATGTCTCTCATCAACTCGACTTCAACCAGGTACATGACAATGACCAAGGGCTACCCCTCCAAATCATTGTGTTTCGTTGTTTGCTTTGAACAATACAGTCGGTCCCCGGGTTACAAACATCCGACTTACAAATGACTCCTACTTACATACGAAGGGAGACAATAGGAAGTGAGAGGAAATCTACCCCTAGGTAGGGAAACTCACTCCTGTAAGAGTTATCATTTGAAAGAGGTACCTCCACTGAAGCTATATCACCAATCCTTAATTCCACAACAACCCAAATTTTTCAAAATTCAATTGTCACAAGGACAGAAAGTGTGAAAAGTAAAAATGATTTGTTTGTCTGGAGCTGCACTTAAAAAATGTACCTGTTCCGACTTACCAACAAACTCAACTTAAGAACAAACCTACAGACCTTATCTTGTTTGTAGCCCGGGGACTGCCTGTACTATTAAATACTACAACATACAAAGCTGTTTTAGACAATTGTGCACTGCTATGGTAAAAGTCTGGGGAAGGCCCTTTTTTTGTTCCAGCAAAAAAACACACACACACCATGCTATCTGCAAGCTTTATATAACATAGGTTTCTGTACTAATGAGGCAACTTACAACACATGCACAGTTCATGAAACACACAAAATGCAAGTTCACCCAGTTTAGAGACAGAGGATTTCATTAAATTACTAACCCAAAAAACACACTCTCTGAGCATGCCAAGGAAAATACAAGTGCTGTTCACACACAAAAAGCAACAAAAAAAAAAGCAAAGTCCCTGAGCATGCCCAGACCAACACAAATACATTTCACATACCAAAAGCCACAGCAAAAAAACAAAGTCCCTGAGCATGCCCAAAACAACGCAAATGCAGCTAGCACAAAAGAAGCCACCGGTCCAAAATTAAGCACATCATCCAGCATGCTACAAAATTACAGAAGGGAGAAACAACCCCCAGTCCAGGGGGGCAAACAAAGAGCCTAACATGGGCAAAAGTTATACAACAAATCCCATTGCTGTCTACAGGAACTGACTTGTTAATTTTGTGAGTCCCCACTTGGCTGGCTTACATTCTAGTTATTGGCCTTAAAATGGGTATGGGGGCCCAGGTCCCACCCTGACGGACATATATCAAAGTCACCAATTTGGACCACCACAATAACAAAACAAGGAGAAGTGCCTTTAAAAATGCAAAATTGCTTAAAAGCTATTAACTTGGGGGGGGGGGGGGGGGCTTACTCTGCCTGTAAAGTGGTGCATTTGTAGCATGTATCAAAAATGCTGCTTGAAAGATGTACGGCTTTAGAGAAAACTTACAAATCTATATTGAAGCTGCAAGATTTTAACCCAAAACAAAAAAATAGCCCCCCCCCCCCCCATATATACAAGGCCATTTGAGTCTGTTAAGGCTTAAAATGGGAACCCCCACGTGAAAAATACCGCCCCAAACTAAAAAAATATGGTGCCCCTCCCACACACTAACAAACCCCTAGCCAAACACACAGCAAGCCAGCCCATGAAAGCGGGGTGCATGCTTGGGGGAAGGAGGGGCTCGGGCACCCCTAAAGTCAACCACCTTGTTCCCATATTCAGGGGGACAAGGGCCTCTTTCACACAACCCTAGGCTGGGGTTGTGGGGGGCTGCAGACAGGGGGCTTTATTGAATGTGGAAAACCCCTTTAAACTAGTGGGTACAAGGTGTTTTGTGGTTTGTATTGGGCTGAGCCCAACATGCCCCAAAGGCAGCCAGCTCGTTGAGTGCATGTGGCCTTGTATGGTTCAGGAGGGGGTTGGGCAATCGCTCTTCTTGCCCCTTTCCTAGTTGGCCCTGATGTATGCTCTGAAAAAGGATGTGGTTTGGATTGGTGAAGGCAGCTCGCAGCCTTTGGAGAATAGAGTGGAGTGTGGAGTTCCCCTTTAAAAGCAAAAGTTTGCTCATGGAAATCCAAGGGGTTAGAGGGGGGAGACAAGAGCATTGGAGAATGGAGTGGGGAGTTCCCCTTTAAAAGCAAAAGCTAGCCCAAGGAAACCATATGCATTAGATGGGGAACGTAAATGCCCTTTTAGGTGGAGCTAGAGGAGCGAGAGTCTTTTTACATAATTTTAACAAGGTGCATGTCACATGTTAGCAACGTAACATGCTAACATGACCTGCGTGCAAATATCATTAAAAAAATACATAAAGCTGAACCAGCGTAAAAAAAATGTGTCAAGTTTAGAGGTGCGCCCGTTCAACCCATGCAATTGCATGTATGTTGCTTAACACTTACTAAGATTTTGGCCGCGCAGTGAACAAACTCATGTGAATGAGCACAACAGCCGCTTGCGCATGCTCACTGCTTACACTGATCTCACACAGTTCTAAACGTACTTGCGGGCACAGCAGGCTTTCTCTGAAAAAGTTACTTTCTCATTCTATTTTGGGCGTATTCGTTACTTGGGCAGTTATTACTTCCTGACATCACCCCATAATATTCGCACCTCCATCTTCTGTTAATATTGAATTGAAGATGCTGTGCGCCATGTCCATAGTGGCACACAGATTGCATTCTCCCGTGCGCCGAGATCGCTATAGTAAATGGGGGATGTTCCCGGTGCACGGTTTCGTAAATATGAAAATGTGCGTTGAGCCTCTACTGATGGCGCACGGTTTTCGTAAATTAGCCCCATATTTTGTTATGAAAGTTAAAAGAAAAGAGGACAGCTGCTGGCACAGGTTAACAGATACAAAACTTTCTACAAACTTTCTACTTTACATACAAAGTGCAGCACTATCATAAAACAATAATCAATAAACTATAATATTATAAAAGGCCGATGGCGCACAGGTATTGTAAATCAGCTCCCGAGACACTTGACAAGAAAACTTAAATGAAAAAAATATATATGCCAAACAAAAAAAAAAAAAAAGTAATGTTCAACATTTTAATAGTCGAATGGGGACCTAGGAAACCAGAAAAATTCCATATAGGGAAAAAAATGCTTAACTTTTTATACATTGTTCCTTTGAACTTTTTTAACTTGTTTTTTCTTTTTTTTTTTAACTTTTTAGCCCATGGTAAAATTGCCTCAACTATTTTTTTTTTTTACAAGTTTGGTGTATTTTACGCATTATTTAAATTGATTTATTAATGTATTATTTACGTGGGATTTTTTTTTTTTCTCTTTTGATGTGTATCACTTTATTTTTCTCCTTTATTTGTATTTATAAATTGCAAAAAAAAAGAAAATAAATTGAAAAAAAGTAAAAGAATCATAGGCTGTGGACTCCAGGCATTTGGGGTTTTGACAATAAGGTTAGTCTGGAAATTTCTTGTACATCACTTTAAAGACAAAACTGTTTGGCTGGAGCGTATCTTTAAGTACCTCTACTTATCATGCACCATAGGAAGGAACAATCTCCAACATCCCTCCATAGAATAATTCTTAAACCTCTATGGGCAAGACTTTAATCGTCCGTCTTACCCAGCCTGCAGCCAGAATACCATTTTCATTCTTTATTTTTCCTTTTCCATTAAGTGCTGTATACAGAAATGACCTTTATGTGGCAGATTTGTGATGGAAAAATGCAAGGATCCATAGTTCAAATAAAATCTTGCCTCTATCACTTGGATGATAAAGTGAATCTCTACAAAAAAAAGTGCATAGGAAATGTGATGACACCTGAAAGTAGGAAGATGAATGGGAAGGTCGGGGGTAAAACTCCTGAGCAAGGAAAGAGATTAAATAATTGTGCATGCCCGGGATAACCTGAAGGAATTCTCTACTTTATATTTAAATCCGCTAGCCCTTTCCTGTTCTGTTTTGGTATTTTAACACTGTGGCTCTACAGCAGGGGTCTCAAACTGGTGGCCCTCCAGCTGTTGCGAAACTACAAGTCCCATGAGGCATTGCAAGGCTGAAAGTTACAAGCATGACTCCCACAGGCAGAGGCATGATGGGACTTGTAGTTTTGCAACAGCTGGAGGGGAACCAGTTTGAGTATGTGGATTTTGGTTACCAAGGGCAAGAGCAGAACTGTAGGTGGAAACTAACCCATTCATTTAACCACTTCCCGACCGGCGCACGCCGATGTACGTCGGCAGAATGGCACGGCTGGGCAAATGGACTTACAGGTACATCCATTTGAATTCCCCGCCGTGCCATTGCGCGCGCGCCGGCCGGTGCTCCGTGAGTCGGGTCGCGGGTCCCGAGGACTCGATCGCTGCGGCGATACCCGCGATCGCCTCACGGAGAGGACGAACGGGGAGATGCTGATGTAAATAGCATCTCCCCGTTCTGCCTAGTGACAAGTGTCACTGATCACAGCTCCCTGTCATCGGGAGCAGTGATCAGAGTAATGACACACACAGCCCATCCCCCCTACAGTTAGAATCACTCCCCTAGGACATACTTAACCCCTCCCCGCCCCCTAGTGGTTAACCCCTTCACTGGCAGTGTCATTTACACAGTAATCAGTGCATTTTTAATCGCACTGATCGCTGTATAAATGACAATGGTCCCAAAAATGTGTCAAAAATGTCCGACATGTCCGCCATAACGTCGCAGTCACAATAAAAATCGCTGATCGCCACCATTACTAGTAAAAAAAAAATTATTATTAAAAATGCCATAAAACTATCCCCTATTTAGTAAACGCTATAACTTTTGCGCAAACCAATCAATAAACGCTTATTGTGATTTTTCTTTTTACCAAAAATATGTAGAAGAATACGATCGGCCTAAACTGAGGAAAAAAAATGTTTTTTTATATATTTTTGGGGGATATTTTTTACAGCAAAATGTAAAAAATAATGCGTTTTTTTCAAAATTGTCGCTGTTATTTTGTTTATAGCGCAAAAAATAAAAATTGCAGAGATGATCAAATACCACCAAAACAAAGCCCTATTTGTGGGAAAAAAAGGACGTCAATTTTGTTTGAGAGCCACGTCGCACGAACGCGCGATTGTCAGTTAAAGTGAAGCAGTGCCGAATCGCAAAAAGTGCTCTGGTCAGGAAGGGGGTAAAATCTTCCGGAGCTGAAGCGGTTAAAGGATAACTACTTTTAAAGCACATTAGGCTCAATTCACAAAGCTAACACACTAGGATCTGAATCCCTTTTTAAAATAAAATGACAGCTGAGAATCAAAATTGAAAATGACAGACACATGACCAAAAACAGAGATCTTAATCCTTGCGTTAAAGCTTTATGAATTGAGCCTATTACTTCCAAAGAAGTTGCTTTTAGCACTTTGTGATCTCTGGTGATTTTGTGAGTGCAGTGCAACATATAAATCATTATTTATACCTCTGGGTAAAGACATTTACTAAAGCAATAGGCTAACTCCACATTTATTGATTTATATGCTGCTCTGCACTCGCATGTAGAGGAATTTAAAAAAGTACATGTACAGTATTTCACAAAAGTGAGTACACCCTTCACATTTTTGTAAATCTTTTATTATATCTTTTCATGTGACAACACTGAAGAAATGACACTTTGGTACAATGTAAAGTAGTGAGTGTACAGCTTGTATAACAGTGTAAATTTGCTGTCCCCCCAAAATAACTCAACACACAGCCAGTAATGTCTAAACCGCTGGCAACAAAAGTGAGTACACCCCTAAGTGAAAATATCCAAATTGGGTCCAAAGTGTCAATATTTTGCGTGCCCACCATTATTTTCTAGCACTGCCTTAACCCTCTTGGTCATGGAGTTCACCAGAGCTTCACAGGTTGCCACTGGAGTCCTCTTCCACTACTCCATGACCACATTACAGAGCTGGTGGATGTTAGAGACCTTGCGGTCCTCCGTCTTCCGTCTGAGGATGCCCCACAGATGCTCAATAGGGTTTAGGTCTGGAGACATGCTTGGCCAGTCCATCACATTTATCCTCAGCTTCTTTAGCAAGGCAGTGATCGTCTTGGAGGTGTATTTGGGGTTGTTATCATGTTGGAATACTGCCCTGCGGTCCAGTCTCTGTAGGGAGGGCATCATGCTCTGCTTCAGTATGTCACAGTACATGTTGGCATTCATGGTTCCCTCAATGAATTGTAGCTCCCCAGTGCCGGCAGCACTCATGCAGCCCCAGACCATGACACTCCCACCACCATGCTTGTCTGTAGGCAAGACACACTTGTCTTTGTACTCCTCACTTGGTTGCCACCACACACGCTTGACACCATCTGAACCAAATAGGTTTATCTTGGTCTCATCAGACCACAGGACATGGTTCCAGTAATCCATGTCCTTAGTCTGCTTGTCTTCAGCAAACTACTTGCGGGCTTTCTTGTGCACCATCTTTAGAAGAGTCTTCCTTCTGGGACGACAGCCATGCAGACCAATTTGATGCAGTGTGCGGCGTATGGTCTGAGCACTGACAGGCTGACCCCCCAGCCCTTCAAACTTTGCAGCAATGCTGGCAGCACTCATACGTCTATTTCCCAAAGACAACCTCTGGATATGATGCTGAGCATGTGCAATCAACTTCTTTGGTCGACCATGGCGAGGCCTGTTCTGAGTGGAATCTGTCCTGTTAAACCGCTGTATGGTCTTGGCCACCGGATCCTGGTAGAGAGTTCTCAGTCCCGTGTATGCACAAAGCACTGACTTTGAGCTTATATGTCTTCTCTTTGCTCTCAGTGGACACAGCAACAGTGGAGTAAAGGTTAATATGTGCAGCTTTGTGAGTTGTCCTTAAAGAGTGGACCTTTCAATAACTTTATAAGTCTATATAAAATAATGTACTGCAACGGTGTGTATCGCTTATCCCCGGAGGGGCCACAGGACATGACCCAGGTCTCCCTTACTCTTTCAGAGGCTACCAGACCCAAGCCTCAGTTCCAAGCACACCTACACAGACAGGCTTAGTCTAGGGTATGTCTTTTTGTAGACTTATTGCAGCGCTTCAACAGAACAGAGGGATGAGGGTGCAGGATACCCCAAAATACAAGACAGATACTGATCCTTGAGCATATATTCTTTAACAGCAGCCTTTGTTGGAGGTAGAGGGGATAGCCAGCTAATCTAAGACTCTCTAAAGCAGCCCCAGTCCATGTAGAAACCTCTGCCATTATTTCCCCCAATGCACAAGCATACCTGGGATCCAATGACAGCTGTCTGCCACCCAGCCTCCATGTGACACTCTCCATTAAGGGGGGGGAAGATCCCTGTCCAGGCCAGCCTCCACAGGTGATACCTTCCATCAATATCCTTTATGCAAAGTTCCTTAGGGCCCTTAGCCAAGCCAAACTGAAGCCCTGTGTAACTTTTGTCAATAATGCATACTGGCTGCCTCCCAGGGGCAGCAGCCCCAAGAGATTGACCCTGTTGAACAAGCCTTGCAAACATTTGTCTTCTCCCCAGCCACCTTTAGGGTGCCCCCTCCCAGGGATTGGCTGAGGTCAGATAAATATTCATAACTGCAGTGGCTGACCCCACTACTCTAAGCTTCTTCCAGAGGTAGACAGGAGAAATCCACCACCTAGGTTAGTAAAACCTAGCCAGACCTAGAAAATATAGTGTTGCTCCAGTGACTACAGCAGAGCCAAAAACTAAATTTATCCTGACCAGGGCAGGGTGCTTCAAGTATAATCGCTCCAAAAACTCTCACTCTTTCATTAAAAAGTTGTCCTTAAGCCCCAATTTGTGACGTTGCTAGGCTAAGGTGATGTCATCAATCTTCTGCAGGAGTGAGAAAGCATTTTCTCAGTCTTCTTTTACCTAGTGATCAAGCTTGTAAGCAAGTTACAAGATGAGAGGCTGCAGCAAGGGCTGATCTGCTTCAGATATTTGCGAACACAGCCAAGAACTGAACTGCACACCAAGATTTACATGACCATGTCATCTATAAAGTGGCATCTCAGACCAAGAAATAGAAGGTAACTCTGGATGATGCCTGAACAAAAATAACTCTGAAACGTCTAGAGATAAAAGTAGATGAAGGCATTGCTAGGGGGTGTACTGTGATCTCTGGAACCTATCAATGTAACCTGATAGTGATACACTGACGCTTTACTAACCATGCATGCACTTAGCATGTAAACATATTTTCTGTTCTCCTCATGTCAGCTCCATCCTCTGACTTCACTCAAAACAACCCCTTCAGAGCTAATAAAACTAAGTTCAACCCCCCTTTTTCTGTTTCACTCGGGAACACCCCACCTTCCTTTTTCTGCCTCGCTTTAACCACTTGCTTACTAGGCACTTAAACCCCCCTCCTATCCAGACCAATTTTCAGCTTTCAGTGCTCTCACACTTTGAATGACAATTACTCAGTCATGCAACACTGTACCCAAATGATTTTTTTGTCCTTTTTTTCATACAAATAGAGCTTTATTTTGGTGGTATTTGATCACCTCTGGGTTTTTTATTTTTTGCGCTATAAATGAAAAAAGACCGAAAATTTTGAAAAAAAAACACATTTTTTCTAATTTCTGTGATAAAATTTTGCAAATTCGTAATTTTTCTTCATAAATTTTGGCCACAATTTATACTGCTACATATCTTTGGTAAAAATAACCAAACATTTGTGGAAATTATTTGGTCTGTGTGAAAGTTTTAGAGTCTACAAGCTATGGTGCAAATCATAAAAAAATTATCACATCTGATGTACTGAGGCCTATCTCATTTCCTGAGACCCTAACAAGCCAGGAAAGTACAAATGCCCCCAAATAACCCCTTTTTGGAAAGTAGACATTTCAATGTATTTAGTTAGAGGCATGGTGAGTTATTTGAAGTTGTATTTTTTTCCCACAATTCTTTGCAAAATTGAGATTTTTTTTTTCCCCCACAAAATTGTCATTGTAATAGCTTATTTCTCTCACATGGCATGTGTATACCACAAATGACACCCCAAAATACATTCTGCTACTCCTCCTAAGTATTACGATACCACATGTGAGGGACTTTTTCACTGCCTGGCCACATACAGAGGCCCAACATGCATGGAGCACCATCAGGTGTTCTAGGAGCATAAATTACACATCACATTTCTCAACCACCTATTACACTTTTGAAGGCCCTGGAGCACCAGGACAATGGAAACACCCACAAAATGACCCCATTTTGGAAAGGTAACACCCCAACGTATAATCTATGAGGCATAATGAGTCTTTTGAATGGTTTATTTTTTTCCAGAAGTTTTTGGAAAATGTGGAAAAAAATGAAACCGCATTTTTTTTTACACAAAGTTGTCCGTTTATAAGATATTTCCAACACATGTCATTTAAATAGCAAAAATGACACCCCAAAATACATTCTGCTACTCCTCCTGAGTATTACGATACCACATGTGTGGGACTTTTTCACTGCCTGGCCACATACAGAGGCCCAACATGCATGGAGCACCATCAGGTGTTCTAGGAGCATAAATTACACATCACATTTCTCAACCACCTATTACACTTTTGAAGGCCCTGGAGCACCAGGACAATGGAAACACCCACAAAATGACCCCATTTTGGAAAGCTAACACCCCAACATATAATCTATGAGGCATAATGAGTCTTTTGAATGGTTTATTTTTTTCCAGAAGTTTTTGGAAAATGTGGAAAAAAATGAAACCGCATTTTTTTTTACACAAAGTTGTCCGTTTATAAGATATTTCCAACACAGGGCATTTAGATAGCAAAAATGACATCCCAAAATACATTCTGCTACTCCTCCTGAGTATTACGATACCACATGTGTGGGACTTTTTCACTGCCTGGCCACATACAGAGGCCCAACATGCATGGAGCACCATCAGGTGTTCTAGGAGCATAAATTACACATCACATTTCTCAACCACCTATTACACTTTTGAAGGCCCTGGAGCACCAGGACAATGGAAACACCCACAAAATGACCCCATTTTGGAAAGCTAACACCCCAACGTATAATCTATGAGGCATAATGAGTCTTTTGAATGGTTTATTTTTTCCCAGAAGTTTTTGGAAAATGTGGAAAAAAATGAAAACGCATTTTTTTTTACACAAAGTTGTCCGTTTATAAGATATTTCCAACACATTGCATTTAGATAGCAAAAATGACACCCCAAAATACATTCTGCTACTCCTCCTGAGTATTACGATACCACATTCGTGGGACTTTTTCACTGCCTGGCCACATACAGAGGCCCAACATGCATGAAGCACCATCAGGTGTTCTAGGAGCATAAATTACACATCACATTTCTCAACCACCTATTGCACTTTTGAAGGCCCTGGAGCACCAGGACAATGGAAACACCCACAAAATGACCCCATTTTGGAAAGCTAACACCCCAACGTATAATCTATGAGGCATAATGAGTCTTTTGAATGGTTTATTTTTTTCCAGAAGTTTTTGGAAAATATGGAAAAAAATGAAAACGCATTTTTTTTTACACAAAGTTGTCCGTTTATAAGATATTTCCAACACATAGCATTTAGATAGCAAAAATGACACCCCAAAATACATTCTGCTACTCCTCCTGAGTATTACGATACCACATGTGTGGGACTTTTTCACTGCCTGGCCACATACAGAGGCCAAACATGCAAGGAACACCGTCAGGTGTTCCAGGGACACATAGCATGCACATACCAAGAATTACACCCCAAAATACATTATGCTGAGCAAAGCGTAAACAAAAAAGATTACCTGTGGTTGTAGTAGCGCAGTTGTACACAGGAGGATAGCACTGGTCCAGGCAGCAGGCAGGGACTTGGTCAGCAGCGGCGAACACAATTGTCCAGGCAGCAGGCAGGGTTACTGTCCATATAAAGTCCAGGGTCAGTGCGGGCAGAGATATTGTCCGCAGTGCCAAAAATATTGGTCCTGGTAGTAGGCAGGTCCATGTGGTGTGGTCAGTGCAACAGGCAGAGGCGTGACGGCAGTAAGTCCTACAGGCAGAAGTAGGGCCTCGTTCAGGACAGAATGGGGACAGGGGTAGAGGCTTCTCCCACCCAAATCTCTTTGAAGCCTCCGAGTCTCCAGACCCTAATCTTGGATTGAGAAAACAAAATAAATAGTTTTCTTCATCCAGAAAAACAATTCTGGAGCCCCTCACATATGTGAGACCCCTGTGTTGAATCCCACTAGTCCAGTTGCAGGGTACAAGATCAGTCCAAGAGGCAGGCAAATATCATAGTCAAACAGTCCAAGGTCAGTTCCAGATCAGGCAGAGGTATGTACAGAATCGTTGGGCAGAAGCATGGTCGAATAACAGTCCAGGGTCAGTTCCAGATCAGGCAGAGGTATGTGCAGAATCGTTAGGCAGAAGCGTGGTCAAATAACAAGCCAGGGTCAGTTACAGAGGAGGCAGTGGCATAAGGGGTGTGAGGGTAAATTGCAGGAACGGAGGCTTACGTTTACCATACTTCACTAATAATTTACTGAAGTATGGTAACGACGAAAACATTCACCTACGCAGAGGCCTGGTTCAGAAGGACATTGTGCACAATAATAAGATGTGTCTCTTCTGAATCCAGCTCTGGTACACACCTTACATTTTTTTTGCCGTCGTTGGCCTGTTGGTTTGGGAGGGATCTTATCTGGAAAGTGGCGTTCGGAGAGTCGACTTAGAACATTCAGATCGGATATTTTCTGGGGGGCCGTTCGGGAATGTAAGGGCAGTGAAAACGTCCTCCTGGTAGCCAAGGAAGCGTTTGGGGTTTTGGGTGGAGTTACGATAAATGACATAAGAATTGTAGATGGCCAAATTAAAAAAATAAATTGCGACTTTCTTATACCAATGGTATGTCCGTCTTGTGGCAAGGTACGGTTCTAGCATCTGGTCATTCAAGTCGACTCCCCCCATAAACAAATTATAGTCAAAGATGCATTTAGGTTTCTGTATGGGGCCATTTCTTCTGGGGATTTCCATGAAGGTATCATCGTGGATTGAAGACAACATGTATACATCTCTTTTGTCTCTCCACTTCACTGCCAAAATCTCGTTGTTTCGTAGACTCGCCGTTTCTCCTTTTCTCAAATTTTTATTGACCAGACTTTGAGGAAAGCCCTTCCGGTTCTTTTTGATGGTACCACATGCAGGCGTCTTCATCCGATGCAGGTTGTGGAACAGGGGCAGAGATGTGTAGAAGTTATCTACGTACAGGTGGTAGCCTTTCTCCAGTAGGGGGTATGTGAGATCCCAAACAATTTTCCCGCTTGATCCCAAGTAGTCTGGGCAATTAGGGGGTTGCAGCTGGGTGTCCTTCCCTTCGTACACTTTGAAGGCATACAAGTAACCTGTGACTCGGTCACATAATTTGTATACCTTCACCCCATAGCGTGCCCTTTTACTGGGAATATATTGCTTCATCTTAAGCCTGCCACTAAACTTAAGAAGGGACTCATCCACACATATGTTTTTGTCTGGGGTAAACAGCAGGGGGAATAATGCAGAAAAATTATTTAAAAGTGGCCGAATTTTGAAAAGTCTATCATAGTTTGGGTCATTTCGGGGAGGGCACTGGGTATTGTCGTTGAAATGAAGAAACCTCAATATCATGAGGTATCTGTTTCTGGGCATCACCTTGGAGTATATTGGCAGGTGTTGGAGGGGGTGGGTTGACCAATAGGACAGCAAAGTGTTTTTTTTCGTGAGTCCCATGTTAAATGTGAGCCCTAAAAAAACCTTCAACTCCACCACCGTTAGGTCTCTCCATTCGTAGGGACGGGCATAGTAGGACGTTGGATTATTCGTAATGAATTGATGTGCATAAAGGTTGCACTGGGCCACAATACTTGACAGCATGTCCTCGGTAAAAAATAAATTAAGGGGGGCGTGGCCTGGACGGGAACCGAGATGGCTGCTTAGACAGAAGGCTCCCGCACTCGGAGGACGAAAAACGCCTTTCTTGGGGTCTTAAAACCACTTACCCATGATGGGAAAGTCTAACAGGAGCACCTCAACACCCCGTGCACAAAAGGATCCAGGCACGCAGATCAGCGGAAACATCCCCGAGATATTCCGGACCAGACAAGCCGCTCAACTCGAGGCTTCACAAGCCGCGCAGGCCTCACACGCTTCACAGGCCTCATCCCCGGACTCAATTAGAAGCACCGCGGATCCGATTATGGACGAAGACGACTCCGGAACCCCTCTCCCAAGCCTACTTGACCTGCAAAAAGATCTCCAAAGAGTCGCTCTAGACATCAAACATACCATGATGTCGGCGATCTCAGATCTCAAGGCGGACATTCACTCTATGAACGACCGGATCGCAGAAGTAGAGGAAAACGCCCGTACACAAGCCACCGCCATAAGGCAAGTACAGAAAACATATGATTCACATCTTCCACATCTATTTGAGCTCCATAGACAAGTGGAGGACCTGGACAATAGAGGACGCAGGCATAACGTGAGAGTGAGGGGGGTCCCTGAAGGAGTTGACCAGGCCGCACTACAACACACAGTGTGCTCCATCTTTAATGATCTGTTGGAGCGGCCAGCAGACTCCCCCATAGAAATGGAACGCATACACCGCGCATTGAGACCCCCTCCTCGGGATAATGAACCACCCAGGGACATTGTCTGCTGTATCGTTAACTTCCCCTTAAAAGAAGAGATTCTTAAAAAAGCAAGAAACAGAGGCCGCATACTACTCAATGGTACTGAAGTGAAATTATTTCAGGACTTATCTCAAATTACCCTACAGAACAGACGCACCCTGCGCCCCCTGCTGGAGGTGCTCCGCTCACACAATATCCAATACAGATGGAAATTCCCATTCTGCCTGTCGGCATCCACAAGGGGTCGCACAGCGTTTCTTAGAACCCCAGAAGATCTACCCGCCTTTTGCGAACAAATGGATATTCCTCAGATGGATATACCTGAGTGGCATGCTTTCTACTTCCCCACGGATCCATGGAAGCCAGTCGCCTACAACTCATCTCCCAAGGCCCAGAGACAACGCTCCAGACGCCGTAGATTGGACCCCACCTCACCTGGAGATCGCCAATCCCGCCGAGACCTCCCAGCCCGCAGTCCAGGCCTGGCAAACACTCCTCGTCGGAACTACTAGAAGACACCACCCTTGATCTGACCACACTGCTTTTACACAGTGACTCTAACTTCTCCTCCCTTCTGGAACAATATCCACCCCCCCTCCCCCGGTTATCTTTTTATTTTCATTTTTCATTTTTTCTCTTCTTCTTCTCCCCTATGTTTTTTCTCTCCCCCCCCTTTTTTTTTTTTTTTTTTTATTATCTAGCGGAAGAAACAACACCAGTCTTTTCAAGGACCATCGCCGAAAACTCTCCACTTTGAGCCCAGACGCATATACAGGACCCTGGCAGATATACCACCATCCCATCTGGATCTGTGAGTAACGCCTCGGCCAAGATATGGCAGACTTGGGTCCTTCCGACCACATTCCTAACACCAATACCTGGTTTGCATTTACCCTGGTTAAAACCCCTACGAACCATCCTGACAGTTCTTTTATACTTACGGCAAGGGGCTCTACTATTCTTAACTACTCTTAGCTATGTTACGTTTGTTTGCTTGTACTACATGGTTTAAATGTTTTAAATGGTTAACATAGTTTACGTGAGACAAATAGTGGGAGCCTGGATCCTTACACTCATTGCTAGCACTCAATTTAGTGTATGGGCGATTTACAACCGCCGTACTAGCAACCAACTAGCAACTAATTCTCTCCTCCAAAAGCATCCCATACCTCACCTATATCCTATACACCTTTACTAAGCTCTCTATCACTAACATAGAAGGAATTGGTGCCAACCCATTCCTAGAACAGTAAACCCATATCATCATTGCCACCTCCTTAAAACTCCGCTTCACCCAAGCATTCTATTACACTTGGAACGGGGATTCAGGCTCCCACAATAACAGATATATCCCCGATAGGGGAAACAGCAGGAAATTTAGTATACAGAGGAAAATCAAGAAAAACTAATTACAGAAAAAACACAGAAAATACGAGTAGCAAGTTTTCTCTCCCTCTCTAATGGAAAAACCCACAAGAGATCAGGCCTCCATAGAGGACTGCTATCACCTACCTGAGATATGTTTATTAAGCTCTGAGAGGGGTACTTGTATGTATCTCTTCTCCACCCCCCCCCCCCCTTTTTTTTTTTTTTTTTTCTTTTTCTAAATTCACAAGCATATGGTCCTTTACCACCCGCACACAGACTCCCAGAAGGCAATCCAACACACACACCCCCAACCCCCCACGTACCATCATTTTGCATGATTCGTCCTCCATAGTGCCGCAGCACTCATTCCTACCACAGCTCGCTTACCCACACAGCTGTCCATACGGACTAGAGCTACTAAACCGGATTTCTCCCCCATAGGTGGATAGGCAAGCCTACGCCCACCTCCGGTGTACCTCATTTACGTACCCACTCTATCTCTGAGGTACGTCCCCTCAATCTCCAGACTTCAAGTCTACCTACTTCAACTTCTCTTTACCCCCTCTCTTGTCCCTTCTCCTTCCCCCCCTGCTCCCTCTATTTTCTGTTTTCCCACTTTTCTTTTTACCCTATTATCTCCTTTGGGTCTGACCCCCTCATAGGACGGGGGCCGCCTCCCCCCCCTCTCCCCAGCCTCCAATTACCTACTGACTTACTCTACACCAAGTGCATAGGACACGATATCAACTAACTCAACTTAGCACTCCACAAACTCCTGAATACCCACAATGTCGAATAGAGCTGGAATCTCTACACAACAGCTCTCACTCAAATGCCTGTCACTAAATGTTAAAGGCTTAAATATACCAGAAAAAAGATCACAGGTACTATCTGCTCTGACTAAACATAAAGCCCACTTCCTCCTGTTACAGGAAACACACTTCTGTGCAAAACACATCCCCAAACTGACAAATCATATATATAAGCAGGCACTTCACTCCACGAACCCAACATCAAAAACGAAGGGAGTATCTATTCTCATCTCCAAACACGCTGACTTCCAACTGAAAGATTCCCTGGTTGACCAAGAGGGCAGATACATCTTTATCAAAGGCTCCTACGCATCAAAACCAATCACAATTGCTAATGTGTACTGCCCAAATGAACACCAAGTAACTTTCTTCAGACGCATTTGTGACCTTCTTTCCACTTTCCATGAGGGTATATTAATTCTGGGTGGCGACTTCAATGTCCCACTAAACCCGAATATAGATTCCTCCACGGGAACTTCCGCACTCCCCTATCGGGCACTGCGACAAATTAAACTCCAACTACAGAACCTGACACTCCACGACTCATGGCGCACCATTCATCCGACAGTTAAAGACTATACATTTTTTTCCGCCCCTCACCAAAAATATTCTAGAATTGACTACATATTCTTATCCCAAACGGACTTAACACTCCTCTCCCACGCCACAATAGAACCTATGTTCTTATCAGACCATCACCCCATCACGATCACCTTAACGTTCCCAGACTACAACAACAGAACCAAGACATGGAGACTTAACCCATCTCTTCTCAAAGACCCTGACATAATGAGACAAATAAATACCCGACTCCATCAGTATTTCCAAGAAAACCTCTCTCCAGACATAACCCCGGTCACACTCTGGGAAGCCCACAAATGTGTCATAAGAGGGAAACTTATAGCCCTAGCCACAAAAGAAAAAAAAATCAGACAGGCCCATATTGCATGCCTCCTCGAAACTATCAATAGACTCGAAAAAACACACAAACAATCCACATCCCACTCTACACTACAGGACCTCCTCTATGCTAGATCTGCCCTATTGGAAGAATTAGGGAAACGCACAAGGCGTCAATATGTGCTTAGACAAAAAGTGTTCTACGAACACGGCAACAAAAGTGGAAGACTGCTTGCACGCACCATACAAGCGGCCAAGACCTCTTCCATAATCCATCACCTACGTACCGACAGGGACGTGATGATCTCAAAAAATGAAGACATCGCAGCACATTTTGAAAACTTTTATTTTAAACTATATAACTTGCCATCTCAACACACAGACTCGCCCAACACCCCACCTCGCCAATCTCAAATACTAGATTTCCTAGCCCAATACTGCCCTAAACCGATATCTCCACAACAGGCCGCCACTTTGGAAGGCCACATGACCACAGAAGAGTTGGACCTGGCAATAAAACAAATGAAAGTAGGCAAGAGCCCGGGCCCAGATGGCCTACCACTAATCTATTACAAAAGCTTCTTAAAAACCCTCTCTCCGCAAATGCTCAATGCCTTCAACTCCCTATCGGACCCTTCCACCTCACCAAGCAACATGCTCGAAGCCCATATAGCAGTCATACCAAAAGCAGATAAGGACCCAGCCCTGGCGTCCAATTACAGACCCATTTCTCTACTCAACGTAGACATCAAACTATACGCAAAAATAATAGCAAATAGACTATTACCCCTGATCCCCAGCCTGATCTCAGCAGACCAGGTGGGTTTTGTCCCGGGAAGAGAGGCCAGAGAGAATACCATTCGCACCTTAAATATACACCACTGGCTCGCCTCCTCAGAAGCGAAGGGATTCCTGCTATCTCTCGACGCCGAGAAGGCGTTTGACAGGGTGGCCTGGGACTATATGCGGGCAGTACTGAAAAGCATTGGTCTGCCGCCACACATGTGTAACTACATCAACGCTTTATATGACAATCCTTCTGCGAGAGTCAAAGCAAACGGCCTCCTGTCAAACGCCTTCCCAATAACCAATGGTACTCGCCAGGGATGCCCTTTATCCCCCCTTATTTTTATTTTAACCCTAGAACCCCTCTTAAATAGATTGCGAGCGAATACAGACATTCAGGGAATAACTATAAACAAGAGAGAATTTAAGGTAGCAGCCTTCGCAGACGATATCCTGCTTACACTCCAGTCACCTCACACTTCCCTCCCAAACTTACTGAAAGATATTAACCATTTCGGGGTCCTATCCAATTTTAAGATAAACTACACTAAATCACACGCTCTAAACATATCCCTTCCCCCACAGACGGTCACACACTGCCAACATTCCTTTCCCTTTCAGTGGAAAAACGACAACATTACTTACCTAGGCATCCAAATCACCAAACGACTCACAGACCTATACGAACAGAATTTTCTTCATACCCTCTCAAAAATCCAGACAGACCTAAAGGAATGGGCCACACTTAATGTATCATGGTTCGGACGTTCGGCCCTGATCAAAATGATTATTCTCCCTCGCCTCTTGTACTTAATGCAGACCATTCCAATTCATCTACCCCCTGCATTCTTTTTTTCATATAAGAAGGCATGTACAACCTTCATTTGGAAGAACGGTCCTCCGAGAATCAAATACTCCCGACTGACTTGCAGTAAGACCAAAGGTGGAATTGCACTTCCAGATCTCTACAAGTATTACATTGCCTGTCACTTAACTAGGGTAGTAGACTGGTGCACCAATAAAACAGAGAAACCCTGGGTGACTCTAGAAGACTCTTTTATACCTGGCAATTTACACAGTCTTCCTTGGCTCCCACCCAAACATTGGACACAACCAATCAAAAAACATCCACTCGTACACCCGTCCCTACTCGCCTTTACCTCCGCTATGACGACCTTTCAACTATCCTCACGACCAGGGCCTCTGACTCCCCTGAGGGGAAACCCAGATTTCCCCCCGGGGTCATCAAGTACATTTTTAAAACAAGAATGGCCACACGAAAAAGTCCAAGCGCACCACTTTTTCCATGCAACCCGGATACGATCTTATGACAATCTCAAATCGATATCTCTCACCAAAAACTTTCCTTTTTGGACTTACAGACAGCTGACACATTTTCTCTCCTCTACAACCTCCAGTGATGCATGGTCGAGAAGACTAACTCCATTTGAATCCCTATGTACCCAAAACACGCCCCCAAGACATTTAATATCCATCATCTATTCTCTCCTCCAAGAATCACCACACCACTCACACACTGAATCCCTCCATATATCATGGAACAAAGATCTACACATAGACCTCACTAAGGAAGATTGGGAAACCATTCATGTCCACACCCACAAAGGCTCACTAAATGTCGCCATCCAAGAGAATGGATATAAAATACTTACCAAATGGTATAGAACACCATCTCGCTTACATAAATTCTCGCCCTCGATCCCAAACACTTGTTGGAGGTGCAATAAAGAAGTGGGCTCTATGATCCACATATGGTGGGAATGCCCGATCATTCAGGTTTTCTGGAGGGAGGTTCACAACATAATTCAACGTGTAACCACATACACCCTGAATTTTGACCCAGCACAATATCTCCTCCATCATACAACCTTACCTAAAAGATCCTACCACAGATCACTGGCCATGCACATGGTAAATGCAGCTAGATTATGCATCCCTGTAAAATGGCGCTCAACCAACCCCCCAACTGTCAGGGAATGGCTGACAAAGATTGCTAAGATAGAGGAGATGGAAGAACTGATATATATCTCACAAGATCGCATACAAAAGTTCACCAACCTATGGGCTTGCTGGACTCACTTCAAAAGCACTGATTGTTACAAATCATATTTCCCGATATAGTACTCCCCCTCTCTTAAGAGATGTGGAGACCTCGGCAGCCCTTGGCTCCGGGGTGGGCTGGCTGGGGGGGGGGGGGGCGGTTCCCCTATCCCCTCCTTCTTTAACCTAATACCTTACGTTCATCCCTCCTTCCTGTCCCTCCTCTTTCCCCTTTCCCCCTCTACTTCCCCTACCCCTACAATCTCCCCCGCTAAATCTTTCCAATACTCACATCTCACCCTATGTATATCCCACTCTTACTCAGACCTAGACATAACCTCTCCACATTATCAGACTGTACCAATTGGACACAGTCAGGAATCTAATAGAGACAGACCTTTCTGTTTTGGTTTCACACAAGTTTACTTATCTTATTTACTTTGTAACTGATCCAAGTGTAAATGAACCACGTAAGATACTCCTGTTTTCTATATTACTTGTATACAGAAAATGTCTCGTTGTAAATTATCTAAGCGGTTCTTCTTTTATACATTTCTATTACCCTACCATACGCTTGAATCCCCATGACGTCAATAACAGAAATACGTATTGTATCATTATCCTATAAAATGTCATGGAATATCTGTCAAATCTGTTCAACTGATTATATTTGTAATCGTGCTTATTTTCAATAAAATCTTTTTTGTGGAAAAAAAATAAATAAATAAATAAATTAAAAAAATCTATTGGGGAAAAATTCTCCGTGTTCACCTGGACTCCTGGCTGGGCAGTGAATGGGGGAATGTTGGCTTCTCCTGAATTAGGAGGAAGCCACAAGGGGTTCTGCAGGGCATAGGGAAGGCTGGCTTGGGTCCTTGGCCTTTCTTGCCGAGGCACTGCGGTGCTGGTGGACAGGACTGCCGTGCTGGTGGACGGGACTGCCGTGCTGGTGGACGGGACTGCCGTGCTGGTGGACGGGACTGCCGTGCTGGTAGATGCCACTGCCTCCCCACCAGAACGCCTTCGTTTGGCGGGCCGAATCTCTTCCTCCTCTGAGTCACTCAGTGTTTCACTACTGAGGACTGGCTCATAGTTTATGTCCGACTCGGAATCGGAAAGGGAATCTGAAAAAGAGAGCTCCCCGTTGCTCTCATCAGCCTGGGACAGTATTTGGTACGCCTCCTCGGCAGAAAAGCTTCTTTTGGCCATGGTTGCTAAGCCTGCACTGATGAGGCGGCACTGATGAGCACAGATGGGCACTGAGGTGGCACAGAGGGGCACTGATGAGGTGGAACAGATGTGCACTAATGAGGTGGAACAGATGTACAGATGTGCACTAATGAGGTGGCACAGGTGGGCACTGATGAGGTGGCACAGGTGGGCACTGATGAGGCGGCACAGGTGGGCACTGATGAGGCGGCACAGGTGGGCACTGATGAGGCGGCACAGGTGGGCACTGATGAGGCGGCACAGGTGGGCACTGATGAGGCGGCACAGGTGGGCACTGATGAGGTGGAACAGATGTGCACCGAGATTACACAGATGTGCACTGATGGGACGGCACAGATGGGGCGGCACAGATGGGGCGGCACAGATGGAGCGGCACAGATGGAGCGGCACAGATGGGGCGGCACAGATGAGGCGGCACAGATGTGCACTGAGGCAGCACAGATGTGCACTGAGGCAGCACAGATGTGCACTGATTGGCACAGGTGGGCACTGATGAGGTGGCACAGGTGGGCACTGATGAGGTGGCACAGGTGGGCACTGATGAGGTGGCACAGGTGGGCACTGATGAGGTGACACAGGTGGTCACTGATTGTGCAGATGTGCAGCTGGACACTAATCACCGCTGGGCAGACAGGTGGACACCGATTGGCACAGGTGGACACCGATTGGCACAGGTGGGCACCGATTGGCACAGGTGGGCACCGATTGGCACAGGTGGGCACCGATTTGGCACAGGTGGGCACCGATTGGCACTGTACTGATGCTGCACTGTATTGATGGGGCACTGTATTGATGGGGCACTGTATTGATGGGCACTGTATTGATGGGCACTGTGGGCACTGTAGGCACAGTAAATGTTAATCACAAACTCACTGACAGTTTCTCTCTCTCCTCACACGCTGTCTCTGTGCATTGAGACCCCCTCCTCGGGATAATGAACCACCCAGGGACATTGTCTGCTGTATCGTTAACTTCCCCTTAAAAGAAGAGATTCTTAAAAAAGCAAGAAACAGAGGCCGCATACTACTCAATGGTACTGAAGTGAAATTATTTCAGGACTTATCTCAAATTACCCTACAGAACAGACGCACCCTGCGCCCCCTGCTGGAGGTGCTCCGCTCACACAATATCCAATACAGATGGAAATTCCCATTCTGCCTGTCGGCATCCACAAGGGGTCGCACAGCGTTTCTTAGAACCCCAGAAGATCTACCCGCCTTTTGCGAACAAATGGATATTCCTCAGATGGATATACCTGAGTGGCATGCTTTCTACTTCCCCACGGATCCATGGAAGCCAGTCGCCTACAACTCATCTCCCAAGGCCCAGAGACAACGCTCCAGACGCCGTAGATTGGACCCCACCTCACCTGGAGATCGCCAATCCCGCCGAGACCTCCCAGCCCGCAGTCCAGGCCTGGCAAACACTCCTCGTCGGAACTACTAGAAGACACCACCCTTGATCTGACCACACTGCTTTTACACAGTGACTCTAACTTCTCCTCCCTTCTGGAACAATATCCACCCCCCCTCCCCCGGTTATCTTTTTATTTTCATTTTTCATTTTTTCTCTTCTTCTTCTCCCCTATGTTTTTTCTCTCCCCCCCCTTTTTTTTTTTTTTTTTTATTATCTAGCGGAAGAAACAACACCAGTCTTTTCAAGGACCATCGCCGAAAACTCTCCACTTTGAGCCCAGACGCATATACAGGACCCTGGCAGATATACCACCATCCCATCTGGATCTGTGAGTAACGCCTCGGCCAAGATATGGCAGACTTGGGTCCTTCCGACCACATTCCTAACACCAATACCTGGTTTGCATTTACCCTGGTTAAAACCCCTACGAACCATCCTGACAGTTCTTTTATACTTACGGCAAGGGGCTCTACTATTCTTAACTACTCTTAGCTATGTTACGTTTGTTTGCTTGTACTACATGGTTTAAATGTTTTAAATGGTTAACATAGTTTACGTGAGACAAATAGTGGGAGCCTGGATCCTTACACTCATTGCTAGCACTCAATTTAGTGTATGGGCGATTTACAACCGCCGTACTAGCAACCAACTAGCAACTAATTCTCTCCTCCAAAAGCATCCCATACCTCACCTATATCCTATACACCTTTACTAAGCTCTCTATCACTAACATAGAAGGAATTGGTGCCAACCCATTCCTAGAACAGTAAACCCATATCATCATTGCCACCTCCTTAAAACTCCGCTTCACCCAAGCATTCTATTACACTTGGAACGGGGATTCAGGCTCCCACAATAACAGATATATCCCCGATAGGGGAAACAGCAGGAAATTTAGTATACAGAGGAAAATCAAGAAAAACTAATTACAGAAAAAACACAGAAAATACGAGTAGCAAGTTTTCTCTCCCTCTCTAATGGAAAAACCCACAAGAGATCAGGCCTCCATAGAGGACTGCTATCACCTACCTGAGATATGTTTATTAAGCTCTGAGAGGGGTACTTGTATGTATCTCTTCTCCACCCCCCCCCCCTTTTTTTTTTTTTTTTTTTCTTTTTCTAAATTCACAAGCATATGGTCCTTTACCACCCGCACACAGACTCCCAGAAGGCAATCCAACACACACACCCCCAACCCCCCACGTACCATCATTTTGCATGATTCGTCCTCCATAGTGCCGCAGCACTCATTCCTACCACAGCTCGCTTACCCACACAGCTGTCCATACGGACTAGAGCTACTAAACCGGATTTCTCCCCCATAGGTGGATAGGCAAGCCTACGCCCACCTCCGGTGTACCTCATTTACGTACCCACTCTATCTCTGAGGTACGTCCCCTCAATCTCCAGACTTCAAGTCTACCTACTTCAACTTCTCTTTACCCCCTCTCTTGTCCCTTCTCCTTCCCCCCCTGCTCCCTCTATTTTCTGTTTTCCCACTTTTCTTTTTACCCTATTATCTCCTTTGGGTCTGACCCCCTCATAGGACGGGGGCCGCCTCCCCCCCCCTCTCCCCAGCCTCCAATTACCTACTGACTTACTCTACACCAAGTGCATAGGACACGATATCAACTAACTCAACTTAGCACTCCACAAACTCCTGAATACCCACAATGTCGAATAGAGCTGGAATCTCTACACAACAGCTCTCACTCAAATGCCTGTCACTAAATGTTAAAGGCTTAAATATACCAGAAAAAAGATCACAGGTACTATCTGCTCTGACTAAACATAAAGCCCACTTCCTCCTGTTACAGGAAACACACTTCTGTGCAAAACACATCCCCAAACTGACAAATCATATATAAGCAGGCACTTCACTCCACGAACCCAACATCAAAAACGAAGGGAGTATCTATTCTCATCTCCAAACACGCTGACTTCCAACTGAAAGATTCCCTGGTTGACCAAGAGGGCAGATACATCTTTATCAAAGGCTCCTACGCATCAAAACCAATCACAATTGCTAATGTGTACTGCCCAAATGAACACCAAGTAACTTTCTTCAGACGCATTTGTGACCTTCTTTCCACTTTCCATGAGGGTATATTAATTCTGGGTGGCGACTTCAATGTCCCACTAAACCCGAATATAGATTCCTCCACGGGAACTTCCGCACTCCCCTATCGGGCACTGCGACAAATTAAACTCCAACTACAGAACCTGACACTCCACGACTCATGGCGCACCATTCATCCGACAGTTAAAGACTATACATTTTTTTCCGCCCCTCACCAAAAATATTCTAGAATTGACTACATATTCTTATCCCAAACGGACTTAACACTCCTCTCCCACGCCACAATAGAACCTATGTTCTTATCAGACCATCACCCCATCACGATCACCTTAACGTTCCCAGACTACAACAACAGAACCAAGACATGGAGACTTAACCCATCTCTTCTCAAAGACCCTGACATAATGAGACAAATAAATACCCGACTCCATCAGTATTTCCAAGAAAACCTCTCTCCAGACATAACCCCGGTCACACTCTGGGAAGCCCACAAATGTGTCATAAGAGGGAAACTTATAGCCCTAGCCACAAAAGAAAAAAAAATCAGACAGGCCCATATTGCATGCCTCCTCGAAACTATCAATAGACTCGAAAAAACACACAAACAATCCACATCCCACTCTACACTACAGGACCTCCTCTATGCTAGATCTGCCCTATTGGAAGAATTAGGGAAACGCACAAGGCGTCAATATGTGCTTAGACAAAAAGTGTTCTACGAACACGGCAACAAAAGTGGAAGACTGCTTGCACGCACCATACAAGCGGCCAAGACCTCTTCCATAATCCATCACCTACGTACCGACAGGGACGTGATGATCTCAAAAAATGAAGACATCGCAGCACATTTTGAAAACTTTTATTTTAAACTATATAACTTGCCATCTCAACACACAGACTCGCCCAACACCCCACCTCGCCAATCTCAAATACTAGATTTCCTAGCCCAATACTGCCCTAAACCGATATCTCCACAACAGGCCGCCACTTTGGAAGGCCACATGACCACAGAAGAGTTGGACCTGGCAATAAAACAAATGAAAGTAGGCAAGAGCCCGGGCCCAGATGGCCTACCACTAATCTATTACAAAAGCTTCTTAAAAACCCTCTCTCCGCAAATGCTCAATGCCTTCAACTCCCTATCGGACCCTTCCACCTCACCAAGCAACATGCTCGAAGCCCATATAGCAGTCATACCAAAAGCAGATAAGGACCCAGCCCTGGCGTCCAATTACAGACCCATTTCTCTACTCAACGTAGACATCAAACTATACGCAAAAATAATAGCAAATAGACTATTACCCCTGATCCCCAGCCTGATCTCAGCAGACCAGGTGGGTTTTGTCCCGGGAAGAGAGGCCAGAGAGAATACCATTCGCACCTTAAATATACACCACTGGCTCGCCTCCTCAGAAGCGAAGGGATTCCTGCTATCTCTCGACGCCGAGAAGGCGTTTGACAGGGTGGCCTGGGACTATATGCGGGCAGTACTGAAAAGCATTGGTCTGCCGCCACACATGTGTAACTACATCAACGCTTTATATGACAATCCTTCTGCGAGAGTCAAAGCAAACGGCCTCCTGTCAAACGCCTTCCCAATAACCAATGGTACTCGCCAGGGATGCCCTTTATCCCCCCTTATTTTTATTTTAACCCTAGAACCCCTCTTAAATAGATTGCGAGCGAATACAGACATTCAGGGAATAACTATAAACAAGAGAGAATTTAAGGTAGCAGCCTTCGCAGACGATATCCTGCTTACACTCCAGTCACCTCACACTTCCCTCCCAAACTTACTGAAAGATATTAACCATTTCGGGGTCCTATCCAATTTTAAGATAAACTACACTAAATCACACGCTCTAAACATATCCCTTCCCCCACAGACGGTCACACACTGCCAACATTCCTTTCCCTTTCAGTGGAAAAACGACAACATTACTTACCTAGGCATCCAAATCACCAAACGACTCACAGACCTATACGAACAGAATTTTCTTCATACCCTCTCAAAAATCCAGACAGACCTAAAGGAATGGGCCACACTTAATGTATCATGGTTCGGACGTTCGGCCCTGATCAAAATGATTATTCTCCCTCGCCTCTTGTACTTAATGCAGACCATTCCAATTCATCTACCCCCTGCATTCTTTTTTTCATATAAGAAGGCATGTACAACCTTCATTTGGAAGAACGGTCCTCCGAGAATCAAATACTCCCGACTGACTTGCAGTAAGACCAAAGGTGGAATTGCACTTCCAGATCTCTACAAGTATTACATTGCCTGTCACTTAACTAGGGTAGTAGACTGGTGCACCAATAAAACAGAGAAACCCTGGGTGACTCTAGAAGACTCTTTTATACCTGGCAATTTACACAGTCTTCCTTGGCTCCCACCCAAACATTGGACACAACCAATCAAAAAACATCCACTCGTACACCCGTCCCTACTCGCCTTTACCTCCGCTATGACGACCTTTCAACTATCCTCACGACCAGGGCCTCTGACTCCCCTGAGGGGAAACCCAGATTTCCCCCCGGGGTCATCAAGTACATTTTTAAAACAAGAATGGCCACACGAAAAAGTCCAAGCGCACCACTTTTTCCATGCAACCCGGATACGATCTTATGACAATCTCAAATCGATATCTCTCACCAAAAACTTTCCTTTTTGGACTTACAGACAGCTGACACATTTTCTCTCCTCTACAACCTCCAGTGATGCATGGTCGAGAAGACTAACTCCATTTGAATCCCTATGTACCCAAAACACGCCCCCAAGACATTTAATATCCATCATCTATTCTCTCCTCCAAGAATCACCACACCACTCACACACTGAATCCCTCCATATATCATGGAACAAAGATCTACACATAGACCTCACTAAGGAAGATTGGGAAACCATTCATGTCCACACCCACAAAGGCTCACTAAATGTCGCCATCCAAGAGAATGGATATAAAATACTTACCAAATGGTATAGAACACCATCTCGCTTACATAAATTCTCGCCCTCGATCCCAAACACTTGTTGGAGGTGCAATAAAGAAGTGGGCTCTATGATCCACATATGGTGGGAATGCCCGATCATTCAGGTTTTCTGGAGGGAGGTTCACAACATAATTCAACGTGTAACCACATACACCCTGAATTTTGACCCAGCACAATATCTCCTCCATCATACAACCTTACCTAAAAGATCCTACCACAGATCACTGGCCATGCACATGGTAAATGCAGCTAGATTATGCATCCCTGTAAAATGGCGCTCAACCAACCCCCCAACTGTCAGGGAATGGCTGACAAAGATTGCTAAGATAGAGGAGATGGAAGAACTGATATATATCTCACAAGATCGCATACAAAAGTTCACCAACCTATGGGCTTGCTGGACTCACTTCAAAAGCACTGATTGTTACAAATCATATTTCCCGATATAGTACTCCCCCTCTCTTAAGAGATGTGGAGACCTCGGCAGCCCTTGGCTCCGGGGTGGGCTGGCTGGGGGGGGGGGGGGGCGGTTCCCCTATCCCCTCCTTCTTTAACCTAATACCTTACGTTCATCCCTCCTTCCTGTCCCTCCTCTTTCCCCTTTCCCCCTCTACTTCCCCTACCCCTACAATCTCCCCCGCTAAATCTTTCCAATACTCACATCTCACCCTATGTATATCCCACTCTTACTCAGACCTAGACATAACCTCTCCACATTATCAGACTGTACCAATTGGACACAGTCAGGAATCTAATAGAGACAGACCTTTCTGTTTTGGTTTCACACAAGTTTACTTATCTTATTTACTTTGTAACTGATCCAAGTGTAAATGAACCACGTAAGATACTCCTGTTTTCTATATTACTTGTATACAGAAAATGTCTCGTTGTAAATTATCTAAGCGGTTCTTCTTTTATACATTTCTATTACCCTACCATACGCTTGAATCCCCATAACGTCAATAACAGAAATACGTATTGTATCATTATCCTATAAAATGTCATGGAATATCTGTCAAATCTGTTCAACTGATTATATTTGTAATCGTGCTTATTTTCAATAAAATCTTTTTTGTGGAAAAAAAATAAATAAATAAATAAATTAAAAAAATCTATTGGGGAAAAATTCTCCGTGTTCACCTGGACTCCTGGCTGGGCAGTGAATGGGGGAATGTTGGCTTCTCCTGAATTAGGAGGAAGCCACAAGGGGTTCTGCAGGGCATAGGGAAGGCTGGCTTGGGTCCTTGGCCTTTCTTGCCGAGGCACTGCGGTGCTGGTGGACGGGACTGCCGTGCTGGTGGACGGGACTGCCGTGCTGGTGGACGGGACTGCCGTGCTGGTGGACGGGACTGCCGTGCTGGTAGATGCCACTGCCTCCCCACCAGAACGCCTTCGTTTGGCGGGCCGAATCTCTTCCTCCTCTGAGTCACTCAGTGTTTCACTACTGAGGACTGGCTCATAGTTTATGTCCGACTCGGAATCGGAAAGGGAATCTGAAAAAGAGAGCTCCCCGTTGCTCTCATCAGCCTGGGACAGTATTTGGTACGCCTCCTCGGCAGAAAAGCTTCTTTTGGCCATGGTTGCTAAGCCTGCACTGATGAGGCGGCACTGATGAGCACAGATGGGCACTGAGGTGGCACAGAGGGGCACTGATGAGGTGGAACAGATGTGCACTAATGAGGTGGAACAGATGTACAGATGTGCACTAATGAGGTGGCACAGGTGGGCACTGATGAGGTGGCACAGGTGGGCACTGATGAGGCGGCACAGGTGGGCACTGATGAGGCGGCACAGGTGGGCACTGATGAGGCGGCACAGGTGGGCACTGATGAGGCGGCACAGGTGGGCACTGATGAGGCGGCACAGGTGGGCACTGATGAGGTGGAACAGATGTGCACCGAGATTACACAGATGTGCACTGATGGGACGGCACAGATGGGGCGGCACAGATGGGGCGGCACAGATGGAGCGGCACAGATGGAGCGGCACAGATGGGGCGGCACAGATGAGGCGGCACAGATGTGCACTGAGGCAGCACAGATGTGCACTGAGGCAGCACAGATGTGCACTGATTGGCACAGGTGGGCACTGATGAGGTGGCACAGGTGGGCACTGATGAGGTGGCACAGGTGGGCACTGATGAGGTGGCACAGGTGGGCACTGATGAGGTGACACAGGTGGTCACTGATTGTGCAGATGTGCAGCTGGACACTAATCACCGCTGGGCAGACAGGTGGACACCGATTGGCACAGGTGGACACCGATTGGCACAGGTGGGCACCGATTGGCACAGGTGGGCACCGATTGGCACAGGTGGGCACCGATTTGGCACAGGTGGGCACCGATTGGCACTGTACTGATGCTGCACTGTATTGATGGGGCACTGTATTGATGGGGCACTGTATTGATGGGCACTGTATTGATGGGCACTGTGGGCACTGTAGGCACAGTAAATGTTAATCACAAACTCACTGACAGTTTCTCTCTCTCCTCACACGCTGTCTCTGTGTGAGGAGAGAGAGCCGGCAATGAGAGATGATCTCAATTGTTTTCATTTTAGATCATCTCTCATTGGAGGCAGCGATCGCGCTGTAAACGGCCGCTGTGATTGGCCGTTTACAGCGATCTGTGATTGGCTGTGTCCAAGGGACACGGCCAACACAGAATTTCCCCGTTGCGCGCTCGTGAGCGCGCACGGGGAGCGAGGAAAGGGGAGGCCGTCATATGACGGCCTCCCGGGAATTGACATCCGCGCTGAAGCCGTCATTCGGCTACGGCCGGATGTCAAGTGGTTAAATGCAGATCACCTGCTGCTACAAGCTTTGCCATCTCCAAGTCTCTCGGAGACTCAGGCCCTGGAGTCAAAGGAAGAGGCACTAGTCAGTGCTGTTCCAAAACAGGGCCTGTGTTCCATATCTTTTTCAGGTAAGGCACTCTTTAGCAAGATGCTAGAAGAAGCAGCAATGTAGAAACATGTTCGTATAGGCAAAGCACTAATGCCGCGTACACACGGTCGGACTTTTCGTCTACAAAAGTCCGACGGACGCCGACGGACAAAATACGGCTGACATTCCGATTGTGTGTGGGCTTCCCCGGACTTTCAGCGGACTTTCAGCGGACTTTTCCAGCTGCAAATCTGACGGACTTTAGATTTGAAACATGCTTCAAATCTTTACGTCGTAACTACGCCGGACCCAGGAATCCGCTCGTCTGTGTGCTAGTCCGACTGGCAAAAACCCACGCTAGGGCAGCTATTGGCTACTGGCTATCAACTTCCTTATTTTAGTCCGGTGTACGTCATCACGTACGAATCCGTCGGACTTTTGTGTGATCGTATGTAGGCAAGTCCGTTCGTTAGAAAGTCTGCCGCAAGTCCGCCAAAAGTCCGCCAAAAGTTCGTCGAAAGTCTGTCGGACAGGCTGTCGGACTTTTGTAGCCGAAAAGTCCGACCGTGTGTACGCGGCATTAGTTTGTTAGATCTACTTGGAGAGGAACCCAAGAATTATTCCTCAGCAAAAGAAAGTTCCTCGCACTCTGCAAAAGAAACTTGCCACATCTGCGTGCGTTCCCACACAGTGTGTTTATGAAAGATACTGACGGAAGTGCCAGGCCTGTAAAATGATGCACACGCACCTCTGTTCAGGGTAGCGCCCTGACAGATACCCTTGCCTCTTAGGTTAGGACTAACCCTTGTCTCAAGATACTCAGACTTAAAAAGATTAAATTTGATGGCCAGTTGAGCAGTCCCAGGCTCTCTCTTCGAGTGATTGGCATGCTATTGAAGTCATGCAAGCCTTCCACTTGCACCTCCTATCACAGAGACTGAAAGAAGTTGTTTGATTTCATTAGGGGGAAGGGTTTTAAACTTTGAACCCTGGACCCTGGTAATGTTACTGAACTTTTTGCACTAAGGCTTGGATTTAGGACTGACTTTCCACACATTGAAAAAGTGGCTTTCAGTTTTATCGGCTTTGATGTGAGTCCAGTGTTTATCGAATTCTTTAGAGGCCCATTTCATAAAGGAGTCGTGAAGATTTGCTCTACAGTCAAGGAACGGCTTTTTATTGATTAAAAGTTCTGTATTTCTGTTTTGGCATCAACATTTTTTGTGTAGACTTTCCTTATTTTTTTCCATCCCTTAGGCCAGTTTTGCATTCCAAGTACAGTATTTACCACTGGTATAAATAATAAATAAACAGTGCTGCGCTATAAATCAAAGTCAATCAATAATGATGCAATTGATGTTACATCGTGGCCATCTTGAGACCTATTGTATCTGAAATGTGTTTTCAACTTGCACGGCTTACAGTGCCAACTTTGTGAGTTTTATACCTTACCTTTTTTATATATAATTAAACGTTTTAAACAGAGAACATTAGATTCTGCCCTCCTTCTTTTGCATATTCATCATATTTGGTGAGTAGGGATGAGCTTCGAGTTCGAGTCGAACTCATGTTCTACTCGAACATTGGCTGTTCGCAAGTTCGCCGAACAGCGAACAATTTGGGGTGTTCGCGGCAAATTCGAATGCCGCGGAACACCCTTTAAAAGTCTATGGGAGAAATCAAAAGTGCTAATTTTAAAGGCTTATATGCAAGTTATTGTCATAAAAAGTGTTTGGGGACCCGGGTCCTGCCCCAGGGGACATGGATCAATGCAAAAAAAAGTTTTAAAAACGGACGTTTTTTCAGGAGCAGTGATTTTATTAATGCTTAAAGTCAAACAATAAAAGTGTAATATCCCTTTAAATTTCGTACCTGGGGGGTGTCTATAGTATGCCTGTAAAGGGGCGCATGTTTCCTGTGTTTAGAACAGTCTGACAGCAAAATGACATTTGGAAGGAAAAAACTCATTTAAAACTACCCGCGGCTATTGCATTGCCGACAATACACATAGAAGTTCATTGATAAAAACGGCATGGGAATTCCCCACAGGGGAACCCCGAACCAAAATAATAAAAAAAAAATGATGTGGGGGTCCCCCTAAATTCCATACAAGGCCCTTCAGGTCTGGTATGGATATTAAGGGGAACCCCAGCCAAAATTTTAAAAAAAAATTGACGTGGGGTTCCCCCTAAATTCCATACCAGACCCTTCAGGTCTGGTATGGATTTTAAGGGGAACCCCGCGCCAAAAAAAAAAAAAAAAAACGGCGTGGGGTCCCCCTAAAAATCCATACCAGACCCTTATCCGAGCACGCAACCTGGCAGGCCGCAGGAAAAGAGGGGGGACGAGAGTGCGGCCCCCCCCCCCTCCTGAACCGTACCAGGCCACATGCCCTCAACATTGGGAGGGTGCTTTGGGGTAGCCCCCCAAAACACCTTGTCCCCATGTTGATGAAGACAAGGGCCTCATCCCCACAACCGTGGCCGGTGGTTGTGGGGGTCTGCGGGCGGGGGGCTTATCGGAATCTGGAAGCCCCCTTTAACAAGGGGACCCCCAGATCCCGCCCCCCCCCCTGTGTGAAATGGTAAGGGGGTACTTACCCCTACCATTTCACTAAAAAACTGTCAAAAATGTTAAAAATGACAAGAGACAGTTTTTGACAATTCCTTTATTTAAATGCTTCTTCTTTCTTCCTTCATCTTCTTCTTCTTCTGGTTCTTCTGGCTCTTCTGGTTCTTCCTCCGGCGTTCTCGTCCAGCATCTCCTCCGCGGCGTCTTCTATCTTCTTCTCCTCGGGCCGCTCCGCACCCATGGCATGAGGGGGGAGGCTCCCGCTCTTCTCTTCATCTTCTTCTTCATCTTCATCTTCTTCTTCATCTTCTTCTTCTTCTTCTTCTTCTTCTTCTTCTCTTCTTCATCTCTTCTCCCTTCTTCATTTCTTCTGCGGGCCGCTCCGCATCCATGCATGGAGGGAGGCTCCCGCTGTGTGACGGCGTCTCTTCGTCTGACGGTTCTTAAATAACGGGGGGCGGGGCCACCCGGTGACCCCGCCCCCCTCTGACGCACGGGACATGACGGGACTTCCCTGTGGCATTCCCCGTGACGTCACAGGGAAGTCCCGTCAATTCACCGTGCGTCAGAGGGGGGCGGGGTCACCGGATGGCCCCGCCCCCCGTTATTTAAGAACCGTCAGACGAAGAGACGCCGTCACACAGCGGGAGCCTCCCTCCATGCATGGATGCGGAGCGGCCCGCAGAAGAAATGAAGAAGGAAGAAGAGATGAAGAAGAGAAGAAGAAGAAGAAGAAGATGAAGAAGAAGATGAAGAAGAAGATGAAGAGAAGAGCGGGAGCCTCCCCCCTCATGCCATGGGTGCGGAGCGGCCCGAGGAGAAGAAGATAGAAGACGCCGCGGAGGAGATGCTGGACGAGAACGCCGGAGGAAGAACCAGAAGAGCCAGAAGAACCAGAAGAAGAAGAAGATGAAGGAAGAAAGAAGAAGCATTTAAATAAAGGAATTGTCAAAAACTGTCTCTTGTCATTTTTAACATTTTTGACAGTTTTTTAGTGAAATGGTAGGGGTAAGTACCCCCTTACCATTTCACACAGGGGGGGGGCCGGGATCTGGGGGTCCCCTTGTTAAAGGGGGCTTCCAGATTCCGATAAGCCCCCCGCCCGCAGACCCCCACAACCACCGGCCACGGTTGTGGGGATGAGGCCCTTGTCTTCATCAACATGGGGACAAGGTGCTTTGGGGGGCTACCCCAAAGCACCCTCCCAATGTTGAGGGCATGTGGCCTGGTATGGTTCAGGAGGGGGGGGGGGCCGCACTCTCGTCCCCCCCTCTTTTCCTGCGGCCTGCCAGGTTGCGTGCTCGGATAAGGGTCTGGTATGGATTTTTAGGGGGACCCCACGCCGTTTTTTTTTTTTTTTTTGGGCGCGGGGTTCCCCTTAAAATCCATACCAGACCTGAAGGGTCTGGTATGGAATTTAGGGGGAACCCCACGTCAATTTTTTTTTTAAATTTTGGCTGGGGTTCCCCTTAATATCCATACCAGACCTGAAGGGCCTTGTATGGAATTTAGGGGGACTCCCACATCATTTTTTTTTTTTAATTTTGGTTCGGGGTTGTCCTGTGGGGAATTCCCATGCCGTTTTTATCAATGAACTTCTATGTGTATTGTCGGCAATGCAATAGCCGCGGTAGTTTTAAATGAGTTTTTTCCTTCAAAATGTCATTTTGCTGTCAGACTGTTCTAAACACGGGAAACATGCGCCCCTTTACAGGCATACTATAGACACCCCCCAGGTACGAAATTTAAAGGGATATTACACTTTTATTGTTTGACTTTAAGCATTATTAAAATCACTGCTCCTGAAAAAACGGCCGTTTTTAAAACTTTTTTTTGCATTGATCCATGTCCCCTGGGGCAGGACCCAGGTCCCCAAACACTTTTATTGACAATAACTTGCATATTAGCCTTTAAAATTAGCACTTTTGATTATTCATGTTCGTGTCCCATAGACTTTAACGGTGTTCGCGTGTTCGAACGAATTTTTTTCCTGTTCGCATGTTCTGGTGCGAACCGAACAGGGGGGTGTTCGGCTCATCCCTATTGGTGAGATGATCAGGTTTTTTCTTTCTAGGCGATTTGAAAGAGGAATGTGATAACCAGCACCAGGCCAACCTCCTCTATTATCCCCAGAGGGGAACACTGCTGATTTTATTCAAATGTGAGGTGAGCAGCCTGTGAGACTGGTGGAGTTAAGCACAAGCACTTTGGATTTTTGCACCGTTGATATATTGATTTTTTTAATTCACTTCAATCAGTCACAGATTCTATATACAGTATCTCACAAAAGTGAGCACATTTTTGTAAATATTTTATTCTATCTTTTCATGTGACAACACTGAAGACATGACACTTTTCTACAATGTAAAGTAGTGAGTGTACAGCTTGTATAACAGTGTAAATTTGCTGTCCCTTCAAAATAACTCAACACACAGCCATTAATGTCTAAACCGCTGGCAACAAAAGTGAGTACACCCCTAAGTAAAAATGTCCAAATTGGGCCCAATTAGCTATTTTCCCTCCCCAGTGTCATGTGACTCGTTAGTGTTACAAGATCTCAGGTGTGAATGGGGAGCGGGCGTGGTACATTTGGTGTTATCCCTCTCGCTGGTCACTGGAAGTTCCACATGGCACCTTATGGCAAAGAACTCTGAAGATCTACAAAAAAGAATTGTTGCTCTACATAAAGATGGCCTAGGCTATAAGAAGATTGCCAAGACCCTGAAACTGAGCTGCAGCACGGTTGCCAAGACCATACAGCGGTTTAACAGGAGGTTACACTCAGAACAGGCCTCACCATGGTCCACCAAAGAAGTTGAGTGCACCTGCTCAGCGTCATATCCAGAGGTTGTCTTTGGGAAATAGACGTATGAGTGCTGCCAGCATTGCTGCAGAGGTTGAAGGGGTGGAGGGGGGGGTCAGCCTGTCAGTACTCAGACCAAACGCCGCACACTGCATCAAATTGGTCTGCATGGCGGTCGTCCCAGAAGGAAGCCTCTTCTAAAGATGATGCACAAGAAAGCCCACAAACAGTTTGCTGAAGACAAGCAGACTAAGGACATGGATTACTGGAACCATGTCCTGTGGTCTGATGAGACCAAGATAAACTTATTTGGCTCAGATGGTGTCAATCGTGTGTGGCGTAAACCAGGTGAGGAGTACAAAGACAAGGGTGTCTTGCCTACAGTCAAGCATGGTGGTGGGAGTGTCATGGTCTGCGGCTGCATGAGTGCTGCCGGCACTGGGGAGCTACAGTTCATGGAGGGAACCATAAATGCCAACATGTACTGTGACATACTGAAGCAGAGCATGATCCCCTCCCTTCAGAGACTGGGCCGCAGGGCAGTATTCCAACATGATAATAAACCCCAAACACACCTCCAAGATGACCACTGCCTTGCTAAAGTAGCTGAGGGTAAAGGTGATGGACTGGCCAAGCATGTCTCCAGACCTAAACCCTAACATCCACCAGCTCCGTGATGTCGTCATCAAGGAGTGGAAGAGGACTCCAGTGACAACCTGTGAAGCTCTGGTGAACTCCATGCCCAAGAGGGTTAAGGCAGTGCTGGAAAATAATGGCGGCCACACAAAATATTGACACTTTGGGCCCAATTTGGACATTTTCACTTAGGGGTGTACTCACTTTTTTTGCCAGCGGTTTAGACATTGATGGCTGTGTGTTGAGTTATTTTGAGGGGACAGCAAATTTACACTGTTATACAAGCTGTACACTCACTACTTTACATAGCAAAGTGTAATTTCTTCAGTGTTGTCACATGAAGAGATATAATAAAATATTTACAAAAAATGTGAGGGGTGTACTAACTTTTGTGAGATACTGTATGAACTTTCAGCAATATATGTTTATTGATTACCATTTTTAGTTACACTTGCATCAATTATTGATTGTTTTTGATTTATAGCGCAGCACTATTTATTGATTTTTTGCACCTTTTAAGTGAAGTGAGAACACGTGTTAGTGATAGCAGCTATTATTAACTATTTACATTTTTTTACACTACTTTATTTCACAAGATTGCGCAGATTGTTATTCACTTTATACCACTGATATGGTGACATGAGGAGGCCATGAATCTGAAAAATTGTTGCCTTTCATTTACTGTAAATTTCCTTTCATGGCCTCTCTTCATGTCAGCATAATATCCCTCTCTGAGTGTCCTATTGCAAGCCCACGTAGGAGCACAAAGTGTGGGGGGGGGGGGTGGAAACTTACCTTTTATTAATTATGAAAGGTTTGTCCTGAGTGGGGTCAGAGATGGAAACTGACCCTCTGCTGGGTCCACGTGATTGGCTGCCTGACCTGAGCACTGACACATGGATGAAGGCAACATGCTTTCCCATACCCGGGAAACACCAGGTGGGGGCCAATGACAAGGTATCAGTGGGTTGGGGGTCCTTTGCCCTGAATTAACAAAGTGACAGTGTCCACTGACAGTGTTATTTACTTAACTTTTATTAAATCTGAAAGGATTGTCCCCGAGTGTCCTATTGTAAGCCCACGTAGGAATGGGCAAGTGGGGTGGGTAAACTTACCTTTTATTAAATCTGAAAGGAATGTCCCCAATGGACCTGTTGCAAGCCCACATAGGAATGGGCAAGTGGGGTGGGTAAATTTACCTTTTGCTTAATTCTGAAAGGTTTGTCCTGAGTAGGGTCAGAGATCAGAGCTAACCCATTGGTATGCTGACATGAGCACAGGCCGAGAAGGGAAAATGATGATGAGTATACAGCAACAATTTTCTGTAATCTAATGCTAGGTCCACTTTAAAGGTCAGACAAGCCACAGGTTCACTTAAAATCCTCCTCCAATTTCAGGGAAAGTTCCCATATAATCAAGCTTCTATGAAATGCTTGTCAGGCCCTGCACTCTTTATTTATGAAAATTAGATTTGGAAATGTGCCTATGCAGCTTTTATGCAAAAATACATATATATGCAGCAGTCATGTGCATAGGATTAGCAGTTAATCTGTGCAAACTCTATGCAGATGAATGTAAATCACATTTTATCCTGGGGGATTAAGGCTGTTTTAACTTTATGGAATGTTTCAGAAAGACGAGTCTGGTAAAAATTAAAAGTTGGGGGCCGTGAAACGAATGAGTTTGTTAAAAATTCACATTGTGTGAAGAAAATGAGATAAGATGGAATTTTATGTCCCTGGTTAATTTGGAAGTCGCAGAACAAAGGGGGCGTTATGTCTTGGAGGAAATTGGTGGGCGCCTTTTATTTTCATATAAAAAATGTATTTTGGGTTCTGGAAATGGAATCACTTATTCAGCACCACCCACAATGCTGAGATAAGAGGGACACCTCTAAGGCAAACTGTTTAGATGAAAGACACGTTCTTTTCACTCTTTCTTATTCTTCCATCTTTCTATATGGAACACACTAATAAAGACACATCAAAGGGTCTTGTTGCAGGTTATATAGTGCCTTGCAAAAGTATTCTCCCCCCTTGGCTTTTTACCTATTTTGTTACATTACAGCCTTTAGTTCAATGTTTTTTTAATCTGAATTATATGTGATGGATCAGAACACAATAGTCTAAGTTGGTGAAGTAAAATAAGAAAAATATATACATAAAACTATTTTTCACAAATAAAAAACTGATAATTGGCATGTGCGTATGTATTCACCCCCTTTGTTATGAAGCTCATAAAAAGCTCTGGTGCAACCAATTACCTTCAGATGTCACATAATTAGTGAAATGATGTCCACCTGTGTGCAATCTAATGCCCCGTACACACGGTCGGATTTTCCGATGTAAAATGTCCGATCGGAGCGTGTTGTTGGAAATTCCGACCGTGTGTGGGCTCCATCGGACATTTTCCATCGGATTTTCCGACACACAGAGTTGGAGAGCAGGAGATAAAATTTTCCGACAACAAAATCCGTTGTCGGAAATTCCGATCGTGTGTACACAAATCCGACGGACAAAGTGCCACGCATGCTCAGAATAAATAAAGAGATGAAAGCTATTGGCCACTGCCCTGTTTATAGTCCCGACGTACGTGTTTTACGTCACCGCGTTTAGAACGATCGGACTTTCCGACAACTTTGTGCGACCGTGTGTAGACAAAACAAGTTTGAGCCAACATCTGTCGGAAAAAATCCTAGGATTTTGTTGTCGGAATGTCCGAACAAAGTCCGACCGTGTGTACGCCCTATAAGTGTCACATGATCTGTCATTACATATACACACTTTTTTTGAAAGGCCTCAGAGGCTGCAACACCTAAGCAAGAGGCACCACTAACCAAACACTGCCATGAAGACCAAGGAACTCTCCAAACAAGTAAGGGACAATGTTGTTGAGAATTAGTTAGGGTTCGGTTATAAAAAAATATCCAAATCTTTGATGATCCCTAGGAGCGCCATCAAATCTATCATAACCAAATTGAAAGAACATGGCACAACAGCAAACCTGCCAAGAGACGGCCGCACACCAAAACTCACGGATCGGGCAAGGAGGGCATTAATCAGAGAGGCAGCACAGAGACCTAAGGTAACCCTGGAGGAGCTGCAGAGTTCCACAGCAGAGACTGGAGTATCTGTACATAGGACGACAATAAGCCGTACTCTCCATAGAGTTGGGCTTTATGGCAGAGTGGCCAGAAAAAAGCCATTACTTTCAGCAAAAAACAAAATGTTATAGGGAAGGGGAGCGTTTTACATCAAAAAGGCATATAGACAAGTACAAGTACCATCATCCCAAATATCTTATATAGAGGCAAAGGGCATGGGGTAGAGAGAGGTCGCAGGTAGCTGCCACTGTCGATCAATATCTCAATACCGCATGCACTAAGACAAAAAAAACCCCTAAAGAGGGGGGGGGGAAAAAACGAGGGGACTATTCCGGTACCAGGTATGATTACTATTCGTAATAAACAGTGATAATAACAAAGACTGTAGTAAAATATAAAAATTCCAGTTTAATAGAAACCATGATTAAAAGATTGTAACAATGTCACATACAGTTGCAATCAAAAAACGGGAGCAATGCATACAACCAATTAAGTTACAACTTGTAGTGGTGTAGACACAAATAGAGCTTGGGTTCTCGACCGGTTTCGCGGTTTCACCGCTTCCTCAGGAGAGCAATATCTGTGGTGCAACATACAGTAAATGTAATAAATACAATCATA